>CM060839.1:68577904-69177904 GCA_030762175.1 Metallyticus violacea | reverse complement strand
TGATTTGTATTCTGTCTTGCTTAATGGTGGGTTTTGTTAAGCTGAATGTGAGGTTGTTGATTATTGCGAATTTTTATTGTTTTGGATTGCGCCTGTTGTTTTTATATAATTATCTGTGTCTTTGCTGAATAAGCAAAAGTTCAGTATATTACAATTTTTTATATACAGGAAGAGAAGAACGTTGTTGTTTTCTATTTGCATTGTGAATTTAATGGTGCTGTTTTGTACGTTGAGTAGTTTAATTGCATCCATGATATAATGCATCCAGTCAGTCAGGTCAGGCATTGGATTTCCCTCCTGAGTTGGAGAGGCTGAACCATAGTTTATTTACAATTTATGCACTGAGAAATGGAAAATTATTAAGCAATGTTAAGCTTAATATAGTCGGTAAGCTCTAAATTGGTCTCAGAGTTAATGAATTGAATAGGACACCAAATTGAATTAGAAATGTATGCATTATTTACATTAAGATGGAATGAACTGCTTGTCCACAGCTTGTGATTCCCAAAAAAAGTTGGGCAAGGTAGGGTATTCTAGGGCTGATTCATTTCTCTGCTATTGCTTCATACGAGGGGCGATCTCAGCCTGACCAAGAGAATACAAGACTTAAGAGAAATGTGTTTTACAAAACTATGTTAGGTTTTCCTTTAAATGCAGCCAATGCTGGTACCCTGTTAGAAATGGGAAAGATAAGTGCAAGAGGATGGGTGATGGAGAGAATATTACAATATTGATTTAGAGTATAACAGATGCCACATGGTCATATTTTAAAAGAATTTTTAAAATTTCATGAATCCGCTTTAAGAGAAGCTAGTTGAGTAGGGAAAGTAGGATGTGAATTGATATGGAATGAGATAGGGGAGGATTGGTTAGGAAGAGATAGTCTGCCAGGTGGATTTTAAAAGGTGATTAGAATTAGATTTGAGGATATAGATAGACAAATTTTGAATGTAGATATAAGAGAGAAAAGTACCTTGTGCATATTTCAAGAATTCAAAGAAAATTGTGTGAATAAGGGTTACATTTTCTTAAATGTAATAAAAAAAAGAGGGAAGGGATGGCATGGTTTAGATTAAGAATATGGAGATTAAAGGGAATTAGAAGAAATCTGAAACAGTGTGTAAAATTGGCTAAAAATTATTCTGGGAGATCAGTCTTTAATTAGAGCAGTCCGCTTCAAGGATTAGCTTAGATTGAAAGGCAATAAGACATGGGCCTTCAAAGTGAGAAAGGTATTAGAAAGCATCGGGTTGGGAAATATTTGGACAGCAGGCCAAGGTAACAGGAGAACTGTATGGAGGAAGGTCAAGAACTGCCTGAAGGATACAGACAGGCAGCTTACAATCGTGCTATGTGGAGAGATCTTGTTAGAAGTACAATGGGTTTAAATTCTGGCTGGGGGATGGAGCAGTACATCAGAAAGGTGCCAGACTCATTAAACAGGGACTTGCATGGTTTAGGCTTGGAGCATGGTGGCAGATCATAATCTCAGTTGAAAATGGACTAAGAATTTGCCCTTTATGTGAAGAGGAAGAATCATGGCTGCACATCCTAGCTAGCTTTAACAGCACTGAGGTGTTGAGAAAAAAATGTCTGCTGCCTTCCTTTACTGACTCTGTCAGAGGGCAAGGGGCATGCTGGACTCTGCTGGCAGGCAAGGATGAGGAGCAGGTAGGCAAATTCATGTAGTAGGTGGAACAGCTCAGATCTGAAAAGGCTGAAAACCAAGAAACGGGGAGCTAAACTGAATTTAAAAAAAAACATATGTGCAAGATGTTTACTTATTCCACTGACAAGGGGAAGGGGTTCTACATTCTGTATGTGTATATGAAGCTAATATTGAGATTACTATTACTGTTATTACAATCATTATTTTAACTGCATTAAGCAATGGAGGTATGACATATTTACTTATTTATTTAAATAAGGTACTTTTGTATATTATGAAAGGCATGTATGGTCCGGTGGACCAGTGTGAAGGTTGTAAATTTATTAGTGTGCATGTTAATTTGAATAAATACATTCATTCATATTCCAACTTTCAAATTGTAGCCTATTCTTATAATATTTACAAGGGTAGATCCATAAGTTTCAGGCTTCGCCAATAAGGAATATCACCTTCACAAAATCCTTATCTGGTGTCATACCATATCTCTTAAATAAATAATTGCAACTGTAACTTTTGCTCTGCTGTGTTCAGTTCAGACATAATTGCATAAAGATGGCTGTGTGTTGACATGTTCAGAATGGAATATTGAAGTGTTATTAAGTTCTTCATAAAAGAAGCAGTTACTCCAAATGAAATTAAACAGTGATTGGACAGTGTATATGGGGAAGCATTCCCCTCATATTCTACCATGAAAGAATGGGTCAAACTTTTTCGAATGGGTAGAGAAAGCATTGAAGACAAAGAGTGTGCAGATTGGCCCTTGGAGGTGCTCACTCCTGAAAACATTGCTCTTGTGGAAGGAGAAATAATGGAAGACCGGCTGCTCAAAGTTACAGAAATAGCAACAAGGTTGAACCTATCTAAAACAACAGTCTTTTGAATTATTCATGAACATTTAAACATGAATAAGGTTAGTGCAAAAAGGGTACCTAGATTTCTTTTCTCAGTTCAAAAGCAGCAACAAGTCATCTGTTGTCAGGCATTTTTGGAGCTCTGCCATGGCAATGAGAGAGAAGTTCTGCAAACCATTGTTACAGGAGATGAAACTATGGTTCTCTACTATGAATCCTTGTCCAAAAGAGAATCAATGGAGTGGCACAAATCTGGCAAAGCACCCCCTCTATAGGTTAAGGTCACTCAATCAACCAAGAAGATCATGGCCACAATCTTTTGGGACTATGAAAGAATACCCTTCATTGACTTTAAGGAAATGTAAATGGAGAGTACAGACTATGTGCTTCCATCAAAGAGAAAAGGCGAGGAAAGCTGAGCGGTGGTGTGAGCCTTCTTCAAGACAACGCACCTGTGCACATAGCCCTTGTTGCAAAGGAAGCTGTGAAGAAATGTCACTTCAAGGAGATCGGCCATCTGCCCTACAGCTCAGATCTAGCTCCTAGTGACTATTTCTTCTTTTCAAAACTCAAGAAGGACCTTCGAGGAAGAAAATTTAAGTGTGACGAAGAAGTGATGGATGCTGTTTATTCCCATTTTGCAGATAAGAATTCTGACTATTTTTTACCACCCCTAATGTGAATAATATCCCAACTTTTTGTTCAATTTTGGAAAAAATATGGAGGGATTATTCGCATTTATACATTACTAAAAAATATATTAGTTGACCAATGATATATGATGATTTAATTCCTGTTTTTACATTTTTTGTAAAATGATTTATTTTTCTCCAAAATCATAAAGTAATACAATTGAAACTCTTCAGAAATCACTTAATCTATTTCTTTGCATTCAGTATAATTAATTTCAGCAATTAATTATACATTCAAATTTTCATTTTTTCTTAATACCTTTACAACTATTTACATAACTTCCTGTCTTTGGTAACAAATGTCTATATGTTTCTTCCATTCCCAATTTCTTTTAATTACTTTATTAAATCTATGAAACTTTTATCCTCTAAGCTAGCCCAGATCTCTTGCCTCTCTATGTCTTCTACCCTCTCACTTCTTTCCAAAATCCACAAGTATTATTTTCACCCAATCGCCATACATGTCCAATTCCAATTTCTTTTAATATTTTTTCCATCTCCCCAAGCTAATTAATACTCTCTTCCCAATACATCTCTTTGATACATAAGACATTCTTTTTGCACATCATTATTGTCTAGTTTCAAATTTCTATACTAATTCATTTAAGAACTTTCGAAAAATAAGAAATTTTTAAAAAATTCTGTTGGAACTTACACATTGAAGCTTGTTAAAATAAGTGAATCATATGAGTGTGTTATACTGCAGATTAGATAGAATTTACATCTATACCAATATTTTTTCACTATTTCTCCTTTCCTATTTAATTTGAACTACTACTTTAAATATTCATTTTCTAGATGCATCTTCCTATATGTCTACTTTGTTACGACTTATCCTACTCTTCCTCATTCTACCATACTTACCCCCCTTGATGAACTTTTTGGTAAGCCCAGCATCCCTCTACAAAATATTCTATGCACTACCCCAACCTTTGTCCACCCCTTTGACACTCAGCAAATTTCCACTGCATACATCATCGACTCAACCACAGCCTCATATAGTCTTTTTAATCATTTCATTGACAATATGAGAACTTTATACCAGCTTATTCAAACAGCTTTCATAGTTAATTTACCTTTTGTTTGTGCACATTTAGACTGGACCTCCCACCTTCTATCGCTTGTAAACCTCACCCCCAAATAATCAAATTCTTTCGCTACCTCTTTTGGGCTTCTATTTATAAACCATCTCTCATCTTTTCTTAATTTTGTTCCCTTTTTAAATACTATTATCTTTGATTTATTACTATTTATCCTCAGGCCCTATTTTGCACAATATCTAAAAAATTTATCAATGGCATGTTGAAATCCTATCACAGTTACTGCCCCTGTTATAAGATCATCTGAAAAAGCAATCCTGGCACATCCTTCTTTCCAATAATTGGGCAATGTCCATTTTTTTCCTTAATCCTATCTAGAATATTGTCAATAAATAAATTAAATAATATGCGACTCAATTTACATCCCCCCGTCTCAAGCACAAATTTTTAATTATCTAGTCTGTGGATCTACCTTAACGTGTAACACAATACCTGCTTACGTCATATAATTTTTAAAATCCTAAAATAAATTTAGTACAACTTCCTTACATCACATTATAAAATTAAATCTTAATCCCACATTTTATAATAGCATGGAGAGTACACAAATTCTACAAGGTTGATTTTAAGAAATTTCATGGTATTTTGATCAGTAGACATTGACACTCCTACCTGTTTTGTTAAGTGTTCCAGTGACTTCAGTCAGTCTCTAAACAAGCCTTAATTTCATCTGATTTTTCCTCTGTTAAAACATTTTCTTATTTTATCTAAAAATAGGTGCAACTGCTTCAATTTCATCACTATTCTGTATATTGTTCTCTTACAACAAATGGGAAAATGTAAGAATTATCTATTCAAGATTGACTGTTCAATGGCTCAAAATGAAGGAAAGTTCCTTAAGATGTTTTTCCATTGGTGTGAACTTCTGTTGCTTTCATACTCTTCTTCATAAAGTACTTAATTACTGCACAATTTTCAATATTTTCCATCATCTACATGCCTGCACTGCACCAGTTAGCTAAACACATAATGTTCTGCACTTAACCCTCTTAATAAACATTATCACAAATAAAAACCAGTTTTAACTGAATACATCTCATTGTTAATCTGCACTTATCAGTATAAAATTACCCACTTCTCTCACAATATATCTGCAACATAATTAGAAGTTAGTAACTGTGAAGTAAAACAATATATATATAAAACAGAATGTTAGCAAATATTAACACTATACTTCATTTGAATTTATTGTTTAGAGCAGGTTTTGAGAGCATGTATCATCATCTGTAGAGCATTATGTGTGGATGATTTGCAGGATGATTAGTGGTTCCAATGTAAGTTGATATAGGTTGTCCATCGGTGCAATTTTGAAGTTCATAACTTAAAGTGTTTATTTTCTAGAATAAAAATCTTATCTTAAATTGCTAACTCAAAGGATTTTTACAGTCTTAAATAATTTTGCTTCTTTTGTGAGGTTTTATGTTTTTTGTTCAAAAATGTACAGCAACCACTGATTTAGGTATGTTTATAGATATAAAATATAGATCTTGTTATGAATGTCGAAAATCCACCAATGGACAATCTGTGTCAACTTGCATTGAAATCACCAGATACCTCCAAATCATCCACCTACAATGGTTGGTCTACAGCTGAGAGAAGAGCTCTCAAAATATGTTCTGAACAATAAATACAAGTGAAAGAGCATAGTATTATAATTTACCAACATTCTATTTCATATAACACAACAACATTATCGCACGGAAGCTGTAGAAGAGCAGAAGTTAGAGATAAAATCTGTCACTTCTGTAGGCATTTTGCACACAGCCTATGTTATGCTAAATAACTCCCCCGTCATTAGCATTTATATTCTTCCTCTTGGATGTATGTGAAAACTGCCAAGAATATTTTACATGTAATCTTTCTACTAGAACCATGTAACACAATACACGTGAAAGGCTGTAGATTTCTTTCATTATTTCTCATCATATGTTAAGATTATTCTAAGCATAACAGCGTTTATGATATCAGTTAAGAAGCTGGCCATTGCTAACAGGAATGGATGGAAGAAACAATTTTCAAGCTGTCACATTCAATACAAAATGTAAATGATGAAACAGCTCTTCAAAAGGTAATTTATTGTGGAACTTCAGCATAACTTACATTTCTAAAATTGCATAAGTTACAGAAATTTAATGTTCAATCTCAAAGTAGTCCATAGGAATCTATTTCTGGGTGACAAAATCCAGTATTTTAGTCTACCAATCAGCATATCAGCTAACAGAAGCTGAAACTATTTCATAATTTTTGTGATTTTCTTCAGATATTGTCCAAGATTTAGAACTGCAACAACAGAATCACTTAGACCACAGATAGAACACAAAACATCAGATTCACTTTAATGAAGTTGTTGCCTGATGTTTATTTACAAATATCTGTAGCATTAAACACTTCATGTACATTAACACAATAAATATTCCTGCAGCTTTTCATATGGAATTTACTATTCATCCTGTTGTTCCAGGTCCCTGATTGCTTCCTACAGTTTGTCCACCATTTTGTTGCAATTGGTTAACTTGCTGAGGTTGTGGTCGAAGCATGGCTCTTCCTTGTAGGTGTTTATTTTTTATCCTTTCTAACTCATTGACTCTGCTGCGTGCATGTTCAAGTCTGTGCCATGCCATTTGGAGCACTTTCTGTGAGGCATAACCTGAACCCTCATGTGGTTGTCCTGGAAAAAAGTAGTATAAAATTGGTGATGCTAGTAAAAGCTTTGAGAGCAACTCTTATGAGCAGTACCTCTCTCAATTTATGGAATTGCATTTCTTCCTTACCCCGTTATAATTAACACCAGGATGAGTATATAATAGGGGTATAAATCCAACCCTAAATAGTGCCATTATCAACATTATTATTCCCCTTTCTATTGTCCACCTTATATAGCCACTTTTGTCTCACCTTAAAAAAGATTTTTCCAAGTTTATATTTTTATCTGCTCTTAAATTTAAAAATCCTCTTATTTCATTCAGTAGGCTCCACTTACATAAAAGAAACTGTTCCCCCCAAAACTTAGGTTTGTTTGCTTCCCAAAATACAATGCCAACTACTATCTGCTTCTGCACACATTGGGCATTTACCCTTAATATATTCATTCCTTATCCTACTTATGTATACTACCCCTGTTCTAACCCATGCCAGTCCTTCCCTTCCTATTTATCACAAATTTCAATATATTTTTCCCTAATCATTTTTAATGTTCTATATACTTTCAGATATATTTTAACATTCAAACTAGCTCACATTTCCTGTTTTTCAATATTCTCAATTCTTGTTTTTTATCACTTTCCAAAATCCTTTACCCATTCATTCCCTCTTGTACCATGTTGATCCCAAGGCAACCTCCTGTAGAATATTTTGGATTTTATATATCCAAGTTTTCCCCTAATTCTTCCTGTATTACCAAACACTGTTTTATGATATTCTTCTCTTCTAGTTTTCCTATTCTATGCCAATATTTCAGTACTCTTTAATTACCTTGCTTTTGTTATCTAGTCTTCCTAATTCATTAGCGTAATCTTATTAGAAGATCTAGGTAAGGCTAGGACAAGCCTATCAAATAATCTATTTATAATATTTAATGCTTTCCGTTCCACATCTGGCCCCTAAAATTTCTATTTCATATATCATTCTGCTCTCCACTATATACTCTTTCTAACCATTTTACTGACATATTTGGTATTTTATTTTACGTAAGTTTAAAACTGACAATTACATTTGTAGCCATTTGTTTATCATCTCTCTGCATCCCACTGAATTTATGCAGTCAAATTTTGAATCACTCTGTATTGCATTATTTAGAAATGCAAAATTGTACGCTCAAATAGTTTTTTTTAATTGATTTATTTATGGATGCTCTTTAACATCTCAGGTCATCAGCATTCCATTCTATTCAGGGCGTGAAACAGCTGACAAATTTTGCTCAGAGGCCTCTTCTTTCACGCTTGAGTTTCTTTTTCGATCCGTAAATGTATGACACGAGACCCACGGCTTTACTTCCCTTCCAAAGGAAGCTATACCTAAGATTTTTATGCCCAAAAATCCATCGATCCTGGCTAGGTTTGAACCCACGATCTTGGGTTTAGAAGGCAAGTATGGTTACCACTACACCACCAGGACCGACACTCGAATACTGCTGTAATATGAGATAACCAGTGATTTCATTTCTAGCACAGAAAATGTGCACAAAATTTATTATAACTTCCATATATGCATGTCAGTTTTAAACTTACCTGATAGGAAAGCGAGTAGAAACATTATTAAAGCATGATGTAATAACAGGGGAGTTAGAGAAGGCATTATTACAGCACAATATGAACAGCTTGAATTCCATAGTCCCATGCACCAGCCCTTAGACTTACAGGGTAAGTTAATATAGCACAATTTCACACCAGCATGATGGCACATGTCTTCCATTTTTCCCTATCAAGATGGCTCTGTGCACAGCTTTCAACAGTTCTTCATTGATTTTTCAGAGTTGCATTATATACATTTACTATTATCACTGAATAGGAGGCTATGAGGCCATAGTAAACCACTACATCCTTCGGTTTCTAGGATTTACTCAAGGTTGGCCCCGTTTGGAATTTTTTTACCTTTGCCCCTTACTCCCCCTGCTGTGCACTGCTATCTAGTACATTTCTTGATGTTGCTACAATCATGAGGTCAGCACCCTACACTTGTCATTTTACCTTGTGGTATGATTTTAGCTATAAAAGTCTCGGCACTTTTCGGGTGGTGGATGGGTTACTAGCTTTCAACACACATACATAATCTTCTAAAAATGTTTATATTAATTCTTCCATGTTATTCTAGGTAAGCTTAAAAGTTTTACTTGTGGTTTGCAAATATGGAAGCTTTACCTAAAATTTAAAATCACAATTAAGCTAGGATTAATTAAGAATGAAATATTTTTTGTAATTTTTACCCAAAAATTTTTTTTTTGACCTAATTTCCAGGTTGGGTTATTCTTTACTTATGCTAAGAGTACATGTAATATTTACCTGTTGACACTTGTGTAAGGTAATTGATTTGCTCTGTTAATTTTGATTCAACATTTGCCAGAGTTTTCAGAAACTGATGTGTCTGGATTTCAGCTTGTTTTAAACTAGATTTTTCTTTGCTTAATTCAACTAAGGCTTGTCCTGCAAAACAACAAAAGTTATATATGAAATAATGAGAAAGAAAATGTTAGAAAGAATAAAAGAAAGTGATTATATATTATTTACTACAGTCATTTGCACTTTTGATGAATGTATGGAGTTTATAAAAAAATGAGTAAATTGTATACTTGTACTTCTCAAGCTGCAAGGCTGATTTAAAAAGTTTTCAGAATGACCTACGGATGACAGTGGTTAATTCCAAGATGTTACAGAATCAAACACTCCTATCTTTCATACATAATTTCTATTGTTGCAATATGTACACCTTAACAAAAAAAAAATGATTTGACTCTTGAAGCCTGAATATGTCTGAGCCTACTTTGATGTAGCACCTTTTTCACTAAATTCTCCTCATTAACACTCAGCTAATATGCTATAGTATGATAGATACACTTTGATGGGTACTAGTGCATGTGATGCACATGACAGTCACTGGTGAATGAAAACAAATTCTACTTTGAATCCAGCTTTACTGCATGCCAGAGTTGATCTTTAACTCTGTAAACTATAGATAATTTCCCCAAGTTAAAATTGTCCTGCTCCCACCCCTTATCTTGTTCCAATAATAAAAAGGTGATCTGTGCAAATTTTCAGCTCAATTAGACAATTCTAAGGCAATAAAAGTTTGAAATTTTAGCCCTGAAAATAATTTTTTCTAATATGTTAGATAAAAAATATTGTACTTACGAAGCTGTTGACAATAGAGTGGTAATATATCCTAAACTTAGGTATTCATTTTTTATATTAAACTCCACTTACTTACATAAAAGTAAGATGCGTTTTGGCAATAATATTTAACTTACTAATATTTGCATTAAACAAAATTACTTCAGCTTCAACAAAAAATATTACCCAGTTTCAGGCCTAACTATGGGAAACCCTTTGTCACCTTTTTTAGCAGCGTTATTCATGAATTCATTTGAAATACCTATCACAAAAGCCTTTCCTTTAATTTTCAAGTCATGGTATAGGTATGTGAATGACATTTTTGCAATAATACCGAAGAAACAGTCAATAGATGCCCTGTAACTTCTTAATTTGCAACATGAATCTATACAATTTACCATAGAAGAAGAAAGAAATGGTTGGCTACCATTTCTAGTATTAAAAATTATAAGAAATGGAGATTGTTTGAATTTTGGAATATACAGAAGACACATACAGAAAACTACATAAAAAATGAGTTATAACCCCATTCCACATAAGTATGCATATTTCACAGTTTGGCACACAGAATGATGAATATTCCACTCACAGAAGCAGAGTACATAATTGAATACAAACAAATAATAAAGACAGCTATAATCAATGGTTTCAACAAAGACACAGTGATAAAAATTATCAATAAATCTAAAAGACAAAAAGGGATAAGGGAAGTTTCCACACTCATAAACACAAAAGAAGAATACAAATTCAAAAGTTTCACCTTCCATCCAATTTACCACAAGTTCAAGAAAATTTTCAAAGAACATGGGATAATGTTAGCCCTGAAGAACAGAAGATTCAACATCAAGAATTTATTAGGTTGCACAGTAAAAGACTCCATATCTACAGAACAGAAATCAGAAATTTATGAAATAAAAAGTGCAGATTGTGAGCAGAGCTACATAGGCAAAACAAAGAGAAATTTGGAAATTCGAGGGAAAGAATATTTTAGGAATATTCGGTTTAAGCAGGTGAATAAATCAGCAGTAGCAGCTCACTTTTGGACCAAAAATCATGAAATAAAACTGGAAATTAAACTGCTGAAACATCTTCACAACCCACTGGAGTTATCTACTTGGGAAAAAAATTTTATATTAAAAAAAATAGAGAAAACCTAATGAATTTCGAGTTTCCTCCTATGGATGAACTCAGAAACTTTCTACTTCAACCAACAGAAGCCATCACAGGAACATATGGTTGTCTAACCATCGTTTCGAGTAACGGTGGTTCAGTGAGCAACTGAAGATGGGAGACATTCTCCCAAAACGCATCTTATTTTTATGTAAGTGGAGTTTAGTGTAAAAAAATTAATATCTAAGTTTAGGATAAAAATATATTATTATTATTTTTATTTTGTCTTCATTGTCTTA
The DNA here is from genome assembly GCA_030762175.1 of Metallyticus violacea. Taxonomy (NCBI): domain Eukaryota; kingdom Metazoa; phylum Arthropoda; class Insecta; order Mantodea; family Metallyticidae; genus Metallyticus; species Metallyticus violacea. The sequence continues at coordinate 69,166,361 of CM060839.1, read as the reverse complement.
TTTTGTAACTAAAGATATGTCTATGAGAAATGATTTTTCAATTGTTTCTTAACTGTTTGTGTTGCTGCTCTACTGCCTGTGCTGTTGTAAGGTGACCTTCATTATGTGTTTTTTCCTTGACTTATAAAATGACATCAACTTTTTCAGGTTGTTTGTCACACAAGTTAAGAAAAAATTTTTAAGTCTCTCTTGTTAGCTACATCTCCAATCATTGTCAGAACCAAACTACCTTCAAACAGGCAAATTTTAAACATTTTTTTCTAAAATGTAAGAGTTGTAATCTTACAATAAAGGAAATTGCAGCATTGGTGACTCAAGAAGTTTCCATTACTTTTTAAAAAGCACAAATTACTACTAGAAGAACTGACCACTGCATTGATAAGTCATTCAAACTCTATGATGAATGGAAAAGTTTACACATAAATTTAATTAGTAATGTAGGCAAGGAAAAAGAAAAAGAAAGGAAAAAAAACATGGATCTTTTTGACATATCCAATTCAGATGCTTTTGGATGGTGAAAAATGAAGAGGATAAGAGTTTTTAATGCTTCAATGCCAAAAAGGATGACCAGGCTGCATGGTTGGAATAGATCAAAGACTAAAACTCAGGGAAAAAGAGCACTGAAGTGCACTTCAATGGAAACTGCTAAGAAAAAAAAGGACTTGTGAAGAAATGGAACATTTTGCTACTCATTAGCTTGCTACATCATAAACTGATGATTCAACATTAAAAAGCCAAACAGTAATGGTTGTGACAACAATGAAAATTCTTGTCATCTGATCAAAAGCATCTTAATGAGATATGTTAGAGAGAGATCATCTGTAATTTCCACAAAAAATATTTGCTTCCCCCGCCTGCATTTCTAGTCATAAATTTTCAGGAAGCTGATCCAGAAATCAATAACACTACTGCAATAAAATTTTCCAACCATCTTGTTTGAAACTGTAGCTTTATTTATTTGATAACAGCAGTTAAGGCAAATATGGCTCAAGTTATACTGGAACCAGACAAAGTTGAAGAAAAGGAAGAAGAAAATATTAACTGAAGAGGTACATTCTGCATTGCACATGATTTTTCTTCCTTTGCAAACATTGAGTTTTCGCCTTTTGTAACTCCTGGTACAAAAATTTTCTCCACAAGACTACCTATAAGCAGCAATTTCCTCATCCTTTAGCTTAAGAAATTATCCTGGTTAGAAAAGTGGAATTGAAAAACTTGGGGGGGGGGGGAATAATAATAATAATAATAATAATAATAATAATAATAATTTTCATGTAGGACACTGCAGAAAGAGGAATAAAACGCATTGAAAATTACAATAACATTCTCAGAAAAGATGAAACTGAGAAACAATTTGTTGTAAGATCGTTGCCAGAGACTAAAAAATACCCAACAGTTACTAAAAAAATAATGTTCAATGTTCGTTCGCTCACATAATGTTTTGATTCTATAGAAATTATTGTTGTAAATAAAAATGTGTTTTTCTTGTAGAAGTTGATGCATTAGTAAAAAAAAAAAAAATGTATTATCTGGTGTTGCCTGGAAGTCCACATAAATTTCTCTAAGAAGAAAAAAGAAAATGGTCAAAATAGATATGAGTACATTGCTTTAGTATGGAATTAATTGTTGCAGATACTATGTTCCAACTTCAAAGCATTTGAGAGTCACCAAGAAGTATAAGGGATAAGTGGAGAAGAAATATAAGGAAGGAGCTTGTGAAAATTAGTAATTTATTCTTTATCATACATACTTAACCCTGGTGGTTAAGAGATGGGAGAATCTCAGTTTTAGTACTGTCAACTTTTAGGTAAATTATATTATAATATGGTTTGCTAAAAATGGATCAAAAATGTATAATTAACAAATTGATGTATTTATGAAATTATGTAAACAGATGCAAAGGTAGCAATGAAAAATGTAAATTTGAATGTATAATTAATGGCTGAAATCATAAAATCACCAGATTGTCCAATTGAGTTGAAAATTTGCACAGATCTTTTTTTTTGGGGGGGGGAACAAGATAGAGGGGTGGGAGCTGAACTTTTAGGTAGTTGAAAATAAGGGCCAACCTAGTTTTAATGTTGAAAAATGAAAATAATGAAATATAGTGGAGTAATTAAAGACTTGATGAAGGATATTAAAGGAACAGAAATTTATACCAACATTCGAAACAAATAAGAGAACTCTGCTCATGGTTTCAAAGTGGACACCATAGATTACATGATCTTGGAAGATGATCCTTGCACTGAATTTCTGTCCACTGCAACATCTAAAATTATTGAAAAAGTGTAATAATGGCATTGAAGAGTTGCTAATTAGTAACTGAAATAACAAACTAGACATTTCATGTTATCTTATCTCATTTTTCACGGTCACAGGTGGCCAAGGTTGTTAAGGTGTGGACTTGTGAGCAGGAGGTCTGGGGTTCAAATCCTACCATGACTGTCCTCCCTGGTTGAGCTTATTTCCAGGTTTTCCTCAGTCCATAAATGGCAAATGCCAGGAGGTACCCTAAATTTAGGCCTGGAACGTTTCCTTTCTTAAAAAAATCCTTTTCCAATATAACGTATCATTAGTGTCCACCGCCTGTGAAGCCTCAGTAGTAAAAAAACAGGTATTTAACACCATTCAAAGAAAGAAAAAAAAATCTCATTTTGATGAGAGGAATTGTGCATGAAAAATTTATGTGTAAGATTGGTGCCACAATTGCTGACGTTTAATGAAAAACAAATCAGAATGCACATTCCTAAGCAAAATTTTAGCATACTTTTAGAGCAATGAAGCTGAATTTATTTATTTATGTTTAACAAATGATGAAACATGGTGTATTACTATGCACAAGAATAAAACTGTAATAACAAAAAATAGACACCACAATATTCCACTGCCAAAGATGGCCAAGACCATTAAAGTCCATCTGAAAGATTATTTAATTTTTTAGGATGCTAAAGGGATCTTGCCAATTGACCTTATTGGCAATCCTTACTGCCAATAACTTAAGAAGAAAATATACAAGAAAAGGCCAAGTTTATCTTCATATGTCACTGCAATGGTAAAAATGAATGAACTGAAATATGACTTGTTATTCCATTCACATTATTGATCTTATTTAGCCCCATAGACTTCCATCTGTTGCCAAAGTTTAAAAAATTCCTTACTGTTAAAATATTTTCAACAGTTCAAATGAGGAATGCAGTCACTCAGAGTCTGATAAGCAGATTACAGAGATAAGAACTGCATGCGTAAGTTGACAACATACACTCACCTCAAACAAGTAGTATGGCCAACTCCACAAAGCTGAAGAACTCACTTTTACTTGAGGAAGAAGAAACACTTCTTTTGCATACTTTTAATGATATCACAATGCTATCAATCACACTTTCAAAATCCATCGCTCTCTTAGAATTCACTTTCCAATTTTTATACATGTTTGCAGAATCTTGCTAAGCAGTTTTTGTCACAAACAAAAAATTTCATGGAGGGTAATGTCTCGTACACTTTGAAGAAATAACTCTCCTGTTACATTCAAAGCTATTAACCCATCTACCAGTTTGCAAAAGTATATGGACTTCAAGACAAATAAAGCACATTTAAAATATGTACATCAGATTCATATAAGATGAATGTAATATATATTTACTTCCTTTAGCTGACAAGTTAAGACTATTAGGTCCTCTCACTTCATCAGGGACATTACAATTACGATATATAGAAAATATTTAGTTATTAAGCAGATAGTGTCGTTGAAACATGGTATTCCAAAAAGAGACATTGGGTGTTGAGGAAGTGGTACTAATACCCTACTATCTAAAATTTATTTATTTTGATTGATTAGTCTGGTTATATGTTATGTTAGCAACACATTTTTATGCATAAATGGAAGATAAGAACTTACTTTGGGTGGACCCTAATAATACAGCTAAGTACAGATAAAATATTCTTTATGAAAGTAAATGCTGGAATCTTCGTGATCAACACAATAAATCTGAACAGTCTGTAAATGAAATTCCTGAGGTCCTACAAAACAAAATAAGAGACATGCGCTGGAATAAATAGAATGTTGTAGTGTATGAACAATGTACTGATTTAGATGGGATTAGGATGAAGTCAGATAACCCCATCTCACAAAGCGCTGCTGCAAAGGAGAGATTATGGAATACCCTACTGCTGATGAACCATTCTATTTGTATAGTTGCAGAATAGGCAACGATTAGATCCAGAAGTTTTAGCCCCATTCAATCGTTTGCAATATGGGAAGTTGTGCAAGTCAAGTATACAAGTAAGTCATTTAATAGGGGAAAAGGACTAAACCTCTAGCAATGATAATCAGAACTGCAAAGGTAAGAAAAGCATACTTAGGAAAATAAACAAGCATTACAAGCATACTTATGATTGCATCAAACAGCAATTAAATGAATCTGCTCTAAATTTTGCAAGTTCACAAGTCAAATATCTGAAATCTAATAATTTTAATTATCTATTAACAAATTAGTATTTATCAACACATTATTATGATGTGTCAAACCTGCACTGCGCCGAAATATTTTTGGCGAGTCATTTAAGAGATTGCAGTCTGTTCGGTTCATTACGACTTTTAACGTTTATAATGAAAAAATTCTGTTTATTGGTTTCTGTAGTCAGCCTAAACAGTCCAAACTGTATATATCTATAATTACCGCATCTATTTCGACTTCAATTGCGTCTTTTTACTCACATATAGATTTAATAAAAATTATAAGTTAAAGATTTCAGTGAGCAATGCCTTTTTATACCAATCCATTGTATGAATTTAATATCACTATTTTTCACAGTATTTCTCACCTGCACTTTGCAAACAGGTTATGATATCTTTCTCAATAGAGTCCAAGACTTGTATTCTTTCCATAGGTGCCGTCATTTTCAAAGGAAGCTGTGCAGATATAGTATATATTGTTAACTTAATACACAAACTGTTATTTTAACCATGACATGGAAATAGGGTGTTTTTCAATGCACTTCTGTTTAGATTTCCTTAAGGCAACCTGATGCTTTTTGGTAGCGGCTGTTTTCTTTCCTTTCCTTTTCGTTTTTTTTTTTTTTTCCTTCCCTCCGTTTTCCTCCTTCGCAAAATGTTCAACCTTTTCGTCCCAAAGGGATGCCTGGCTGCGTGTGCGTACTACACAGATTATCGTAAGCAGAGACTATATCCCACAATAGTTTCAATTGTGTTTCAAAGTTTCAAACATTTTAAACATTGCTTTATTAGGCTAAAAGTGCACCTAGTTGTAATAAATAATGAATAAAGGGCGCTAAAGCATTACACGATTACTGGAAAGCGTTATTTTGCAAAAAAGTTAGTCTGCGTAAACATTTTGGTATGCGCACCGTCTGTCGCAGACAGCTCAAATTGGTTTAAATACCCCAGGCATTCAATCAGAGATGGCCATGACAGAATAGAATCAAGCACAGTTGTGGTTGTATATATGCAACACACAGAAAATATTATAAATAAATTAATTTTTTAAAACTTCGGTCCGACGATAAGGTCTACTGTGTGCTGTGAGCCAATTCGTAAATAGCCGGAACTCAGTCTCGTGATTTTGTTATTCGTGCTTTGTGTTTATTTTTGGCCTTCAAAGTGTCACAAGAACAAACTATAAATACAAAAAAATTAATGATACGCTTTGTACATTGCAGAAACAGCTTAGTATTGCCTCATACGTTTATGAGTAGGTAGCGCTTAGGAGTTGAATGTTAATTTCAAATTCTATAGATTTAATCAGTGTTAGAATATTTCAGTGACCGAGTAATGGTTGAAAGCGAATTTAATATTTCTCATTCGTATAATATACAATTAAAATCGGTGAAACGTCAGTTAAAAGAACTCTGTAATTTTTTATGATTTAACTCTGATTTCACATTTCTTTTAATTGCTAATGAGGTGAAACAAGAATTTGGGTATACCAAAATTTGAAACATGACCTCAGTCTGGAAAAGACTACAGAGAGTGAACAAACATGCAGCGAAATTTCAGTTCACGGTATCATATCATCAGGTGACATTAGAGACAACTTCTAAATGGTAAGTTTAAGCAACATATTTTGAATATTAATAGCATTTAAGCAGCCGTTTATTATTATTGGATGGAAATGCACACACAATATATATAAGTCAATCATTCTTTGCCGAATTCTGTTAATACTGTTCACTTGGGGCATAAGAGAGCATGATATCTGTCAAGTTTGCACAGCTCACAAATGCATTTGAGGTAGAGTGAGTGATAGGCTTTTGTTGAACAGCCCATACTTGTGGTGAGTTAATTTAGATTTGTACTCTTAAAACTTTGATCTGTCATGGTAATAAGAAGATCTTTGAGCCTGAAAATTGGTGAATGATTTAATGCTTAGAGCAAGCTAACTTGATTTCATAATTGCTTTAAAATGCAAGAAACTGAATTTCTCAAAATAATGAAATGCTTCGACTCAAAAGGAGTTGATCCTCTTGAAATTCAATCACTGAGTAAAGGCCTCGTTATATAGATATCTTTAAGAGCAATTTAGAATCATTTTTTATTATTTGATAAATATTTAAGAGCATATAGTAGTACATTAAAAATATTTTAATATTTTCATTTAATAATCAGAATATTAAATACTCCCTTTTAGTAACAATTGATTGCTAACCTAGTGATTTTTTTTTTTTTTCTTTTTTGTATTAAAATGATATGGTATGTGTGTGTAGATTTCTGGTAAATTTGTTTTAATTTTGAATGTAAAACATCCAAAGTGAGAAAATGTGTTTAGATGGTAAGGTTAAAATTCCCACTTTATAAAACAAATTTCTATTGGAGGCTGATCTATAAACCTTTGTAATCATCTCATTAAAAATGATTTTATTAACAATTTAACTACAGCAGTAGATTTTAATGCAGAATAAAATTAAGCAAAATGTAACTTTTTAATGTTTTGAGTGAGTTTAATTTTCTCTTGGTGAGATAAGTTCTGAACTCAGATTATGTTTGATTAGAACACAGTAATGACTAGTTTCTTTTTATATTATATCCGAAGCATATTTAATGCTATTTTCTAACTGACTAATTATTTATTGATAGAAGTTGTAATTTTTTATCTAATAGATTCAAGTTTCTGACATTTCTGCAGAGAATTTAGAGCAAGTTTTATTTTTAATAATGAGAATTTACATTATTACTATTTCTTCTGCTTACAAGATGTTTTAAAGCTTAATGCTAACTATTTCCTTGTTATTTTTGAGATTGGACTTTGTTGCTATTATAATAGGTTTAATGCATGATAATGTTAAAGGTGAATAGGAAATTATTATATTTAGTTTTAACATCATTTGAAGAGTGACAGTGACATGTCTTTAAATTTGACTGTCTGTGCATCATTCACTGACTATTTATTTATAATTGTAAGATTAGCACTGAATTAAAATTTTAGTCTTGACGAAATGCTATCAGTTGCTGTTCTAGAGTCCTTTGTAATTCTAATAACAAAATCACATAGTGTACTAAATTGAATGTAACAAGAGAGAATTTAATTGAGTTTTCATTGAATTTAGTACTAAATAATTACTATTGCATTTTCCAAATATAAATTCTATGTTAGGTTTATATAATAACTGCTTAGTATATTCTAATTGTTTCATAAAATTACCATAAGTACCACAAAATGCTTGATAGAGACATATCACAACGATATTTAATTATTTTGCAAGATGTTGAACAGCACTTATTTCTATGTCTTTTTCAAAGAAGAATTTGTGCAAGTCTTTTTATTTATATCCCCATGCTGCTGATACTAGGTGAGGAAGTTCAAAATTACATTTTAGCACCATGCACTAGCTTCGTTAATTTTTTCAGCAAGTTGTGTGGCGGTTATGTAGTAACTTGACAACAATATCAGCAGCCAGTTAATAAGAATTTTATTTACTGTATATAAGTAGGATTCTTATTAAAGCCTGATCTATCAAATTCTGCCCCTAAATAATATTCATGCATTAACAAATGAAAAATTTTTAACTAATGTTCATATAGGCAGATTAAATATTACTCGGAAATTTTAATACCAAAATGACATCACTTTTTCTTCTTTTCTACTTATTTTTCCAATATTCTGATGAAATACAACTAGATTATTACTTCATTTTTACTCTTATTTAGCTCATAGTTATTAACACTGATTGTAATAAGTTCAACCTATCAAGATTGTGATATGAATTAATTGTAACTATCCTAAAATATGAGACTGCATATTACTAGATAACAGGATTTTTACCTTTAATATTATCAAAAATGGGGAATAAAAGTTCCCCCCCTTTTAGAATTAAAACTGTGTATGATGCAAAAAACATCACTACTGATGCATTTACTTATATACAGATGTGAGAATTTCTGTGTCATCAAGGCATGGTCACATTGAAGATACTTATTCTTTACCCTCCTATTGTGCTGGCTTTTGTCCATTACAAAGGCCTACAAAATCTCCATTAGTATGGTTTCTTTTGTCTACTGGATTGGAAACTGGTTATCTCTGTAGCAGCATGTGATCAATTCAATTTTCCTCAACTTTTTATTTGAATCACAGTTTTGCCCCTGATATTGGACTGCCGTTTATACTGCATTTTTATCCTCTTGCAGCTAAAGCAATTTTTATAGTATTATCTTTTATTTATATACCCCCTCTTAGTTAAGGAAGAATATAGAATATGGGATAAGGAAGGAACCGGGGAGAGTGGGATCTAACACATATACAACCTTGAGTGTATAGTATCCCAGAAATGTGCACTATGGGAGCAATGATAAAAATATAAAAGCATTTGTTAAATTTTTTGTAATGACCGAGTGAAATAAATATTCTATTCCGTATTTCCCTTTTACACTTGTTGCATCTGTTTCCATGCATTTCATCACCTTTGAGATTCATGGTTTGTTTTTGCCACCTTCTTATCTTCTGCTTTTAAAGAGGAATGCAAGCTGTTCAAAATATAACAGGATTTGCATGACTGTTTTCATGTTTTATCTATTTCTGCTGCTTTATTTCGGGTATCCATGTCAAAATAACCAGTGAATAAAACCTTAATGTCATGAATTTGTTTAATCTTCTGTACATTAGCACCTTTACAGAAAATGTTTTAAGATTTTTACTTTCAGAATTTTTGGGCTTCTCTTTATTGATATATATTTCTTATTATTTTAGCTAAATTGTATGAAGAGTCACCTTATTTTTAATTTTTGTTATATAATGGTCATTCTGTACAACAGTATCATATTTATTCTGAAATTAAGAAATAGTTTTAGTCAAATTACTGTCTCCATATATGGTATTTTCTACATTAAACACAGCCCTAGAACATTAGGTTACCATTGCACCCTTTCTATCCACAGATAACTGCCTTCTGGACTGTGCACCTTGTGTCATGTTCAGTCAATAGCAGTAGCACTATGTGGTTAATCCTCACTTTTGTGGTTAATCCTCACTTTCTGTGAATGTGCTTTGCACCAATAAACTCTGTTTCACCTATAGATAGAATGCTAGTAGTAGTAGTGGTAATATGTTTATTTATTTTTGTATTTTTTTCAAAAGAGGCCATACTTAGGACTTTTATACCTGAAAAAAATCCAGCAATCTGGTTGGGATTAAACCCACAATCTTGGGTTTAGAAAGGTAAGTGTGATTACTAATGGACCACCAGGTGTGATGGAAGAGATGAGATGCTTAATAGTAGGAATAGTCATGTATAGATCAATGCAAATCCCCATGCTACAGTTGTGAGGAGCCATCAACAAAGATTTGTAGTGAACTTGTGGATGTGCATACTCAATGATTTCTTAAAAGATCAGTATCTTCTTCCACCTGCTTAAACTTGAGCAGCTTACTCTTATGTTTTTACTCCCCAAATATTAAAACATGCTCCAGTTGATGTTTGTCAGAGTCTATGATTTCAGTTCAGCTCTAGGCCATTTTGCAAATGGTGCTTTTGGGTATGTATCTGTATTACTTTCTCTGAAAAATATACAGAAAGATGGGGTCCTGGTTCTTGACCAGCTTGTTTGTTGTTTTATCTGACTTCACTTGATTTCTTTTGTGGGGACATGTGTCCGCAAGATGTTTGTAGAGAATGAATAAGACCTTGCAGGAATCTTATATTGTTGAAAAGACTCTTAGGCATATAAGACGAGATGTGACCAAACTTAGTACTATGTTATCATGCCTACATTGAAATTGGGAGATGCCTATTTAAAAACCTGATGTAAATGTAGTCATCAAAGCTTTTAACTTTTACTATTGTTATCATTATTATTATTATTATTAATATTATTATTAAATTTACAAAGATTTTTTTTCTTGTGTTTGATAGGTATTCCTTTGTGTATGTGTGGGGGGGGGGGCTTTTGATTGAGGTGTTTCCAGACAGAGTTCTTTTGTCTTTTTCCATAATTCCTGAAAGTTTGTAGTCATCATAAAAACATTCTTTGGGCAATGTGGTAACTTATAATGTTTTGAATTTATGTTATAATATTACATTATAGTTATACAAGGGTAGGTCCATGAGTTTCTGGCCTTGCCAATAAGGATCATCACCTTCAAAAAATCCTTACCTGGTGCCATACCTTATCTGTTAAGTAAATAATTGCAGCTATAACTTCCACTCTGCTGTATTCAGTGGTTCAGATATAGTTGCATAAAGAGGGCTATGTTAGAAGATTGTGACATGTTCAAAATGGAGTCTTGAGCTGTTATTAAGTTCTTCACAAAAGAAGGACTTACTCAAAATGAAATTAAATAGCAATTGGATGGTATATATGGGGAAGCATCCCTCTCATATTCTACCATAAAAGAATGGGCCAATGTTTTCAAATCAGTCAAGAAAGCATTAAAGGCAAAGACAATGCAGGTTGGCCCTTGGAGGTACTCACTCCTAAAAACACTCTTGTGAAAGGGGAAATTATGGAAGACTAGCAGCTCAAAGTTACAGAAATAACAACGAGGTTGAGCTTTTCTAAAACAACAGTCTTTCAAATTATTCATGAACATTTAAAATAAATAAGTTTAGTGCAAAATGAGTGCCTAGACTTCTTTCCTCAATCCAAAAGCAGCAACTAGTCATCTGTTGTCATGTATTTTTGGAGCTCTGCTGTGGCAACAAGAGAGAGGTTCTGTAAACCATTTTTACAGGAGATGAAACTATAGTCCTCTGCTATAATCCCATGTCCAAAAGAGAATCAATGTAGTGGCATAAACCTGGTGAAGCACTGTCTCTAAAGGCCAAGGCCACTCAGTCAACCAAGAAGATCATGATCAAAATTTTTACGACTTTGAAGCAATACTCTTCAGTGGCTTCAAGGAGAGGAATACCACAGTAAATGGGGAGTACTATGCTGGCCTACTGCACAGACTATGTGCTTCCATCAAAGAGAAATGGCAAGCTGAATGGTGGTGGGCACCTTCTTCACAGCAACACGCCTGTGCACAAGCTCTTTTTGCAAAGGAAGCTGTGAAGAAATGTGGCTTCAAGGAGATCGACCACCCACCATACAGCCCATATCTAGCTCCCAGTGACCATTTCCTCTTCTCAGAGGAAGGAAATTTAAGTGTGACGAAGAAGTGATGGATGCTGTTTATACCCATTTTGCTGACAAGACTTCTGACTATTTGAGGGGGGGATTGAAATGTTAATTGAAAGATGTGAGAAGTTTAATGCAATAAAGGGTACCTATATTGAAAGGTGAAACATTGTTTTTGTCCTTATCATACCTAAAAGATGGTTAGGCTGGAAACTTATGGACCTACACTTGTAGTTATAAAGCTTCCTAAGACTAACTTAGACATTTTATTTTCTGGCAATTCTACTTGGATTGTGATGTCATTTTCTGGTATTTTAGGTTTGTTTCAAGAAATATTAACCATGAACATGATGTTATATATATCTGCATTTTGCTTAAAAAGAATAAAACAACATACTCAGGAAAGCATTAATTTGCAATTAAATAAAAAACATTTCATCATGTAATAGTATGGCAGTGCATAAGCAGAATTTTATCAAATAATTTACATCTCACCATAGTCATAAAAGATATACAATGCCAAATTCATATTTATATAGAATAATCAATAAAATGTTGTTTCGGGAGTTGTCACTTGCACTTACCAATCCAGCGTCAAATTTTATAATTTAAAAGAGCTTTAATACTTGTTAAGAAGAAGCATGAGAAACTTCAAGTTGGACTTTATGAACTTAGGACAAAAAGTGTTCTGGCTGGAACAAGGGCTACAGTGTTGTGTGTGCACAATACTGCAATACATTAAAATGCTAATTTGAAATTAGCACATTATACATTTTCAGAATTTAAAGAAGGAGAAATTGATAACTTACAAGAGATTCTTATAAACATTTAATAATCAATCCAAATCATGCTACTTTAATGAGGTTCCCAATGCTCAAAAATGGATATTTTGAGAGAAAAGTGGAAGAATATTTTGTGGTAAACTATGTTGAGAGTGTGACATTTGATTACCACATTAAAGAATTTAACTAAATCATGCAAGGAATGTATACTTGACTTTATTATAAATTCTTATCAAATTGTTGCTAACATTTCTTCATTGCAAAGCAGTAATAACTAACCCAACTTTATAATTATTTATGAGTTTGCTGAGAACTACTCCCCCCTTTTTTTTGTGCTGCCCATAGATATAAGTAGATTCATTCATTCTGCATCTCAAGGAATGCCATGAATGGTGAGTTACATAAATTTTGTAACTTTTTATTCTCTTCACACGAAATTATTGCTGTTAATTGTTTCCAGAAGGCATTCATGGACTTCATATGAATACACTTTATCCCATTTCCATCAAAGATGTACTACTTTTTGGACGGCTGCAAAGCTCAGTAAAATAATTGATTTTACCTCTTTAACCCTTGTTTATTTAACTTTTAATGGAGAAAGGATTTTTATTAAGGGAGGAAATGTTCTAGGCCTAAGTTTAGGGTACCTCCCAAACATTTGCCATTAATGAGGACCAAGGAAAACCTGGGAAAAACCTCAGTCGGGAGGATGGTCCTGACAGGAATCAATCCTCAGACCTCCCACTCTGGAGTCCATGCCTTAATGACATTGGCCATCAATGGCAGTCCATACCTTGGTCACACTCATTGTTAGTAAATAAGCGATCATTTGGATGACAATTGTCATCGTTATTTTATTACTAGTTCTGTGTTTATTTATTTAATATAATTGTTCCTGTTTTATTTAATTTTAAGACATATCAATGAACATGAGAACCATGTAAGGTATTTACTTACATTTGTATTATTTTTTTTTGTTATTAGATTGAATATTAATACTCATGTAATTACTTTATTTGCTTTATATATGGATGCTCTTTAACATCTCAGTTCATTAGCATCCCATTCAATTCATATCATGAAATGGCCTTTAAATTTTGCTTACAGTCTTCTTCTTTCAAGCTTAAGGTTCTTTTATGTGCTCTAAATCTACTATTCTGGACCCACAGCTTTACTTCCCTTCTGAAGGAATTCATAATTATGATTTTTATGCCCTAAAATCTCCAATCCATTGACTCTGGCTGGGATTGAATTCGTATTCCTGGGTCTACAAGGCAAGTATGCTTATCACTAGACCACCAGGACTGACATACATATAATTACAAAAAGTATTAAATATTAATACAGCTATAATACATTTTAATGCAAATATAAACATTTTATATTCATATTCTTAATTCATGTTGTAAAATCAGTTTGCATGAATATAGGTAGTAAATGTTCTAACACTATTACAGTACACTAGAAGATTTGTAAATAGTGTTGTAACCATGCACTTTTAGAATAATCTAACATTCAAAATCCAACTGAATAGTTACAAAAATATCTTTGTAGCAGACTAGCCTCACAGACGACAGACTAATGGTCAGAGCTCCTGACTTCTATTCCTGAGGTTCTAGATTCCCGGATATGTCATTGGAATTTTTTCTTTCCTAGGTTGATCCCTATGGTGTTAATGGTATGGTTAGTGTAGATACATCTAGGTTTAAGGACCCCCCCCCTGATATACCATATCACCTTCACCGGTACAGCATAGCAGTGCCTTATTGATATCATGGCCTCACAAGTTTGCTGCAATTCCTCTACACCAGGGTGGAATGTCTACGAGTTCATGAGAACGGGGGCCGTCATTGGCAAAACAAACAAAATAAAGAAATTATAAGAAATTTACTATATGAAAATTACAGTTAACCGAATATGTGTAACATATTGTGTATTATTCACACATTATTAACATTGTATCACATGTCGGTCCAAACGCCACGGGTGGCCGAGGTCGTTAAGGCGCGGACTCGTGAGTGGGAGGTCTGAGGTTCGAATCCCGCCAGGACCGTCCTCCCTGACTGAGGTTTTCTCCAGGTTTTCCTCAGTCCTCATAACTGGCAAATGCCAGGGAGGTACCCTAAACTTAGGCCTGGGCCTGGAATGTTTCCTTCCTTAAAAAATTCCTTTCCCACTATATCATTTCATTTCATATATCACCACTATTCACCGCCTGTGGTGCCTCAGTAGTAAATACGGGCATTAAACACCATTAAAAAAAAAAGTCGCTCCAAACAAAATAAAAGAAATTGTAATAAATTTACTATATGAAAATTACTATTAATTGGATATCAACCTAATATATTGTGTACTATTCAGATATTATTACATATTGCTAATCTTATTTGCCTTCTAAACCCAATATCGTGGGTTCGATCCCGGCCAGGATCGATGAATTTTTTTAGGCGTAAAAGTCCTAAATATGGCTCCCTTTGGAAGGGAAGTAAAGCCGTGGATCCCGTGTCGTACATTACGGCACGATAAAGAACCTCAAGCCTGAAAAAAGAGGCCTCTGAGCAGAATTTGTCCGCCCTTTCACGCCATGATTTGAATGGGATGCTGATGACCTGAGGTGTTAAAGAGCATCCATAAATAGACCAAATAAAAAAAATATTGCATCACAATAAGAAATAGCAATAAAACAGCCTACTGCTATGGGTTCCAATAAAATATAAAATTCCTATCAATGCTCTTACTTCTATTTCATCCGTATGAAGTTTATCTCTCTCATTTAAAAAAATGTTATTTATGTAGATGTTAGTATACTTAGTAATCAGATTTATCATATGATCAAGAAATAGTGGGACACATTCTAATGATATTTTTTCTTTCAGAGTATCATTTCTAAGGCCAGGAATAATTCTTATGATGTGTTCTTGTGTCAGTACAGCTCCTCTTGGTTTTATTTTACTCTATTAACTACCATCTTTTCCAATGAAGAAATCTTCCTCAGTATCAGCATAATCCCAATTCTCACCATCAAAATATTCTTGTTCTGATTCAAAATTGTGCTCAACAGCTGATTGGAAATTCCAGAATCTCCATCACTCTTACTATCTCCATAATTTTTTTCTCTCTCTTTTATTCTTTCAGCTGTTATAACCATTAATCTGGATTATTAAACACATTTCAAGCTGAAACCACATTGTCTCTTATACAGAAATTTTTCAGACGTTCCTTACTAATAAACAGCTCAACAACTGTGACTATTAGTTGTGCAGATAACAAGAAAATTCAAGAAAGTGTACCTGTCGTGCAAACAACTTGTCCTTTTGAGTCAAACAATGGAAATACAATGGTTAATGTATAAAAACAAGTTACTGAGAAATTCACCATTGTTGGCTGCAATGGAAAAGAATTGCAATTAAAAGTGTGTCATCTACACTTACACCACTCCAAGGTTAAGGGATTTTGATTTTCTTTGCAGCTGCGCATGAGAAAATATCATTTGAAGCAATTGGTGACACTGTGAAGTGAATGGACTTAAGAGAAAGTGTTCCTCACATGTATAACTAGGAAAGCATGACATTCCAACAGCTTTATGAACAATTGTACCTTCTCGGGTGATCAGCCGTGTCAATTCGATAAAAGTTGAGCTTTCGGCCATTGTAGACTCCATGGCTTTCATCAGGAACTAGTGATAACCGACCGATCGACTATATGGCAGGTTGGGTTAGTAACCAGCCTTTGTACAGTTTGTGTGTTCCTACTCACACTTGGGCTTAACCACAGGGTAAGATGAGGTGTGTAGGAAGATTGTAAGATAAAGGGATGTGGGTTTTGGGGATAGTACTCATGACTTCTGACATAAGGAACTAGTGATAACCGACCGACCGACTATATGGCAGACTGGATTAGTAAACAACCTGTGTACGGTTTCTGTGTTCCTACCCACGTTTGGGCTTAACCGCAGGGTAAGATGAGGTGTGTAGGATGATTGTAGGGTAGAGGGATATGGGTTTCGGGGATGATAAAATGGGTGGATCTAGTGTCCAAGGATTTTGCTAGTATAGGCATGTCCTAAAAGCCTTTATTGATTTTTAGTATGCCTATATTGCTGTTGAGTTTTTGCTAATTTTACTTAAGTGCAACTGTTGAAATTACGTAGTAATTTGTATTGTGAGAGATTAAGCTATTGTCATCCAAGTTGCCCACAGGCCAGGCGTGGCATCTTGATTTTTGCTTTGACCTGCTTTGGCAACTAGTTACCTAAGGAATGGATGAGAGCACTTTCGTGGTATGGTAATGCACGGTAGAGTTTCTTTGCCCGGCGCCTCATTTCATCCTCTGTATATAGAAGAGAGGAGGTTTCGTGTAGCAGTCTGATCGGGAAGCATCCGTATACAGAATAAATAGCATTGAGCCCTTTATTCTGTGTCCTTTGAATGAGTGACAGCTAAATATCCGCTGTCATACCTCAGATCTCGCAAGCGCACAACATGAGGGGAAGATCACAGCTTTAAAGAGATGAAATTTTAAGTGGACAGGCATCGCTTTCGAACTGAATACAGGGTTCAGTTGAGCAATAGCTCCCTGGGTCCTGTGAGCAGTTCCAGCGATGCGTTCCTTAAAAGTTAGCCCCTTATCTAGCTGCACTCCTAAATAAGTGAGGGAATCCTTCCACTGCATACTTTGCGTGTAGAAGGTGAGTGTAGAGCAGTTTGCGGGAAAGCGGCGTTTAGTGAATATGACGGTGTGGCAATCTGCCAGATTAATTGACCTTCTCCAACGCTTGCTCCACTTCTCGATTATGTGTAACAGTCTATGGCTACGGCTCTGTCTATATGTCTATTTGTTCAGTATAGGATGTCGTCTGCATATTGTTCTATGTTGACGTCTGGCGTATGGGGGAAGTCTGCCATGTGTATGTTGAATAGTATTGGTGAGAGAACAGAGCCCTCTGGAACTCCGCCGCATATCGGTCCTAGTGTGGAACTGTTTCCCGCCACCGTAACAGTGAAAGTTCCGCGTTTGATGTACGAGTGTAATAGTTGTATGTAGGGGTGTGTAATCCCGAGGGAGATTAGTTTGTACAGGAGTCCGGCGTGCCAGGTCGTAGAGAAACTAGTGATAAGTTCGAAGTAATGTGGCAGGCTGAGGTAGGTGCTCAGCCTGTGTATGGTTGTTGCGTACCTACCCTGTGTTTGGGTTTAACCGCAGAGTTATGGAGATGTAGATGTAGTTAGGTTTTGTTGTTTTGAGTGTTAGGGGGAAGGGATTGTGCTTATAAAAACTTATCCAAGATGTAGCGGGCGGATTTGACATCCTTGGATGTTGCTTGATATGCACATGCTGCTTACCTACTTTCCAAACAGCATGTGCCTACCGCTATTTGGTTTCATGTTGTGGTTACTATTTGATGGGGGTTGGAACGTTTTTACTTTTGCTAGATTATGTCCTTCGTTATCCAGGGTGGCACACGCTAGGCTGGCACCTTGAATTTTGGCTTAGGCCTATTGCGACAGGAATAGTTGCCGAGTGTTCGAACAAGAGTGCTCTCATGATATGGTAAATGGGCGTAGAATTTTCTGGTCCGGCGTCTAATTTCCTCCTCAGTATATAGGAGGGAGGAGATCTCATGTAGAAGCCTAACTGGAAAGTAGCGACATGCAGAATAGATGTTTCTGAGTTCTCTACTCTGTACCTTTTGCAGAAGTGCAAGCCAACTGTCAGCTGCCATACCCCAGATTCCACAGGCGTATAGCATGGCAGGGATGACCAAGACTTTAAATAGGTGTTATTTCAAGTGAACTGGCAACGCCCTGGAGCTGAGCACAGGAAACAGTTGAGCTATTGCGCCCTATGTGCAGTCCCGGCCGTGTCCCCCGAAAGTTAGACCTTTGTCAAGTTGCACTCCCAAGTAGGCTATGGAATTTTCCCACTTGATCTTTTGTTGTCTGTATATTAGTGGGGGGTTGGGGAGTGTTGCGGGAACGCAGC
Source organism: Metallyticus violacea (assembly GCA_030762175.1). Classification (NCBI taxonomy): domain Eukaryota; kingdom Metazoa; phylum Arthropoda; class Insecta; order Mantodea; family Metallyticidae; genus Metallyticus; species Metallyticus violacea. The sequence goes on along the minus strand of CM060839.1, from coordinate 69,148,031 downwards.
GTTTTGTGAAAGTTATGGCGCTATTCTTTGCCAGGTTGATTGACATTCGCCAACACCAACGCCACCTTTCGATTAGCTGTAGTAATTTTTGTATGGGGTTGATGGCTCTGTTTCGGTTTCTGTTTTGAATAGCAGGATGTGATCTGAGTATTGAGCAGTGTTGACGTCTGCTGCGTGTGGGAAGTCTGACATATATATGTTGAGGAATGGAGGATAGAACAGAGCCTTCGTGGACTCCGCCGCGTATTGGTCTTAGTGTTGAGTTTATCCCGCCCTGTGACTTTGAAAGTGCGGTGATTAAGGTATGAGTGTAGCAGGTGCAGGTTTTGAGTAAATCCAGTCGTATGAGTTTGTGTAAGAGTCCGGCGTGCCAGGTCGTCGAGGAAGCCTTTTCTACATCCAAAGACACTGCTGGGGTGAAATCCAGGGCTGAGGCTTCTACAACCCTCAGTAGCTTTTGGGTGGCGGAATGCCCAGGACGAAAACCAAATATATAAACGATGAAAACGTTGCTGATAAACTCAGGGGGTAGTGGTCGGTGCTAGCTGCGTCCTGGCCAATGAGCGAATGACGGCTTGTGATAAGACCGCTTGGTTGCTGTAACCCACGTAAACACAACCTACAAGCAGTCTAATCACAGGCCGTATTCGCTCATTAGCCAGGACGCAGCTAGCACCGACCACTACCACCTGAGTATATCAGCAACGTTTTCAGCATCTGGTCAGAAGTGACTACACTATCCCCCAAAACCCAAATACTTCTACCCCATAAACAACCTACATCCCTCATCCAACCCTGTGGTTAAGCCCACATGTGTAGGAACATAGAAACTGGACATAGGCTGGTTACTAAGCCAGCCTGCCACATAAGCTCTGCTCTACAACAGAGGCTCGGGCACGGCCGTTCAGTTCTTATACGTTCATCGAGCTCTCCGAGAAATTACTACTGCATAGTTACAACTGAGAAGCAACAGGTTGTGTTTTCTTTCACGTTCGCAACAGTGCAGTTCATGCGATTTTTTTTTGATTGATTTATTTATGGACGCTCTTTAACATCTCAGGTCATCAGCGTCCCATTCAACTCAGGGCGTGAAACGGCCGGCAAATTTTGCTCACAGTCCTTTCTTTCAGGCTTGAGGTTCTTTTTCGTGCCGTAAATGTACGACACGGGACCCACGGCTGTACTTCCCTTCCGAAGGAAGCCATACTTAGGATTTTTACGCCCGAAAAAATCCATCGGTCCTGGCCGTGTTCGAACCCGCGATCTTGGGCAGTTCGCGCGAGATCCTGCAAATTTGTGCTAGCTCAAGAGCTTATTTTCATCATTTATTCATAACTTCTTCACTTCACAGCTACAACAACAATATTAAAGGTAGTAACCAACTGTGTACAGTTTTAGTGCATCTTGCTGTGCAGTGCACAGTTCCTACCAACGTGCCATTTCAACTAAACATATACCCCAGTGCTGCCACAAACTTAAAATGAGTGCTTCTAAGGCCCAAGTAAGTCACCAAACGCCAACTTCTGCAAAGAAGGGGAGAAGACCAGCCTCTGGCCTCTTGCGAAATTAAAGGACTACAGACCATGTAAAGCTGGTGGTAAGTCCTCTTCGAAAAGTGCAAACAAGGAAACGAAGGAGAGCCTTTCACGCGAAAGGTCTCCAATCCGTTTAGACCAAAGAAAAGTGAACTCAGACTCCACCTCTGACGGTGAGGTTTCGCTCACCAAATTTTCATCTCACTCGGAGAAAATATCTGTCTTCTCTGTACACTCCTATATGGAGTAGGAGGACAGTTCATCAAGTTTAGCTTCGGACGCTGATGAAGCTGAATTTCGAGTTGTAGCTGGTAAGAGGAAGCGACGCTCTCGCCCTCAGCTACAGAATGCAGGCTCCAGCAGCGCTGGACAGCCAACCCCATCGACTTCTGCAACGAATTCAAACCCGAGCGGAAACACTAGGAGGCACATCCCTCCGATCAATATGGACTCCTTTCAGGAGCTGACGGGCCTTCTCAAGGAAGTTATGCCCACCCTCATGGGGGAATGCATAGTTGTCAGAAAGGGAAATACATACAGGTTCCAAGCACGATGTGCTGAGGACCATCAGAAATTGCTGACCTCTTTTAAAAGAATGGGCATACAACATTTCTCCTTCGCCTTAAATAAGGCAAAGGATATAAGGCGCATTTTCAGATGGCTTCCCTTAGATACTCCAGTGGGAGACATTGAGGCAGACCTCCGACGCCAGGGTATAACAACCACGACAGTTAAAACAGTTGTCAAAAGCCTCTCCGAAGGGACAACCTCCGCAGAGAATTCCCATTCCCTCTTTTTGACCATCATGGAGCGAGCAGATGACCTAGAGCTGAAGGTAGACAAGATACAATCGATCTGCTACCTAAGAGTAAATATTGGGATTTCCCGAAGCCCTAGCGGCCCCGCTCAGTGCTACCGCTGCCTGGGATTTAACCAAGCGAGCCAGTTCTGCGAGAGGAGCCCTCGCTGCCTCAGGTGCGGTGTCCCTAATCCCCATGATGTCTGCCCAAGATCTCCCACGGAAAATCCTACCTGCGCAAACTGCAAAGGGGAGTACGTTGCCTGCTACGGCCGATATCCATTGAGGCTAAGAATGATGAATAACTCCAGAAGGGAATACCAAGGTTCCACACCTGGCAGAGACACACCTACTGCTCCAGTCAACAACTGCACCAGGACCAGTACATCCACCGCAGCTAAATTAGCAGCGCAGCAACAGTCCTACCACAACTACTACACAGCAAATATCCTATGCAGCAATGGCGCATAAGCACCTCACTGATAGACGTCCTTATACCTGAGCCAATAAACAGCAGGCACTTACACAATTTACAGCCCGAGCAAATCAACCAGCACCAGACTTCTCTCCAAAGCCACATAGCCGGAGGCATCGGCGGGCAGCACGGGCTGGGAGAGAGACGGCTCCTGGAGCTGTCTCGCTACGGGTGGGAGGAGCCCGGGAGAGGCCGACAAACTCTGGGCCTACCACAACCACCTCGCACTCACCCAACCCAGCTAACCCCACAGTGGAAACGCCCTGGAGCTGCTGCAGTGGCTGTCAAATATATGGCAGACTTATTGCCAGCGGCTGCAGGAGCTTTGCACTCGCTTCCTAAACGCTCCTGACCCCACTAGCAAAATGTTTATAGCCTTTGAGGCTCTATTTTTCATCGGAAGCCGAGCAGACAAAAATGGGGAGCGGAATTAGATATGGCACCTGATTCCGTTTCCATTTTGGAATGCGAACGGCCTGGCGGAACGTGGGGACGAAATCCAACACTTTGCTTCCCGGTACGCACTAGACGTCAGACTAGTCAGTGAGACGCATCTCCATCAGTACAACCACTTCCGTCTTCGGGGCTACAACTGGCTGAGAACAGATCGTGGTGCCCCGGGAGGAGGTACAGCGATACTGGTCAGGAGGAACGTGTTCTACCGCCCAATCCAGATCCCACCACTTCAGAACTTGGAGGCACGGAGGTTCTTCAAATATCTGCATACCACTCTCCTTCCAGCGGATTCGTGGAAGCCGACTACCGATCCATCCTTGACCTACATCCTAGTGTCATTTAGGCCGGTGATTTCAATGCCAAACATACACGTTGGCATTGCACTCAACGAGCAAATACCAGAGGCAACGCAATCATTCGCTTAATAGATCAGGACCCACAACTACGAGTGTAGGGTCACTGACAACCCACTCACCATCCGCTTAGTACGGGGCAGCCATATGTCATCGACTTTGCGATCATCAAACACTTCCCGCACTTTCTCACCCTCACATCGATCAACGCACTACATTCCGACCATAACCCTGTATTGGCAGAGATCAACACAAGGGTTACCAGCCACGATGTCGCAAGTCTAATCCGCAAAATCGATTGAAAAAGCGTTATGGACTGCCTCAACACTGTCATTCCTTCAAACTCAAAAATCACCGACATCCCCTCCTTAGAGACTGCAGTCTCATCCTTTTCACACACGGTTACACGAGTAGCTCACAGCCTCACGATCCACACCTTCCCACCCAGACGTCATCCCGCTAAACCTTGAGCTCCTCATCCGCCGATCATGGGCAGCCCGCAGACTATTTCAACGTCACCGCACGCCACATCATCGAGGGCTCTGGAGGCGCTTGCGTCTCGAGGTTCATGTCCGCCTACGCGAGCATGAAGGCTTGCCTGGGAGGACACTGTGGCTAGACAGAGCCTTGCTAATGGAGACGTGTGGAGGATCGCCAAAAACTTCCGTGTACAACAAGTTAAGACTTCCCATCCTATCCATGGCACCAGAGGCCTGGCCTACGAACCCCAAGTCAAAGCAAGTGCTCTTGCTGACTACTTGGAACTGCTTTTCAGTCCTATAGAAGACCCCCAGGACGATAGCTTTTCAAGCGAAATTCGTCGAGACGTTCGTCGGTACTTCCGACGACCGTCAGGCAACACGGACTATAGCATTTCCATCTTTCATCCCACCGAAGTCCAGGGTGCGCTACTGCGCCTCCATCCCAAAAATGCTGCTGGCCCTTAAGGGTTGACATCCCTCATACTCCGCAACCTTTCTTTCATAGCTGTGCTCTTTGTTACCAAAGTTTTCAACATGTGCATCAGCTTGGGCCACTTCCCACGAGCGTGGAGAGAGACCCGAGTGTTATGCATTTTGAAACCGGGCAAAGACCCAGTTCACCCATCATGTTACCGCTCCATCAGCCTCCTCTCGACCATGTCGAAAGACTTTTACTGGTCCGCTTGTCACCCCTGCTGGGTAACATTCAAGCCATACCCCGCATCAATTTGGCTTTCGTCCTGGGCACCCTACTACCCAGCAGCTGCTGAGGGTGGTGGAGGCTGCAGCCCTGGGTTTTCAGGGCAAGGCATTCACCCCCACGGTTTCTCTGGATGTAGAAAAGGCCTTCTCTACCATTTGGCACGCCGGGCTCCTACACAAACTAATCTCCCTTGGGCTTCCACACCTATACATACAGCAACTACACACATACATCAAACACAGAACTTTCACTGTAATGGTTGCGAGAAACAGTTCTACACTAAGACAGATACGCGGTGGAGTTCCAAAAGGCTCTGTTCTCTCACCAATCCTATTCAACATTTACATGGCAGACTTTCCCCACACGCCAGATGTCAACATAGCACAATATGCAGACGAGTCCTGGTATACAAAACAAATAGATACATAGGCAGAGCCGTAATCCCCATCCAAAGACTGCTACACCTAATCGAAAGGTGGAGCAGGCGTTGGAGAATGTCAATCAACCCGACAAAAAGCCACGCCGTCATATTTACTAAAGGCTGCATTCCTGCAAACTGTCCTACACTGACCTTCAACAGGCAAGGATACAGTGGAAGAATTCCCTTACTTATTTGGGAGTTCAGCTAGATAGTGGGTTAACTTTTAAGGAACAAATCGCTGGAACTGCCCACGGAGCCCAGGGAGCTATTGCTCAACTGAACCCTTATTCAGTTCGAAAGCGATGCCCTAGCCACTTAACATTTCGTCTCTTTAAAGCTGTGGTCATCCTCCTCGTGTTTTACGCTTGCGAGATCTGGAGAATGGCAGCCGATATTTGGCTGTCACTCATTCAATGGACACAGAATAAAGGGCTTCGCGCCAATTTATTCTGTATACAGATGCTTCCCGACAGACTACTGCACGAAACCTCCACCCTTCCATATACAGAAGATGAAATTAGGCGCTGGGGAAAGCAATTGTACCGTACTTTACCACACCACGAAAGTGCTCTCGTCCGTTCCTTGGGCAACTACAACTGCCATGGTAGGTTAAAGCCTAAATTCAAGGTTCCTTGGCTTGCGGGCGTCTTGGATGACAATAGGTTAAAACTCTGCAATTGAAATTACTAAGTAATTTACAATTGCACTTATTTCAAAATATACACTCAGTAGCAATATAGGCATGCTAAAAACCTACAAAGGCTTTTAGGGCATGCCTATACTAGCAAAAACCTCTGGACACTGGACCCACTCATTTTGTCAGGAGAAGTGACTAGCACTATCCCCAAAACCCATATACCTCTGCCGTACAATCACCCTACACCCCTCATCCAACCCTGCGGTTAAGCCCACACGTGGGTAGGAACGTAGAAACCATACACACGCTGGTTACTAAGCCAGCCTGCCATATCAAGTCGGAAGTCAGAAGTACAGGAATAGAGGACTCAGGACAATCTATTCTGTATATCGCTGCTTTTCAGTTAAACGTCTACATGAGACCTCCTCCCTCCCATATATTGAAGAGGAAATTAGACGCCGGACCAGAAAATTCTACGCCAATTTACCATATCATGAGAGCGCTCTCGTTCGAACACTCAGCAGCTATTCCTGTCGCAATAGGTCTAAGCCAAAATTCAAGGTGCCACGCTTAGCGGTAAGCAAGCAGCATGCGCATATCAAGCAACATCCAAGGATGTCAAATCCTGCCGCTACATCTTGGCTAAGTTTTTATAAGCACAATCCCTTTCCCCTAACACCCAACACAACAAAACCTAATTACATCCCCCATTCCCTCTCTGAGGTCAAACCCAAACATAGGATAGGTACGCAGCAACCACACACAGGCTGAGCACTAACCTCTACTTGCCACGTTACTTTTGACTTATCACTAGTTCCTGATGAAGAGCATGAAGTCTACAAAGGCCGAAAGCTGGACTTTTATCGAATTGACACGGTTGATCACCCGAGAAACTATAATTTGTAATGTACGCCGTGAAAGCTTCAAGTCTAGCTTTATGAGAAAGCTTAAGTCAAAAAATTGTTCCATGCACTGTGCATTCAGCACTCTCTAGCAGCACTAGGATGAAGAAGTGATCTTGAAGGCTCCAAAACTACCTTGAAACTGCATTAAGCCATTAATGTAACTGCTCAATAGATATTATTTCTAAGCACCTTCGAGGCAAAGATAAAAAAACAAAATAAAAAACCATATTGGAATAATCTATGTCTGGAGCTCTAACAAAAAATTTTTGTTTGCAATATAAAAATGGATATTCAGGTCTGTTACTCTGTAAATGAATTCCTTGATGACTATCTACCCTTGTAAGATTATTATCCAACTTGGTCTAGTTTATTTAGACATTTTGTTATTAAAGTAATTAGCATGTTTTACATTCAGCTATTTTGGGTCTAATAAATAGGATTAGAGAGACATATTTTAGAACTAAATTGACATGCTTTGCTTATGCAGCTAGCTTACAGTCATATCCAATGATTACCTACCTAAGGTCTCTCATCTTAAATATTGTATACTAACAGAGAATCATTGAAAGTGAGCTATTATCCATGATTAATTAAGATATAATGCGTACAGTGTTATTAATGTTGAACGTAACCATATATAGGATATGGAGATTTCTCTGTTTATGGATCTCACAGAGACCAGTTTATTTTTACAGTGTGTACATACTGAGCTTGTTCTATGCATTTAAACTAACAGTCGTGGATTCTCCTGATTGTGTTGCGTAATATAAATGTACAGAATGGAGGGGGGACCACACGCACAGAATAAAACATTCTTAATTGGAGTTTTTTTTGTTTGTTTGTTTTTTGTTTTTTTTTTACACAAATCAAAGCACATGCTATGCTTAAACAATAATACTGCACTAAAAAGTTGCAGTAATAAATAAATATTTATTGTAGTAATGTCAGGCATCACACTTTCACACTTAAGTGGGAAAGACAAATACATAAGAAATGGAAAAGTACATTTGAAATTACAGGGTTCATCTGCACGGAATTTTGCGTCTCGGCAGCTGGAAATGCCACGTTCGGCCGCGTACTCGTATTCGTTTCTTAACACTATATAAAATCTTGCCTTATTGCAAATACTGAAAATGTCGCCCTCCCTCATCTAAACAGGCATTCTACCATTCAAACACACTCCGATTGACACGTTCTATCACTTAAATGTATATGATTTCATTTCGTATGTCCCCTCAGGGGCCCAATTTATTGGGTACGGGGCGTAGCGACCCCGAGGCACCCGAGCTGCTCCCTCAGGTCCGCGCTTAGCGCGTTTGACTCCTTTTTATTTCGCCTCATTTATTGTTTTATTTGTCCTACTTCCCTGTTCTTAGTCTGATGGGTGCCCCCGTGTTTGACGCGGTAAAAAGTGACTGGGTAACAGCGTAACTCCCAGCACTGGGTTATCATGTAGGACGGGAGCGTATCCCCTGGTAAAGGCCAGGCCCGGGGAAGGGCCATTGCATGAGCTGTAGACTTCCTGCAGGCGATTGGGTCCCTTCGTCAGCCCACAGGAAGGTGTGACCCTGAGGTTACTTTGTTCAGGCCAGAGCCAGTAACCTAAGCCGGGGTGGCGCCCAGGAAGCAGCCTGCCATCGGAGACAGTTGCAATGGTGGAGGATGATATCGCTATGGTGAACGAACATAATCTCACACAAGTTAAAAGAAAACGAGTGGATGTTAAAGAAGTAATCGAGAAGCCTTTTCCTCGTTACTTGGTGATTAGTCGAACGGAAGACGGACAATCTTTTACCCGGGTGAACCCGTTTATCATTCAGAAGGGCATTGACACCATAGCTGGACCTGTGAAAACCTGCACCCGACTTCGTAATGGATCACTTTTGGTTGAGACCACTGGAATGACCGCCTGTGGTGCCTCAGTAGTAAAAACGGGCGTTAAACACTACTCAAAAAAAAAAAACCACTGGAATGTCTCAGAGTAACTCGCTGCTCAAGGCGACGATTTTCCACGGTTATCACATCCGTGTTGAGCCACATCGCACATTAAATTCGTCCCGAGGAGTTATTTTTACTAACGTACTGGACGGAATGGCTGACCCGGATATCCAAAGTTGCTTGGAAGACCAAGGGTTCACGTCCGTGTATCGCGTGCAGGCGAGGAGAGAGGGTGAATTGCAGCCTACCCGAACACTTTTCCTCACTTTTAACAGGGTCGAATTGCCGCAGAGAATAAGAGCGGGCTACGAGGTCATTGAGGTGCGCCCGTACGTACCGAGCCCCTTGCGTTGTTTTCAATGCCAGCGCTTTGGCCATACACGCGTCTCTTGTAAGATTGCCAATTCTATCTGTGCTACCTGCGGCCAAGTGTCTCATGAAGGAGCATGTACATCCGCTCCCGTTTGCGTTAACTGCCGCGGAGATCATCCAGCCTCATCCCGCGAATGTCCTCGTTTTAAGGAGGAGCGCTGTATTCAGGAGATCCGGGTGAAGGAAAAGCTCTCCTTTACTGAGGCCCGGAAGCGTTTTCAATCTCGCCAGCCCGTCGTGCCTAAGACCGGCACATACAGCGCAGCAGCTTCATCATCGATCAAGAAGTGCGATAGCAGTACGCAGACTTGCGACCTTGTTTTTACCCGGGTCCCAAATGTACCCAGTCCTCCAAAGCGCTCTACTGAGAAGCCCAAGCCCATAGTTTTTAATGCATCAGAAATCAAGTTTAAGACCAGTTACACAAAGACCGACTTTTTAAAAACATCCACTCCTGCTGAAAAGCAGAAGAGCCCTTCTCCTCCTCGGAGGTCCCGCTCCCATGAAGGGAGCAAACCCGCTAGGCGGTTGCCATCACCGCCCCTCTCTACATCCAACCGGTTCCAGGTGCTGGAGTCGGTGGATGCTTCTCAGCGGGAGAGCCCTCCCTCTGAGGGGGTCATGGAGCAGGATGTGCCTGCTCCTGAAAAACCACCAAGCCCCACGCGACTTAAGAAATTACGTTTGATTCGTCCTGGGCCTAGTAAAAAGTAAGGCGGTATCTTTAACTTTTTTATCTAATTTTAACAATGGCTATCCTTTCTTGGAATGTGCGTGGACTCCGCAGTCGAAGAACTGACTTGGAGTTAATTTTACGATCGACTGACTCTCCGGTTGTGTGTCTCCAAGAGACAAAACTTCGACCACAAGATTCTTTTATTATCCGCGGTTACTCTTCGGTGCGATTTGATCTCCTTCCCGAAGATGGCACTCCCGCTCACGGCGGAGTTTTACTTTTAATACGACAGGACGTGTACAGTACTTCATTACAGCTCCAGACTCCTTTGCAAGCAGCTGCTGCTACTGTTAATTTCTCTGGCCTTGGTTTTTCAATCTGTAGTATTTACCTTCCTCCGTCTGTTACAGTCACTACAGCTGATCTAGATCATCTGTTTTCTCAGCTACCGCCCCCTGTACTTCTTTTGGGGGATTTTAATGCGCACCATCCTCTATGGGGTTCCGCCACGGAGTGTGCGCGGGGTAGCATTATAGCCGACTTTCTGGATCGTCACCATCTAGTACTGCTCAATACTGGTCAACCTACATTTCTTTCAGACAGCACTCACAGTTTTTCACACTTGGACTTATCTCTGTGTTCTGCCTCACTTGCTGTACATTTCACCTGGAACGTCATCTCCGATTTATATTCCAGTGACCACTTTCCGTGTCAGATCCATGTACTCTCTTCGAACGCACATTCACAGCGCGCGCCAAAATGGCTCATTGAAAAGGCGAATTGGCCTCTCTACCGATCTTTGGCCGAATTTTCAGGGTGTGAATTTCCATCTATAGACATCGCCATCGAGCACCTCCGTACGGTCATCATCACAGCCGCAGATAAGGCTATTCCCCGGTCGTCTTGTCACCCCAGACGCTTGCCGGTTCCCTGGTGGACCGATGAATGCCGGGATGCGTTGCGTGCACGCCGAGGTGCTCTCCGAGTTTTTCGTCGCCACCCTACTTCTGCAAATATGATTTGCTACAAACAACTTCGCGCCAAATGCCGACGAGTCATTAAGGATAGCAAAAAGGCTTCTTGGATTTCTTTTACCTCTTCTTTTAACCGCACAACGCCTTAATCCGTAGTTTGGGAACGGCTACGCCGCGTTGCCGGCAAACCAAGGTTTACACCTATACCCGATCTTAGGATTTTAAATCGAGTGCTCACTACTCCGACTGACATCGCCAATGTTTTAGGGCGAACTTTCGCTGATGTTTCGAGCTCCGCCCATTACCCGGCTACTTTTCGCGCATTAAAGGAGCAGGTTGAGAGGAAAGGTTTCTCATTTGCCTCCGACCACCATGAGAGCTACAACGTTCCTTTTACCGTCAGGGAAATGGAGCATGCCCTTTCCACCTCTCGACACTGCGCACCGGGGCCAGATAACATTCATGTTGCTATGTTGCAGCATTTATCAGCGGAAGGCAAAGCTTTTTTATTACGATCTTTTAATTTTATTTGGTGTCATGGCACATTTCCCAACGCTTGGCGATTGGCCACCGTCATTCCGATACCTAAGCCTGGAAAGGACCCACATCTTCCTTCCAGTTACCGTCCGATTTCCCTCACCAGCTGCGTCTGCAAAGTGTTGGAACGCATGATTAACGGACGGCTTATGTGGTTTTTGGAGTCGAGACATCTATTGACGAACGCCCAGTGCGGTTTCCATCGTCACCGCTCCTCTGTCGACCATCTCGTATCTCTTTCGACCCACATAATGGACGGTTTTATTCGGAAGTGCCAAACGGTTGCTGTATTTTTTGATTTGGAGAAAGCGTACGATACTTGCTGGAGAGGCGGTATCCTCCGAACGCTTCAGGATTGGAACATACGTGGGCGTATGTCTGTTTTTATTCAGGAATTTATGAAAGACCGGGTTTTTAATGTTCGCGTGGGATCAGTTTTATCGTCTAATTTTATTCAAGAGAACGGCGTACCTCAGGGCTCGGTACTTAGTTGCACACTGTTTGCCATTGCGATTAACTCTATCACCGAGTGTTTACCGCCAGGAATACAATCGTCGTTATTTGTGGACGATTTTGCCATCTATCTTTCCTCTCGGAGAACCTGTCTCTTGGAACGCCGCCTCCAATGCTGTCTCGACCGCCTTCACGCTTGGAGTGTATCTCACGGGTTCCGTTTCTCCGCAGAGAAGACCGTCTGCATGAACTACTGGCGCCACAAGGAGTATCCTCCACCTTCGCTCCATCTTGGCCCAGACGCACTCTCTTTCGCAGACGAAGTTAGGTTCCTTGGCTTGGTGTTTGACAGGAAATTATGCTGGTCATCGCATATAGCGCAACTCAGAGGCAAGTGTGAACGTTCTCTTTGTATTTTACGTGTTTTAAGTGGCACATCTTGGGGAGCTGACCGGACTGTTCTTTTACGTTTTTATCGCTCACTTATCCGATCGAAACTGGATTATGGCTGTGTGGTTTACGGATCAGCGCGACCTTCTGTCCTTCGTCGGCTTAACCCGATTCATCACCGGGGTATCCGTGTCGCCATTGGTGCATTCCTCACCAGTCCTGTGCTGAGTTTATGTGCGGAGTCTGGAGAACCTCCGTTGTTTTATCGTAGGGATGTTTTACTGGCCGCGTACGGTTGTCGCTTAGCTGCGCAACCTCGTCATCCCACGAATGGGCCGTTTTTTAATGTGTCTTTTGATCGTTTTTATGCTGCTCGGTCTTTTACTCCAAAGCCCGCTGGCTTTCGTTTTCGGGAGATTTTACGGACGTTGGACATTGAGTTACCTGCTTTTTTCTTAGCCGAGGAAACTTCTTCTCCCCCCTGGATTTTAGCAGAGGCCCCCGTTCATCTCGGGATTACGTCCTGTCCGAAATCTTCGACCGCAGCACATATTATTCGTTGTTCTTTTAGCGAGATCAAATCCTCTTTTAATGGCTGGAATTTTATCTATACTGACGGCTCTAAATGTGACACAGGTGTAGGATGTGCTTTTGTTTTTAATGGGGCAAGTTTTACGTATGGTCTTGACGTTGCAACATCTATTTTTATGGCGGAGCTTTATGCTATCTTTCGGGCGGTTTTATTTATTTATGATCAGGGGCTAGGGAAAAGTGTTATATGTTCCGACTCTTTGAGTGCAATTTTAAGTTTTAGAAGTCTGTACAACACTCAACCTCTTGTGCAGATGGTCCAGAATGTAGTTTTAACCCTTTACGACGCTGGCGTCAGGGTAACACTGCTATGGGTGCCTGGACACGTCGGACTCCCAGGTAATGAGGCCGCAGATGTTGCAGCAAAATCCGCTCTTTTAGACCCTGCTGAGTACGAGCAGCGTTTTTACTTCGGGGATTTTATACATTCATTACGTAGAGCCATTTTTTCGCACTGGCGCGAGGAGTGGGAATTACTCCCAAATAATAAGCTCCGTGAATGTAAATCCGCCCCTTTTAACTGGTCGACTTCTTCTCGTGCTGTTCGTCGCGAAGAAGTAATTTTAGCTCGTCTTAGAATTGGGCATTGCCGTTTTAGTCATTCACACCTTTTTAATGGGCAACCCGCTCCAGCTTGCCCCCACTGTGACCACCCCTTTACAGTGAGTCACATTTTAGTTGAATGCCATCATCTGGCAGCTTTTAGACATAGACTAGGTATGCCCTCCTCTATTGAGGAATTACTTGCAGATGATGTGGTTGCTGTTGAGCGAGTGCTCCGTTTTATCCGTGTTTGTGGTTTTTGGAGCAAGGTGTGAGGTGCTCTCTTTTTATCCATGTCGGCATTTTTAGACGCTTTTAAGACTGTTGTTGTTTCAGCATTTGATGCATCGTTTTTAGTACCAGTCTTTTATTGAGTTGTTATATGTAACCCTTGTTATTGTTTTTGGGGTTTTATTGTTACAGTTTAGATTTTTACAATACTGGTTTATTTTCAGCTTTTGCTGATGTGTTTTACTACCAGTTTTTATATGTTTTAGTGTTGATGGTTATAGGGTTTTATTGACCCTTTTTAGACCATAATAGGACTGTTGTTTTTTCGCTATTGCGGCTTTTTTAATGCCAGTCCTTTGTTGACCATTACACCCACTTGTTACTTGTTATGGGTTTTTATTTTGTTGCACAACATGCTACTGAGACTTGATTTGTGTTACCTATTTATTGTTTTAGTTCTGACGCAGTTTTTAGCATGTTTGGGCGCTAATGACCTTAGCTGTTGTGCGCCCCTAAAACAACAATAATCATCATCTGAATCGTGCTAACTAGTCTTTCATTGTGTTTTGCACATTACCCTTGTTATTTGTTTTGGGGTTTTATTGTTACCATTGTAATCTTTTATAAGACTGGTTTGTTTTCAGCTCTTGCTGATTAGTTTTGATACGGGTCTTTGTTTGTTGACCCGTATTTGCTTTGTGATTTTATTGGTACGTTTTTAGTCCATTACACGACTGTTGTGGTTTTCCGCTCTTGCGGCTGTGTTTTAGTAACACCTTAATGTTTGTGGCGCCTTATACCCATGTTATTTGTTTTTGGGTATAAGTTATATTGCACAAGTACTACTGTCCGTTCGTTATGCGCAGGATTTGCGTTCTTTGTTTATTTATTTTTATATCTGACACAGTACTTGATGTGTTTGGGCGCTAATGACCATAGCAGTTTTGCGCCCTTAAGCAATAATCATCATCATTTCGTACGTTTTGCACGAGTTTTTACATGTGTGAGGATTTGTTTTGCACACTTTAGTCCTAGAGGCTACTCCACAAATAAAAATCGCTGACTGTTAGATCTGGGGAACGAGAGGGCCATACATAAACACTATTAATTCTTTTATCTTCAATAGTATTGTAATTAATACTATTTAATACTTTAATATTATTCTAATTTTACCTATGGATTCCTTTGCTGTACGAGTAGTGGCGGGATTTTGCTGAAACCAGGCATATGACTTCTCTTCTATCAGCTGATTAAAACATGGTGTCAAAATGTCATTTCGGTACCTCTTCCCATTTACTGTCTGCTCATTAAAAAAAAAAAAAAAAAAAAAAAAAAAACTGATTATGCGTCTTGTGCTAATGCTTTACAATTTGGATTTTAAGAACACAAATGGCGAGTGTTCACGTGACTATTTTGGTGAAATCAACCCTCGTCTGTAAAGAACACGAGCTGTAGGGTTTTAACCCTCAATCACTGATGGAAAAAACCACGCTAATAACGCGCAAGTGTGTAACCTCACCTTGTATGCAACGGACAGGTGTACACTTATAAGTTATAAGGTTTGGGTTTTAATAATTTTGTCGCCCTATGTGCAGGTGACACTGAAAACTCAATTTGTGTGCTAATTTCGGTAGTTATTTTGTTGGCGAACTCTCAAGTTTTGCTCCGAATTCGTCTATTTTATTTTCTGTTAAAACTCTACGTCTTCGCATGTTTTCTGTTTTGCATTGAAGCAATATCAAGTTTGTAACAAGGTCGTGATTTACAGTTTTGGAAGGAGGCAATTGTCCAGGAAATAAATTTTTCACGCGACCAACTGATTCGTATTTATAATTAACATATACACGCAAATGTATACTGGCGACTGTTCGGAAGTTCAGGGAAAGACATGTGGCTGCTAGTGGGCAGGGGAACCGGTCTTGGCCGAGACGCAAAAGCCCGTGAGATCCAGACATATTCTGGAAGGCCGGTATTATGCTATCAATTATCCACCAGTTGCACATAATACGGCAGTCAAGCACCAGGTTGTCAGCTTTCACTTTTCTTACTCTTAATGCTGCCTTATTAAACTAGTAAGTCCAGATAGTATATAAGATTTAAAAATTCGTTGTCCATTCTGATGGTTTTATTCACACATCTGACTGAAAGTTACATTCACCCGCTTGCGCACCTTTCTAAATGATTGTGACACATTTAGAGCAGAGATAACATATTACGTTTTTTAGAAACTGTTTCTAATTTATTGCACTCCCGTTAGGCTAAATAATTCTTATTAATGCTCCTTTTCCTACTTCTTAAATTCTAGTAAGGTTCGAAATGGAACAATTAATTAATTGAGGAAATATTGTACGCATTCTGTTTCTTGTTAAAATCTGGAATAATTATGTGTTCCGAAAAGTTTTCTTTGACATAGGGACATTTATGTCAAAACCAGGACGTCTGAACAACCTAAGGTACGTTGCAAAATAAGACCAACTGACGAAACTTCTCATGTAAAGGGAAAAACTGAAATTTAACATATTTAAACTTGTAGGTACCTCAAATTATATCATCAAATGATTAGTTACAAACAAATGCATTCTTTTCAGAGACTTTTTATAGTGTTTAACGACCGTTTTAACTACTGAGACATCACAGGCGGTGACACTGACGATAAATGAAATGATAAATTGGCGAAGGATTTTTTTTAAAGGAAGGAATTGTTCCCGGCCTAAGTTTAGGGTATCTTTCGGCATTTGCCATTTATGAGTACTGAGGTAAACCTGGAAAAACACCTCAATCAGGGAGGATGGTCCTTGTGGGAATCGAACCCCAGACCTCCCGCTCACGAGTCCGCGCCTTAACGACCTCGGCCACCCGTGGCGGTTTTCACAAACTGCCGAATACAAAAAACAGTCCGTTGCAAAATGATAAGATCACTTGTCATTAGTACCCTGCAAATAAACCCTTTTTCATAATATAAATCACATGATTCCCTTTCCAAGCTTCTGTAACACAGATAGATCAAGTTCATTCCATGCTGGTATAATAGAGGTCTTTAATTCCTGCAATTGGCATATTGCTTCCCAACGAGATAAAATGACGTGCATAATATTTCCGATACATTCCCCATAGGGTTTAGGTCCAGGGAATTGGCGGGCCACTCCATGACCCCAACACTCTTGCGACCAAACTACTGCCTTGTGGATCTGGCAGTGTGGATAGTTGTATTGTCCTTCTGAAATATTCAATTCTATGTTCCAATTCTCTGTAACAGTTAAAAGGTGCTCTTCAAGCAGTATCTGATTATATACGACTTTCCCTCTGCACCCAAATCCACACCAGGCCATCAGAGACTTTTCTCCTTGCTGCCTCTTTGCAAACACTTAACCCTTCTTTTCTAACAACATACCAGTAGTATGTCCAACCATCAGGATCGTGCAAGTAGAGTTTCTTTTAATCCCTAAAGTTATACGCTACATTTCTTCCTTCCAAGTGAGGTGTTCCTTGGCCCAGTCCGTCTCAGTTTATGGCGAACCATCGGATGGAGTTGCTTCTTTTTCTTGTATCTCAATACGAGTATGTTAGTTTGATAAGCCGGGACAAAGTCGACTTGTGAACATTGCTAATGGAATCACGAGCAAGTTTTCCCAGCGATTATCCACTAGCACTGAACTTTCTGATCACTGCCTTCTTTAGTCGAGGCATGAGTTTTTTATAAGGCATTCGAGGCGACTTTTACATTCCACAATTATTTCCTAATTTCTGGAAAGTATTTATCACGCATGGTGGCCTACCAACCCTTCTTGCTATTTCCTGAGATGAAAATCCTTCTTTGTAAGTTTTAATCGGGCATCGTTCGAAACTGGACATACCTGCCTACTGACCCATACATACTTAATCTCGCACTCTTCACAAACACAACTACACAACAGACACAAGGCTATTCACTCCTCAGCTGCAGAAAAGGTCACGAAGCATTCAACCTGTTCTTATCATTTTTCAACAGGACTATTTTCTGTCTTCTGACCTGTGTGCAATGAATGCTTCCGTTTGTAAATCGCCCCACAACAAACGCATATAATTTGATTTATTTAATTTTTTCTCTACATTACGAACTTCGTCTGTTGGTCTTATGATTTTGCAACGCACCTAAAATCCCTAAAACCAATGGACATTAATCAGTGACATTTCGCAGATAACACGTCTGCCTCAAATCGCTTTGAATACAATTTCCGAATTGAATTGGAACTCAGGGCTATCCCCGTTTACATGGTGTTTTTCAGTTCGTATTGAACCCTGTTACAGAATTCTACAGAATTTCATGTTGGTTAACCTGTGTTATTTTATTTTTATACAGGATAATCTGTTTAACAACGAATTAATATTGATTGAAGATATAAACTTTGGAAAGATAAAACAGACACAGAAAGTTAAATGGAATAAAGCAATACATATGCGTATTTAGTGGATGTGAAATGATGATCGACTTTGTGTGGTAAAAATGAACATATGCAGCGGTATTTAAGAAAGGATAGATTTTAATTAAATCTTATGGGAGATGGACTACTTATTTAAATTAAATATGTATATGTAATGGATGGAGGGAAAGATTTTGGAAGGATTTGATTTGGTTATGGATTCTAAGGGATAATGATAATTCTTTCTGCCTCTCCGACGATGTTTACCGCTGTCTTACAGTTTTGCCTCAGCTGTTGAGACTCTGATGCTGGATTTTTTTGGTCCTTTGACCATAGGGGAAGGAGTCTTGGAGAGTAATAATATTTTGTTGTGGAAGGTGACACGATTTATTGTTCTTTCACTGTTGTGCATAAACTATTGCACCAATGCACTTAGCTAATAAAGGTCGTTCACTTAATTCTTGCAATCCTAACTATCGCTTTCCACTAATTGAACGGAACTGAGAAAGCCCTTCCACTGACCTTGCTCCTCTGAATACTCTCGCTAAAACTGACTGCGGGCCACAAAGTTACAAATTAAAATTAACATGGTCTATGTTTCGTTTTCCATGTAGCGGTTGGCTTCTTCCTTTGACGAGGTTAAAGGCCTGTCTTTTCATCCCTATAGTTGCCAAAAGTTTTATGGTACCTTCCCTCCTTAAGAAATTCTCTAACTGAATAGCAATAAACATCTTGCCCAAGGATGCTTTACGAATATTGCGTTACAACAGGCTATAGAAATTTCCACGTCATATTTTATGGCTGGGGTAGATTTCTGCACACTTGCGAGAAAATAACATTTTACACATAACTGAATAAGAAAAAGAACATTACATTCGTGGTTACAACGAAGTTACATAAAATTATTTGATGCAATGAATTTAATTAAATATGAGGGTGGCAGCCCATAAATACTGCCTCACATGTTAATGCTCGTGAACATGGTCAATTTACATGCATCTCGGCCCATTCTCAATTTTTAGCAGGATCGAACTCTGCTCTTGAATCCCCGTTTATGTATCCTTCACATTCCCTTGCGTTGGTTAAAGCTATTCGCACCATAAGCTTGGCTTGCCGAGTACTAGGAAGCTCTAGCAGACGACAGGTACATAGGAAAAGAAAGAAAAAAAAATTTGCCTGTATACTTAGAATAGCAAACTGTTTTAACGAAGAACGCGAAGACTTTATCTGTTCTCTCTACTGAGCAAAGTTGAAGTGGCAGCTGCTCATGTCATAAAGCAAACTGTAACGATGACCATAAGAAGTAAACTCCCATCTCCCACCTAGTTCACGATCATATGTTGCATGAACTCCCGATGCGTAATTGTTATCACCCATTGTAGTTTGTGTGCCCGGTAAACCTTAAAATATATGACGATAATTTATTACTTTAAACAACGAACTAGTTTGTATCGCGAAAATCCCTTCTATGCCCATCAACCAACGAGGCATGGTACAAACACCTGGTACTATAGACATCCGGGGTAAGGTTAAAACAAATGCAGTTTAGGAAGAAATCTGACGGGGTAAGGTCATATTACCTTGGTGACCAAAGTCCTTTAGACAAAACAGGCTCTTCAAAAAAGAAAGAAAACGCATTCATCATGCTGACTTGGAGATTGGTAAATGAAACCATCCTGCTGAAAGTAGCCATTGCAGAGTTCCTCGACTTTCAACTATTCACAGAGTTATAAAAAATATGTAGACTGCAGTTTGTAAACCTTTGTTTGAAAGAAGAATCTACATTTAATGCTATTACAGGACTCCCCAGTATCTTAATCATGAAGAGGAATCTCGTGGATTCTGAGAATTGAACCACAGGCAGACCAAATTTCCCAAATGAGCTCTGACAAAATGCCAGAGTCAGTATTAGTAATTGAGTTCCTTCTGTTGGTCAATAAATTTCAATATTTGCACAGCAGGAACAGGATATGCGTGCAGCATTGCCTTTTCTTTCTCTCCTCTCCCCTTTTTCAACTCGACCTGTAGGTGGAAACGCCCATCTTTTGTGACAGTTTATGAAAGGATTTCTGTGGAAGTCCTGCAGTCTGCTTTTCACCTTTACCACCTTTGCTCTGGCAGTTTTGGACGTCCTTTCCAGTGTCATCATCAGATTTTGGATGAAGTCATTGTTTGCAAATCCCAAAATGCGCTATAAATTGCCTTTGGTACATTTTTATTGACGCACTTTCCAAAGTATGCGTATGCGGAATGTTCCACAGTGTACCTGTTTATATTGCACTATATTACTGTATGCTCATAATACAAAGACATGGATGACTGTTAGCAATGTTGTCAGATGCCGAGGGTAGCGAGTACGCAATCGGCCACGAACATACGCAATATTTGGGCTAGAGAGTAACTATCGTCGTCATGAGTGTCTTTCTGTAATCATATTTCTCACATACTACTAAGATACATTCCTGTAAAATTTCACTGAGAAACTTTCATTAATTAGAAGGTTACGATGGAAAATAGGGGGGCCGAGAGCGACTGAAACATCTAAAATTTCCTTGTGAGGATAGCACAGTTGTTTTATGCGTATTGTAGCTAGCACTTGGTTTAACATGGAATCTGGTGGTGCTACATGTAGTAGTGATGTAAAATGCCTTTGTGTAAATATAATTTAATTATACAGTATGTTATACAAAATGGATTTATAACTATTATATGTGAACAGTATAGATAAAACCTGCCTCATATGATGTAGACATACATTCTGTTGCCTGAGGCAAATGTCTGCATTGTGATGAAATGAATAAGTCTTATATTGTCTATACAGTATAATATGAGCCATTCCATGTGAAACCAACAATACAAAAATGAATTAATTTTACCATCTCAGAATTTTTTAACATTTGGAGTACATGTTTTGCCCGTTATTACATGATATGAACTAAATTAATCTGGCTTTCTTGCTTTTGTTATGAATGATACAGGATGTAAAAGGTGAACATTCAAAGTGCGAATTTTGTATAATGATCCTACTTTTTTTTTATTTGTATTTTTACTTTAGTTTGCGATAGTATTATAAGGCGATGCATGTTTGTATTGTGGGCTTCACTACTACTACCATCATAATATGCAGGGCTAGCTTACAGTTTTTTGTTATAACTGGATTTTTCAGAGTGATACTTCTGGGTTGAAAGGAGTGGTAAGTATATAAAGTCACCCAGTGGATAGTAATCTACAAAGTTTTATTAATGTCTTGTCATGAACACACAACTGTACACTTTTTGATAACATGAGCTCTGAGAATATTATTAGATGTAGATTGAATACGAGGCATACGTGATGGAATTTATATTTCTCTTCCAACAAATGAGCCTTAGTGGCAATGTTTCTATCGTAGTTGTTAATACCAACAATAATCTATTTGATTTTATTCAATACTCCATGCAAATTATCTTTGTATTACTAATAGATCTTTACCATGCCTTATTTTATGTTTGTCCTGGTATAAATCATATAGTATAATTGCTAAACGGATATAATTCGAACTTATGATTGTTAGTATTCGCCATAATTAATAATTTGTAACTTCTTCCTACGAAATATAAATCACAACTTCTCCCTATGTAATATTAAATGCAACTTCTATTTACAGAGTTCAAACCACGACTTCTTCTCACAGAATACAAAGCACATCCTCTCCCCACAGAATACAAAACACAACTAAACAATTTTGAAATATGAACCTTCACTTATAACAATGGATTAATAATAATACTATTCATTATAATGAATTATTTTCAACATAAGTATTGCTAAACAAATACATTTTGTTAACTTCTATTGAGGCTCAAAAAAGTTGTTTGTCTCGTACTTCATTCTCGATACACATTAATGTTGTTACGTTTGCCGTTAGTGGATGTTCTTAATATTATTTATTTATTTATTCTGGTAGAACTAAGACCATTAAACCTTCTCTTCCGCTCTACCAGTCTAATAATAATTACATGAAATTACAATTTTCTTTATTTGTGGTTAAACTATTCATAATCTTGGCTAACTGCCATTGGTGACCAAGGTCATTCGAATCCTGCCAGGACCATCCTTCCTGACAGGTTTTTTCCAGGTTTTCCTCAGTCATAAATGGCAAATGCTAGGGAGGTACCCCAAACTTAGGCATGGAACGCTTCCTTTGTTAAAAAATATCCTTTCCCAATATATTATTTCATTTCATGTATCATCAGTGTCCACCGCCTGTGGTGCCTCAGTAGTAAAAACTGGCATTAAACACTACTCAAAAAAAAAATTCTTGGCTAACTGTTTGGTCCTTTGAGCTGTTACATTTATATTATTGAGTATCGTCATAAATGCCAACAAACAAAGACATTGTAACAACTTTTATCTGATATAGAAATCTATACAAATGAGCTTACTAGATTTATACAATTTAAAACATATTACCAATGAATATTTGTTATTTGATTGAAAATTAAAGCCTTAACCTAACATAAAAACATGTGCAAATGAACTTATTAAATTTATATGATTAAAAACATATTATCAATGGATGTTTGGAGCTTTAAATCGAATATTATAGCCTTTATCTAATGTAATAACATATGCAAATAAATTTCTTAAATTAACATTGCTAATTAACTATTACCATTAAATGTTTGGGACTTTATATTGAACATTATAGTCTTTACCAAATATAAAAACATGAAA
This sequence comes from Metallyticus violacea, assembly GCA_030762175.1. Lineage (NCBI taxonomy): Eukaryota > Metazoa > Arthropoda > Insecta > Mantodea > Metallyticidae > Metallyticus > Metallyticus violacea. Next base: position 69,125,444 of record CM060839.1, on the reverse strand, counting down.
ATGAACTTATTAAATTTATATAAATATACAACTGCTACCAATGAGTGTTTAGGACCTTAAATAGGATATTTTCCACTTCATAATGTCCCCCATCATGACATTTCTTCATCCAGAAGAATAAAAATATCATTATGTGCATCTCACAAAAATTAAAAAAAAAAAAAAAATTGAAATACAATTAATTTTACAAGCAAGAAAGACAACAGAGAAACATTTAGTACTTTGGTTAATCTATATACATTACAATGTTTATAAGTTTCACTTTTTGTGTTAATGTTCACACATTTTTTTTTCTAATCTTTGTGCGCTTTAATTTTCACTTAGCTTTTCACAACTTCATTTTAAAGCACTTGCTTGCATTTTTTTTCATTGCACTTTCATTCTTTCCTTACTTTTTCACAACTTAGTTTATTGCATCCTTATTGGAAATACAATTCATATCTTTTCCTCTTAATTTATATACTTGTTATCAAATAAATTTTATATTTGAATTACTGAATTTTTAGTACTAATTCTTATGATAATGAGATCATTTAGCCTTTTTTTTTTTTTTCCAAAGTATTTGAAAGTCTCATAATTTGTTTATGAAATCTTTCAATTACTTTATTGTCTATGAAATTCTTTACCTTGAAGGTGTTATGCCCAAGTAGCACAGGTATTTCATATGGTCCTTTATAAATTAATTCTAAATGACTAGAGCAGCCTTTTAATACATTTGATAATTTCCTGTCCTTTATTAATATTAAGTCACCCTTTTCCGGTCTCCAATATCTTTTATGCCTCTTTGTTTTCATCATACGTTTTTCAGCCTTTGCTTTAATGTTGGCATAAATTCTCATAAAGAGTTCTTCATCCTCTTCTTTCTCATTTGAACAAGAGATGGCTTCAGGAAGATTAGGTATAATAGAATCAGGTCTTTGGTTCATAAAGGCCTCTATTGGTGGTTAAAGCATTTTTGGATATATTGAATGGTTTACACTTTTTTCTATTATTGGACAATATCTACCCAGCTTGAGTATTTCTGGTGGCATAGGATGTACCTATATACCTATCGCTTTGTCAGTAGGATTCACTTCAGGTTGACAAAATGAGGAATTCAATAGTTGATTTTCCATATTTTCCAAGGTTTGTTTAAAAATTTTATTCTTAAATGTGGTGGCATTGTCTAATAGTATTGCCTCCATGATCCCATGCTCTTTTGTGTATCCATTTACAATTTTATTTATACATGCCCTGCTTGTTTCAGTCCTTTGATAAATTTTGTAAAAATATGATACATGACTAAAACGTACCTAAAGCCAAATTTGCCTCGTGACATTTCATGATCTTTTATGTATCCATTTACAGTTTTATTTATACATGCCCTGGCCCTGCTTGTTACAGTCCTAAGAGAATAAATTTTGATAAATTTTTTAAAAATATCATACATGACTAAAACGTACCTAAAGCCAAATTTGCCTTGTGGCATTTCAGCTTGTGTATCTATAGCAACTGATGCATTGGGACAATCTCTTATAATGATCTTGGGTTTGATATAAAATTTCATGTTAAACGTTTTGCTTTTTGGCATAATTCACAAGCTGATATAATTTTCCTTGTTCTCTGAACTAGGTGTTTAACGTAAAAATTCTCAGAAATAATAAGCAAACCCTTTCTGTTCCAGGATGGATCATAAATATGTGAAATGTTTGTGTTAATTTGTCTACCATTTCCTTTGGTATAACTGGCTTCCATCTCTGGTATTCCCATACATGCAGTTTGTATAAAATTCCCTCTTATATTGCTATTGTTCCAAAAACATTTGAACCTAGTTTTGGGACATTTATAATTAATTTGGTAAGTTCTTTATCATTGGCTTATAATTGTGCTAAATTTTTGAAGTCTGTTCTCTAGCATTTTTCCACATTATTAGTCAATTTCATTACAGTAATTTCGTAATGTGAATGGCTGACTCTCTCCGGTATATTTTCCCTGTAATTCAGCCTGGACAATGTATCACCAAAAGTATTGTTCTTACCCGATACATGTTCCACATAAACGTCATAAGATATTATTTTATGAATATATTGTGAAATACATGAGCTAGTTAATTTACACTTCTGAATGAATAATAGACTAATGTGGTCCATTCTCAAAATAATTTTCTGAATAAAAATATAGTTACGGAACTTTTGCAGAGCAAAGTAAATGGCAGCAATCTCTATTCTGTTATGCATGAGTTAAATTCTGTCTTGGTACATCCAAGAGATGCTGTGGCAATAATGCATTCTGTAGAATCTTCATATATTTGCATCAAAACTGCACTGCTAGATGCATCAGTATAAATTAGATAAGGTAACCCTTGTCTTGGTCATTAGAATAAAATACTTTTCCTGAATAGTTATTTTATGTACTCAAAAGCTGTTTGTTCCTCATTCGACCAATGCCATTTTATAGTTGCCTTTAGTAATTCTATCAATGGTGCAGCTTCCTTTGCATAATTAATTAGAAATGCTGTCTGATATTGCAATATCCAAAATAAACGTCACATTTGTTGACAATAATGACACTGGTAGAACAAATCTAAGAAAATGCAAGCATGAACCTGCAGTACAATATGTACTACATATTCTTGCACCTAGTGTGTTCATATGATCATAGTATGTTTCAGATGAGTAAAGGTGCAATATATGCTGTAATCTGTAGTTTTATTTCATAGTACAATGAAAATTAATAATCTTAGAATACATTAAATCAATGTAATCAAACAATAAATAAACATAAATTGACTATTAGCTTCCTAAATACAATTTAAATGATTAAACAGGAAAATTACTGGAATGTATTTTTATCTTTCACCAAAGCTGTGCCACAAAAACTAATTAAGGGCAAAATCATAAAAACATGAGTGAACAGGTTTACCATATCATGCTTTAAATTATCTAAATAATCTCCAGAATTATACAAAGTACTAGAAACAAGCCAAGTGGAAAGTGGTAACTCATGTCATAAGAATGCACCTTGCTGAAAGGTTAAAGAATCTTTAACGGCAAAGCAAAATAGTATTTAATGAAGAATTTACTTTTTTTTTTATTTTTTTTATTTATTTTTTTAGTATTCCAGATTAATTAAGAGTCCAATGTGCCAAATTTTTAAAAACATGCAGTGTCCAAATCTGATGATTTTTAGCATAATTATAAAATAATTTACTACTCCTCTAATTGTTGCTATCCCCATCCTAAGTTTGTATGTGTAAAAAGAGGTATTGGTAATGATTCCACTAAATTTCAGAAAAATTAAAGAAGTTATTTTAAAGAAAAAATTAAATCTTTTCTTTCATTACTTTTACTGTGATTTTGTTCACATTGTTAAGGAATTTTTATGAGTTCGAAAGGCATTTTTATACCTTTTTAATGTGAGATAAAAATCAAAATAACATTAAGTGTTAAATTCTGCAGTTTTTGTTTCATTCAACAAAAATTTTAGACACACCCTGTATTTCCCAATCTATATTCAAATTTGACAACACTTTGGAAAAATGTGTTTTACCTCTGAAAGAACAATGATAGAAAGTTTTACAGTAATCTAAATTGAGAAGATTTCACATGTTAGTTTTTCATGAAATGACTATTTATGACACAAATAGAAGTAGCTGTAGGTACTACAAAAATTTAGAAGTAATTACCATAAACTAAGAATAAACATAAATCTATACTTTCTAGAAAAAGCTGAAAAAATATTTTAAACCAGCACATCAGTATTTCCCTCATACAGCTAAGAGTTTTTTCATGAACATTTATGGTTGTCCATTATATGTATCTTTCTTTACTTGTGACATGTAGTTATTATACTTTTGCTTCTAATATATGTTGATTATTTAATGTTTTGTATCACTTCAATGTTTACAGGAAACCAAATAAGCTCAGTGTGGTTTGGACACGTAGAAGTCGTAGGGTAACAACAGAACCACTTCCATGGGAACCAACAATGAAGGATCCTCTAAAGGGAGTTGTGATTTGGGCAGTACCAGAAAACAAGGAAGTGTCTGTTACATTGTTCAAGGATCCAAGAACACAAGATATGGAAGATAAGGAATGGACATTTGTCCTTGAGGATGTAAGAATTTAAAATTATTTTGATAATATTGATGTTTTCATTGATTGTGTCATGCCATTTACAGTCGTTTTATAGTTCATTTAATAAAGTTTCCATTGAGTGGATAATCAGCACCATATTGAAATGCGTCAATCCTGGAGGTGTGGTGGTAACCATACTTGCCTCCTAAATGCAAGATCGCATGTTCAATCCCAGCCAGAACCGATGGATTTTTTCAGGCGTAAAAATCCTAACTATGGCTTCCTTCAGAAGAAAAGTAAAGCCTGAGTCCTGTGTCTTACATTTACAGCTTGATAAGGAACCTCAAGCCTGAAACAAGAGGCCTCTGAGCAAAATTTGTAGGCTGTTTCATGCACTGAGTTAAATGGGATACTGATGACCTGAGATGTTAAAGAGCATCCTTAAATAAAGCAAATAAAAAAGTTAATAATATTGAAATCCATACAGTTAATGTAAGAATTCACAAATCCCGATTCCTTTGTACATTTTTAACAAATACATAGTTGTTAATTCTATATTATACTGGCTCATGACAATATGAATCGTGCCAAATACAGTATCTATAATGATGATGGTATAATAGTTCGTATAATGTAGTATACAAGAAAGAACATTGTCATGAGCAAAGAAATTTGTTAATAAAAGACATTTTTCAGTGTTTAATAAAACTGGCATATATAATATACATGCTGTTCCACGAGCCCCTTACAATATAATTATGCAGTTTTAATTTATGTATTTGTAGCAGATTCTGCTTTATGATTAGACACATTGTTGTTTCTTTCTCTGTTTAAATGAAGCTGATTTAGTAGTATTAGACTCAAAACCAATGTAGCAGTTAAATAAACTGACCTACCCCAACTAATTTAGCTTGACTGGCCTTGAGCAATGGCTTATCAGCCATTGCAATCCCCTGCTACTGCATCTATCAAGGAGTTTTTTTCTGCTTTCCACCACTTCTCCTATGCATCTGTGTTTTATCTAGTAATTTACTCTTTCTATAGTCCTGATGGTAATCGTGACATGATATTCAAGTTAGTGAAATAAGGAACAGACTTCCAGCAAAGTGGATGTAATATCCATTTGACAGCTTTAAGTTCTTATGATTACAAGTAAAATTACAATGAAATTAAGCATATACCTTATGACAGGATATTTTGGAAATGTCCTACTACATTCATACGTTCTCTTCAAAAGCCTCTCCAAAGCTGGAGGAGGAAACAGAAATTTCAATGAGTTCAGCATGGTAAGCTAACAAAATTTTTAAACTTGAAAGCATATAAGGTCATTCTTTTTCATGGATTACAGGCAGGTGATCCTCATAATTGAATAAATATCTGTAATGAATGTTATGGAACATTTATGATAGAATAATTTATCCATGCTTAATATTCTGTAAGGATTGCAGGCAGGTGATCCTCATAAATGGATAAATATCTGTAATGAAACCTAAACTTAGGTATTCATTTTTACACTAAGTTTTTACACTAAAAAAATGAATATTTATAGTTTACACTATACCTAAGTTTAGGTTATATTGCCACTCCATTGTCAACAGCTTCGTAAGTACAATATTTATCTGTAATGAATGTTACGGAACATTTATGATGGAATAATTTATCCATGTTTAATATTCTGTATGGATGAAGCATGATTTTATTTATGGGGTCATGTTTTGATGCAAAATAATGGGTATTGAGTAAAGAAAAACTCCATTTTATGCACAAAATCTGTTTGCATGACCAGAAAATTTGTATGGTACACAGTAAATGCATACAGAGTAACAGGTCTCTTTTTTGAGAATACCATAAAAGCAGAAAGATACAAGAATAACATAGTAAGCACCATTTTTTGAACCAGTGACTGGTATTGAAATCTGAAACGGATATTTCCAACAAGACTGCCATTTTGCATATGAGTCATTAAATTACATTCAGAAAAAATTTTAAGGTAAATTAGTAGGGGATTGTGTGACACATAGTCCTGTGATCTGTCAATGGGATTTTTATTTATGGGGTAAGTTGAAAAATAAAGTGTATGGAACAAACTTCCACACACATTAAAAGAACTAAAAGAAAAAATTATGCTATGAATTGACTCAATTTTCAAAGATAAACTGCTGCTTGTTAATGACAGTTTTCTAGAAAAATGCAAGAAATGTGTGGACATAAGAGGACAATATTTTTAACATCTCTTGTCATAAGGAACATGTTTTGTTTTCATTATGATTAAAGCTGTAATTGTGAGTATTTGAATCAATTGCACAGATACTCCATCAGCTTTGCTGGAAGCTACCATTCTAATTGTTGACCTGTCAGTGGGCAACAAAATCATGAAAGATTCAGTTTGTCACCTAAACCATTCATAAATTATAGACATCATGTACAACACAACTAATGATGGCCAAAGTACTTGTCACCATTGCAATTCTCTTAATTCATAGCACTAAATCATTATGATATATGAGTAATTTTCAGCTAGCTGAGAACAACAGAATTCATTGTAATTAACCTTAGCCACATGTCAAATAGTGCTTTTTAGGAGAATACATTTTTTTTAAAAATTTGATCTAAGATTCCAAAGAATATATGTATTGTACAAGGGACCAATAAATAAATTTTGCTATGCATAGAGGAACCAATTTTCTTAGATATCTTAAAATATAAAGCCATTAACAGATTTCTAGTGCCAAGAGTATTGATAGGCTTAGTCATATAAATGCACTGCCTATTGATAACGATGCTTATGCATGGTTTTGGTGTTTTGAAAAAAATGAGTGTTTCATGGTGATTACAGAATTTCATGCTGATTACAAAAAAAAAAATGCATTTTTATGTACTAGGTCAGAATTTTTCACTATTGTAAATTTTACATTTTTAATATTTTTCATAATATAGTACACCATTGTGATTGTGTAAATGATCCAAATTTGTTTTGTTAATATATGCGAGTCATATCATTAGTACCATAATGACAGAATATAACAGCTTTTCGTTAAGAACACTTATTTTGAGCGCTTTACATTAAGTTAGGAAATCAGGACAAATCATGGTATATGACATAGTTGTGTAGATGAGTTGAGGGGCTGAAAAAATGGAAAAAGGAAGTTGTTGCTCTGTGGTATCCCTATAATATGGAGGGAACCTACAAATCATGCAGATGATTTTTATTTTTGTACAGTTAAGATAGCTGGACATTCTACTAAACTTAATGAAAGATAAAGTATATCCTAACATTCCTACTGCCATTTGGCCCATACCTCATAGTCCTTATTGTCCCTGTACCCTCTCAATCAATTGTGTGGCTATTTGCATCTTATGAACCATGAAGTTGTGGCGATAAATGTTTTAATCAAAATAAGCTTAATCATTTAGTGATGGATTTATATTTGCCTAAATTTTCAGCAGAATTGTTAGGCTGTAGATTAAAAGGAAAGAAACTATTGACTCAGGGTATATATTTTTCATGGGCATTGTGAGAAGGAACTTGTCTCTTTTTTTCGCTTAAGAGAAAAATTTAGTGTATTGCTGAGACATCCCTGCCATCTTAAAATTTTATGACATAAACTGTAATCCCAAAGAGTGAAGGTTGTTCATAGATTCATCTCAGAACAGTCTTAAAGGCGTTTTGCTTCATAATGGAAACATCCATCCTTCCATTCCTATGACCCACTCTTGTAAATTTAAAGAAGAAAACTGTAGAATGAAATCCGTGAATGGCCTGTCTTAGAGATTTTAAAATTATTGGACTATTACTTGGTCAGCAAGCTGGTTTCAGCAATAATCCTTGTTTCTTATGTGAATGGGATAGCAGAGCTAGGTCAGAAAAACAGTGACCACCTAGAACTAATTTCACTCCAGGTGAAAAAAGTATAAGTAATCAGCCTTTAATCGATCCCTCAATAGTGTTGTTTCCAGCTCTGCATGTGAAATTAAGCTTAATGAAACAATTTTTGAAAGCCCCAAATAAAGACACTGAGTACTTTCAATATCTTTGTGTTAAATTTCTCTCATTGGCCTGTGAAAAAATCAAAGCTGGTATTGTAAACTTAAAAGAAGTTAGGTACGGTGGCTTGTTAAATGTACAAATAAGATTAGTGAAGTTATTGTCATCTAATACTGACTTATTTCATATAAAGCTGGTATATTTATTTGCCCACAAATTCTAAACTTGATGTTGGACAAATAGTTCGAGAATACTTTGAGTGGAAATGTAAAGTATGCCCAGATTGCATTCAGAAACGTTGTTTTTAATTTCTTTGGAAATGAAAAAAAAAGGGACCCAAATTATGCTAGCATAGTGAAAATGATACTACTAAGTTTCAAAGAAATTGGTTGCAACATGAGTGTCAAAGTACATTTTCTTCATTCCCATTAAAATTACTTTCCTGATAATTTAGGAAATTTTAGTGGACAACAAGGTGAAAGATTTCGTCAAGATATAAAAAATATGGAAATCAAGGGAAATGGAGTGTTAACATGATGACTAACTATTGCAGGATGTTAAAAAGGGACAGCTCTGAACAACATTTGTGGAGGTCAAAAAGAAGGAAATTTGAAGTACAATATTGAGGTAACATTACGCATGTGATTGATAGTAGTTAATAGCAAATTGTAGCATAGTTCCCCCCCCACACACAAAATGCTGGTGGAAAATAATTTTCAGGGTGTTTCACAAAGCTATAATTTCATTTCTGGTTAACAATCAATTTATTGCCATTTAATTAACATTTTTGTGATTTGTATGAAAAGCTGATGTGTAGGGAACATTTTCAAATTATTTTTGAATTCAGCTCAAAAAAGCAATAAGAATTGCATATCAGATGCAAAACAACAGAAAACAAGTTTTAAAATGCAGACCAGTATAATCTGACAAAATTTACAGTGGCGGTTTACTATCATTGATATTATTTATACAAAACTGAAAGTTATTGTTTGGATTCTAATTGCTGAAAGGTATTAGTTCATATTTAGTGGTGGTAATTTGTAGATTTAAGGGGAAAATAAAGTTTTGGAGTGCTTTGTATCATGTATGATTTTTTTATAAGATTTGTTATAAGAACATATATTCCATTTGCTCCTTTTGCAGAAATAAGTGGTCTTCTTATAAAATAAAATAAATTTTAAACTTCCTGTCATGGGCAGTTAATGCAGATCTGTTTGTTGTTTAGGAAAACTTTAAACAGTGAAGTTATTTTAAATGATATTTGGTTGTACTTATACCACTGGAGCTTCAATAACCTACACTCACATTTGAACATGTCCAAAATATACAAAAGTTAATGAAATTCCATTGTTATAAATCCAACTAAGTATCATCAATCAATGCAGAAGTTTAGCATTCATAATTAGCTTGTAGACAAATCCCCATATAAATAATTTTTTGATAAGCAAAAGTATTATTTGGAAAATAAGTTTATCATGGCAAAGCTACATGTTGCCTGTTGAAATTCATTGCTTTTATTTTCTAATGTAGCGAGGTGTTGTAAACTTCTTTTATTTATTGGAATTTTTGTGAGGAAAAAATTAATGAAATTTGAGTGATTTTCTCATAAAATTCCAATATTATACTATATTTCACTGTGAAAATTCCTGCTATTTAAAACTACTCTTCTATATATTTTCTGCAATTGTCATTAAAGGAGGTATTTCTCATGGAAGGGAATGATAGTCAAATGATGATGTGGATGCCATGTAGTACTACTATATTCTAAGCCTTGCACTGAAATGCATAACAGTAACTATGGTCCAATATGTTAGACAGTTGATATATAGTACAACCTAAACTTGTAAAGTACTGCTGCACTCTGTTTTTCCAAATTGAACTTAATATTTCTCATTAGAATGCAATGCATCAGGACTGTATTTGGAAAAGAGTGCCATCTAAGTTATAAAAGGTTTTTAAGAAAATATATTTACACAAATCTAATGCACACCTTTTTGTCCAATTGATGTATTCAAAATTGTGGTGTACATTTAATTCGATGGCATATTAGATTCGAGTGCAAATCTATTCCCTAGTTCGCTTAACTGTGTTCAAATTTATCATTTATTACATCATAATGCATTGCTGCAATTCTTGACTTCATTACATTTATTTTTGGCCTATTATTGCACAGAGCATTTGAATAGTAGGTAGTCACAAAATGGAGAACAAACAGAGAAGAACATCTTATGATGCTACTTTCAAGTGTAAACAAAATGCTGAAAAACTGGTAACAGAGGGACAGGACTGTTCAATGTAGTGGAGAGGCCATTCGCTTGTGGTGGTAACAGAAATTGGCATTATTTATAACTAAAGCTAGTAGGAAAAATTCACTGGTCCTCAAAAGGAAGGTATCCTGACTTTGAAGAAAATGTTTTGGAATTCGTACATGAAAGGAGGAAAAACAAGCAACCTGTGACTAGTGACACCGTAAGAAATATAATTTTCTTCTTTGACCTACACCAACTGACGGCAACAGGATGAGTGATGAATTTTGTCATACATGCTCCATGATGTAACAATGGTCCACTTATAAATTCTATGTTCTGATTGTTTTATGGACTTCTCTGAGATGCTGTAGAACAATATGCCCAAAATCTTTTTTTATGATTATAAGTTTTGGGTGAGCATTAGATTCTAGTAAATGCAGCAATTAAACTATTAATATCACAATTATTGCAAACTGCTTAATAAAATTACATTAACTAACCAATTACTTTTAGTTTAGTGATTGGAATACTCATATTTATGGTGCAGTGTTTGATCCTAAAGGTATATGACTAATGTATTAAGTTTTGTAGTCAAAGAGAACTTCTGCCATGGAAAGTGAAAATAGAGAAAGTATTGGTTGAAAACTTGCTATATTTTAAATGTGGCCAAACTTTATTACTATCATTAATTTATTATTTATTAGAAATTACAAAAACAATCATTCAAATGTATTTTGCATTATGTAAGCTAATGAAAACAGTAATTTGATGCCTATATTTGCATAAATTTGATGATTAGGTGCTTTATCAGTGATTTTTTTTACAGAGGACTTGCTTAAGAGAGGAGTGGCAAATACTGAATCATACTAGAGGTTTGCAACTCACATTACTTCATTTGTATGTGGCAGACAGCAATCCAAAGTTGCCATAACATAACACTTGGAAATCCTTTGCTGCTGTACTTTGTGGGCATAATATAACTCGGATTTGACCTGGTGTGGGTGTCTACTCCTGCTTTAAGAAGTTTCACTGGTTTTGCAGTCATAAGAGGCAAATGACTTTTTCTATTTTAGGCATCTCCAAATGGGAAGAGAAGGCAAATTGCTGCAACCAATATCAACATGCGGAAATATGCGAGTGTTGAGTCAACACAACACCATCTTCAGCTTGTGCTCAAACCTACAACAAAAAAGATTGTTGGTGCATCTCTAGAGTGCACCCTGTCTTGTGTGTTTTTGAGAGAGGGAAAAGCCACGTAAGTAGTTATTTAATTATGTGGCATGTGAAACAAACTTATTCTCTTGTTATTACAATAAACAAAATGCTTTACATGTATGGTACATTCATCCTTTCAGGTGTACATGAACCACATATGTACTACGTGTACCATTTTATATTAGTTCCATTAAATGTGAATATTTGATAGTTGCTTACAATTTTTAGCACTGAATTACAGCAATAAAATATAAACTCTTATAACCACACATGCACTGTATGCCTTCTTTGTGAATAAAGCAGAAGGAAAGTAAAATAAATTGTTATGGATGCTAATTTTGGTGCAAATCATGTGTTGCATAATCCTAAAATGAGCCTGTAATAAAGCATTTTTATCCTGTTTGAAATTATAGCAAAGAAAAGTTAGTTGAAATGAATGTTTGATTATATTTTATACCATATGTCTTCAGGTTTTATGAAAACTGGCCTCTTAGATTCCAAGGGTATGAGATTTTGGAAACATTTCTAAAAACATAAGTGCATGCAAAGCAATAATTTAAGTACTGCGTGTTTTCATATAACATTAACAGAATTGTTTTCAGTTTGAATTGTTCCTGAACTAGAACCCTTGCCTTGTCATCATGTGCAAAGATATTTTAAGATTTAAACATATGCATCACACCTTTATCTGTGGAAATAAATAACTTTTAACTAGCTCTGCTTTTCTGGTAAGTTTTGTTAAATAGTAAGGGTATGTTTAACAGCAAAATATAAATTAAGCAGATGGACATTACTGACTGTGCAGCACAATAGTTCAGAATTATCACGTTTAAGTACTTTCTATAGAAGAACTTATTAAAGTGAAATAATGATATTCTTTAAGAAATTTCTTCATCCATGAATATGAACAATTAGAATATCAGACACTTTGTTTCCAAGGATCTCTCCACTAGCATAAATAAAAGCAAACTGATGTTAACTAAAGCAAATGATTGTATGTTGTACAGTGATGAGGATATGCAGAGCATGGCGAGTCTCATGAGTGATATTGCTCCTCTGGATGATTTTGATGATGATGAGGATACAGAAGGTAAGGCAAAACATTTTGTAATTCTTTCTCTACATAGATTTGGTGTTCAAATAAATATAAGATTAAATAAATTGTACTTACAAAGCTGTAGACAAAGGAGTGGTAATATATTCTACACTTATATATTCAACTTGTTTACAACTTATTGTAATTGGAACATTGCACAGTGAAGCTAATCATATATTAAGATCATTGTGTGATTGAGTCACACTAACACTCTTTTGCTCCATTTAAGATGTTTAAACAAATAAGTGGAGCAAAAGAGGGTTAGTTGGACTCAATCACACAATGATCTTAATATTTACACTTATTTAGTTTTATGTAAATGGAGTTTAGTGTAAGCAAGTTGAATACATAAGTGTAGGAAGTATAAGGTTATTTAAAACTTTATATTCTCCTAAAAATTACAAATTGAACTACAGAAAAAAACAGAATGTATTAGGTAACATTTGGGGTTTTATATTTGTAAATTATCTTTACATTTTAAAACTTCTAAACTTTATATTTTCCTAAAAATTATAAATAAAAATAATAAATTGAGCTAGAAGGAAAAGAAAACAGTATAAGTGTATTTGGCAAAATTTGGGGCTTAATATTTACCAATTATTTTCACATGGAAAATGATTCTGTTTTTCTTTGTATCATTTACAAAGCTTTCTGTCCTTTCCTGTTTTTCAACAAACATAAATATTTTGGTGATGTTCCCATCAAAGTAAAAATTAATATTCATAGAATGCCTCAAATTTACTTGAAAAGTATGGAATTTCAAAAAAAAAAAATTTACATATTGCGTAGGTCTGTATAAGATTCCAAAAGGAGGCAAAGTGCAAACGAGTGTTTCTTAATATTCTATTGTGAGTCAAACAATTTAGTCAATCCTGGTGATGTAGTGGTAACCATACTTGCCTTCTAAACCCAAGGTTGCGGGTGCAAACCCAGGCAGGATTGGTGCATTTTTCGGGCTTAAAAATTCTAAGTATGGCTTCCTTCGGAAGGGAAGTAAAGCCATGGGTCCTGTGTCATACATTTATGGCATGAAAAAAGAACTTCAAGCCTGAAAGAAGAGGCCTCGAAGCAAAATTTGTCAGCCGTTTCATGCCCTGAATTGAATGGGACTCTGATGACCTGAGATGTTAAAGAGCATCCGTTAATAAATCAAATCAATCAATCAAACTATTTAAATTAACATTTGTATTAACTTCACTTATTCAAATGTTTATCAAAACATTTTCATGGACCCTCAGCTGTTATGAGGAAGTACTGGTAAGTTCATAGTCTAACATATAAAATAGAACTGTATTTCAAAATTAAATTTTATTTATTCAATTCAATTGCCTTTTAAATCTATGCTAAGCACAACATTCATAAAGGATTTCTAAGCCTTTAAAAATATTGTTTTTCTTGATTTGCAAACCACTCCGCCACAGTACTTATCATACTTCATTTGATGAAAATTGCTTCCCTTTTAAATGTCTTTTTAGTTTTGGAAATAGATAATAGTCTGAAGGGACTAAATCTGAGTGACCAGATGCATTGTTCTGCAAAAGAGGGTATACCTTTGGAAATTTTTCCTATGCATTTTTTCCAAACATTTTTCTTGAAGCTTGGTCATTAATGCAAAATAATATCCCACATCAACGTTTTACCCTGTTCTAAACAATCTGTCATAATTCCTTCTTTGTCCAAATAAACAAATTCAAGAACATTCTCTGCAGATTTTTAGACATATTTTTTTTGGACAGGGTGCACCATCATGTTTCCATTTCTTTGATTCTTCCTTTTTTTCCTTGATCATAATTATGAATCCATGCTTCATGCCACAGCTACAATATAATCCAAAAAGTTGGAAGAATAATTTGTCAAACTGAGTCATTTTGATCAACATTCAGGCATTTTGGGATCCATTTAGCAGTGATTTTTCTTACCCAAATCATGATGTACATAATAGATGTTCAGAGTCTCTGCTATGTATGCAGTTCAGCGTAATTTGTCAATCCCCCAAAATCATATTCATGCACAGCATCAACATTTTCAGAAGTAGATACAGAAAGAGATCTTCCAACATGAGTTCATCTTTGACATCTGTTCTTTCTCTCTTAGAGTCCACAACCCAGTTTTTAATAATGCTATATTAAGGACAATGACATTATGATCCTTCAATTTATGCATCCTATCCCCATTAATGTCCTTGTCAAACAAGCTTTTCAAAAATAAATACTTAAGCACTGAATGATAGTGAAATTAGTTTCTTTTCTACCAAATTTTGCTTTAAAAATTCACAATATAAAATCAGCTATGATTACGATCATCAGAATTGGAGATACTATTTACTTGTTGTTATGCTAACTGCTTTCAGTTCTGTTGATAGGAAGGATCTCGGACTAAGAATTTAGCAATGCCCTCTCATACAATTGCTGGATCGCTGGTTGGAGTTCAGTTGCTGACAGCCATCTGATGAACTTGGTTGTTGATTTTTCTGCTTTTGGGGGTTGTATTTCATTAAATGTTGCTCTTATTGATTTATTGTATTCCTCTATCAAAAGTTCAATTCTTTTGGTTTTTGGATTGCCTTTAATAACTTCATTTCTTCTCTATATCATGGTTTTCATTCCAAAACTACACTCACTGCCAATTTTTCTATTTGGTTGTATTTTATGTTTTTCCAATGTTACTTTGAGTCTGGTGCTCATATTTCTCTTTGTTTTCCCCATGTAAATTTTTTCACAGTCCCAACAATTATCCTGGTAAATGCCAGTTTTTTCTTCTAGTTTAGGAAATCTGATTTGTTTAATTTAATAAATTTGAAACACTATACAAGTTTTGAGGTGCTAAGATATTGAAACTTTTTTAAACTTATGATTGTTTCCCAGGTGGTAAATGAAATTTTTAAAACTTTTAGTCCCTAACATATCAAGAGCAGTGACCTGTTTTAATAATTTTTTTTTCTGCAATTTAAAAATGTTTTTGTCCATAAACTCATTGTTGAACTAATTTGATTTTGCAACACCTAGTATGTATACATATTCATTCTTGTATCTTTTTTATTCAAAGATATGTTTACTAATCTGTGTGCCACGCTGTTGAACGCTGCTACTTTATGTGATCTAGGATTAGAACTATAGGCTTTAATATAATATGTTTTCCATGTACAGCCAAATTCATCCTATTATCATTTTTAATTATGCTATAATTAAAATTTAATTATGCTATAATTAAAAATGGCATTATATTTTCCATTTTTGTTTTGACAGTGAATTTAATCATGGTTTTTATAAGTTTAAAAGTTTTAATGCATCCTGCACAGTTTTTTGTTTATTAGTTCATATTTTTGAAGTTTCAACTTGGAAGCTGTTCACCCTTAAACTCAGTTCTACTCATTAACTTGTGTATAGGTCATTGTTCAACATATTGTAACAAGATGTTTCACTGCATCAGAATCACCATACAGTTACATTATTGTGGTGAAAGGAACTTCTTGACTTAGGAGTAACATTGCTAGAAATTGTGCCTTCCTAGCAGAAGAAATTTACCAAAAGCTGATAGAGAATGTAAACCAGTTACAAAGAAGGCACCTCAGCAGTGTTGGCTTTTGAATGGGTACGATATATTTATGTAGAATAAAAGTAATTGATTTTCCTATTAAAGAAGGTGCTAGTGCTTTAAAATTTTACTTCACAGACTCAGAATTGCTGAATGTATGTATTTCATAATATTCATTTAAATATTAGTTGTGGGAAAAGAGATAGAATGTTAAAATAAGAACAAGAGTTTTAATCTTCATATATTGAATTCTGTATTTCTGAGCCATGTCAGAAAAAATACAAACATTTCAAGAAAAATGCTGTAGTGTAATCTGTAGTGTTTTATAAATTCAGTTCCATTCAGTTAATGTAACTGTTTTTCAGCCGTAGTCTAATAGATACAAATTCAGAGTATATATTAAGACTATGTTACAAAGTTTGTAGCTCTCTATCCATTTAAATCTGAGACAGTAGAAGAGGTAGCACACCATCATAGATGTATTTACATTGTTTGGTGCTACTTCAATTTTGTAGTTAGATAATACAAAACATTTTGCAAATAATGTGATAAACAGCTAAATAGAATATTGGTTGTCATTGAAAGTTGTACACTAAAAGCCACAGCACTTACAAAGCCTGATAAAAGCTGAGACAGTGAATTAGAACATAAAAAGTAAATAGCACCTTAGGCTCAAGCTGAAAAAAACAGCAATAGAATGAGGGCCTATGCTGCAGATCAGCTTATAGAAATAGAAAACAAGGCTTTCCATTCTGAGATAATGAGGATGCTATATGAAGCTCTCCTTGGATTTAAAGTAAAGGTGGATCGCTCATTTTCTGTTTTCCAAGATGCATTACAGCAAATGCAGTGTGAAGAGAAAGTTATATGTGGTATTAAAACAGAAGAAGAAAAAGAAAAAGAGATTAGGAGGAAAGAGAAGAAAACATTTGATGGAATAGAATAATTTTTATCAATGGAATGTGAATTATAAGATTGTTCAGATGTTGCTTTTGTGTATTGTGCCTATTGCTCTGTTCCATTCTGCATTATTTGGAGAATCCTTGTGCACATTTTAGAAGGGTATTGGTCTGTATCAGCCAAATACAGTGTTACAGAAATGTTCTTTTGGTCTTCCATCACCATTGTGAGGTAAGTCTGTACAAATTTGGTCAGGGCTTCACTTAGGTCCAGGCCAGAAGCAGGCAATAAAACATATTAATATTTAAATCTAATTTTATGTGTGAACTAATACAGTGAAGCAATTAATTTATTCTTAATTAACTAGTGAGTTGATTTAATACTCCTTTGCTCCACTTACCATTGAATTATACAGAACATGTTTTGCAAGCTATTGCCTGCATCATCAGCTATGAGTTGACTGCCAGATTCGTTGTTGGTTGGATGAACTTGGTGTAACTCTCATGGATATTTTATTAAATTTATGATTAATTTGTCTTCTGTTGGGATCTCAAAGTTCATAACCTTATCGTCGTATTTTTTTTATAAAAATTTTTTCCCATATTCCCAGCTCAAAGGGTCTGGCTATGAATTTCAATAATATGACTTCCGTTTCTATATCATGTTTATCTCTTCAAAAGTGATGTGCAACTGCTGATTTATATATCTGATTGTACTAATGGTTCTCCAGTGTTCCGTGAGCATAATTCCAATGCTGCTTTTTATTTTGCCAATCTTTGTGTATTCCAAACAATTGATTTTATATATTCCTGGCTTCTTCTCATCACTATCATTATCACTGGAGTGGAACAGATTATATAGGCTGAGACACAGTGGAAATGTCATATTCTCAAAGCTTGAGCACCATCCAAAATGCGTGCTAGTCCATGTCCTTAGTGCCAAAATGGGGTTGAATGGGTGCCACAAAAACTGCAACATACGAACCAAGTATCAGAGAACCCTTTGTAATAGTTGTTCTTGCCTCACAGTTCAGGCCTTTATGCCAAATATCTTCCTTCAGTCTCGAAATGTCGCAGAATCTACAGTGTTTACTTCACAATAGTGACAAATGTTATTGAGTCTTGATGGGTGAAGCAGCATGTATTAGAGGAGCCAAAAACTATATTCAGACCAGGAAATTGAAGGTAAATTATATTACATTAGTGCAAATTTTGGTTTCCTCCCAACTGCAGTGAGTCTGTTTAAGAAATCTGAGGCTAAGCAAGTTTAGAATATTCAATTGCTAAAGAAATTAGTTAATAATTTAGGATAGTGTTTTCAGAAAAACTGGAAATGTAATAAAGCAAAAAACGTAGCAGGTACTAGAAAAAAATTAAGGGTTAAAAAATCTGTGTTTAATAGCAGACATTTTTCCTCAGGTTAAAAAATTTTGCTTGAGGAAATGGAGGGAAATTTAGGACATTCTTTATTTTCAACATGTTCCAATTTATTCTATAGAAATAGAGAGAAGCTTCTCAATGTTTACAGCAGTGTTGGCTGATAATTGCCAATCTTTAATTTTTGAAAACTTATTAATGCTAATTATTGTAAAATGCAGCTCAGTACTAAAAACAATCAGTAAGTATAGAAAACAGAGTTAAATTGTGCATTAAAAACCCTGGTTAGACCTTATTTATGGAATTTAAAATCTGTTCTGTATTTTATATGATTATTTTTATGGTATGTATAGTGCAATTTTTAATAGATTTTTGCAATGAAGTATTGAAAAAAAATCAGTAAATTTAAGGGGAAAAAAAAGAGTTAAATTCCAGTAGTCATGTCAACAAAACTCAGAGGCCATTTATTTATTGTAATCTAAATCTAGTCTTACAGTATTTTATAATTAAATAATTACCTTTTTATATCCTAAGCATAGGAATTCATTTTTTTACACTAAACTCCATTTACTTACATAAAAGTAAGATGTGATTCAGGAGAATCTCTCCCATTTTCGAGTTAATTCGAGTAATGGCAGTTTGGTGAGCAACTGAAGATGAGAGAGATTCTCTAACTTTTCTGTAACTTTTACTTTTATGTAAGTAAATGGAGTTGAGTGTAAAAAAATGAATACCTAAGTTTAGGATATATTACCATTCCATTGTCAACAGCTTCGTAAGTACAATATTAATTACCTTTGTATTAAGTATAGTGCATTTTTATAGATAATAAGACATTTTGAATCATAAATGCTTCATTTTAAGTGCCAATTTTTAGATCTTGAAAATCCTGCGAAAATCCTTATAATTGAGGTAATGGTGTTTCATAGATCTAATTATTTATGGCTATTGTACATGTGCATATTGCCTCTTTCCTCTGCTTGCTCCTTGCTAGACCTATAGTTGCATGCAAACATAACAGAGCTTTTAGCTCTCATTGACATTCCTAAATGTTCCTTTAATGTGTAATAAGATTGAAAAGTTGTTTGTTTTTCTATGTATCACAATCTGAAATCAAATTTATGGTCTATATTCCAATGTAAAATCATTAAATGTATTATTTCCATGGTACTTACAAATTTACAGATGTCTCTAGTGTATAGGCCTTTCAACCAAGTCCATATTGAATTTATGCAACCTGTCTCCAATACAAAGTCCTTCTTATAGAAACAGCACCTGTATTAACTGTTTTTAAGTTTCAGACACATAATGTATTGCTGACTCCATATAAGGTGCCATTTAGAACACATTGCAAAGTAATGAAAAACACCACTCATTGTAAGCAGAAAGAAATGAGCAGGAAATTTAGGAAAGTATTAAGTAATATACATTCAGTAGATTACTTTTAAGTAAGGAAGACCACTGACTTTAATGTTTTTTTTATGAAATACACTGCTCAAAAAAATTACAGGAACATATGCTTAAATCATAGTCCTAAAATAAATATTGATACAATTTAATTTTTGACATTTTGTAATTATAGATTGAAGAATGATATAAAATTAGAATAAGCATTCTAACAATCTTTTATTTTACAGTATTAAAAATACAAACAAATTATTGATTGATACAAAAAGCAAAGTGGAAATACAAGATTACATTGTTTAGTAATCAATGTAGTTATTCCAACACTCAGTACTTAGTGTGTCCTCCATGAGCTGTGATGACTTCATAACAAACACCTATATGACATTGCACTAGCCTCCTAATAAAGATTTGTGGAATTCTCTCCCATTCTTGAGTGTATATGTGAGTTCTCCGAGATTCTGTGGTACAGTAGGACTCTCGTGAGCAAGTTTTTCCAGCTTATACCACACATACTCAATTGGATTGAGGTCAGTACTGCATGCATGCCAGTCCATCACCCAAATTTGGTATTCTTGCAGAACATTTTTGGTATTCTGTGCTGTATGAGATTTAGCATTACATTAGAAGAAAATTAGGATCTATACCATAAGCAAAAGGTATGACATGTTGAGGAATAATGTCTTTAATATAAACACCAGCATTCATGCACTGTGGGACAAGAAGGCTCTGCCGCAGACTCAATGGTAATGCCAGCCCAAAATATAATTGGATCGCCTCCAAATCTGTTGTGTTCATTAATGGTACCTGGAGCAAGTTGTTCACCAGGACGTTTCTAAACACTTTTCCAACCATCACAGCCCGTCAAATGAAATCTTGACTCATCTGTAAAGAGAACAGCCTTTCATTGGCTTAGCTGCCAGTTGAGATGATTCTGAGCAAATCTCAGTCAAGCTTCCTTCCACTGTGTGTCAAATGAGGGCTTAAAGGGGAATTCTAGATCTCAACCATGTTTCTTACAGTCTAATCAGAAATCACCACTCCAGTAGTTGTGAGTACATCATTTTGTAGATCTCTGGCTGTAGTTATGCATCTGTGCAAAACTGATAGGACAAGATATCTATCCTGTACCTCTTTTGTCTTCTTCTTATGCCCTTGTCTGGGCAGCTTCTTGTGTCCACTAGTCTCTATATATCTAAATATCTATATATTTGGAAACCCTATGGATGACAGAAGGGCTGACATGAAGAATCCTGGAGACAAAGCAAATGACATGGTTATCTTGAATGCATGCAACTGCTTGTGCAACTAATGTTTCATTCAAATGTCTCATTGCTCTACAGAGAACACAAAATAACAATTTCGACCGCAGATTGTTGTTAAAACCTGTTTTCAAAAAAATAAGTCGAAGAGCATTCACTTTGGTTTCAACAGTTCTTGAAACTTCACTAATTTACTCAGAGTAAAACTAAAAAATACTAAAAGATTATAGTTTTAAACCATATTTCAAAACAAAAGATCTGACTTTCAAAAATTACATTGTATCAATTTTTATTTTGGAGCTTTGATTTAAACATATGTTCCTCTAAGTTTTTGAGTAATGTATATTAGTTAAGAGGTACAAAGTCTATTGATGCAGCTTAAAACATACTTTTAAATGTGCAAAATTAATTTAATAAATTAGTTTAGATGTTTGAAACTATCTTTGAGAAGTAGCACAGCTTAACTATTTTAAATGAAATTGATTAATTTATGCCCACTTTAGGCATCAGGTTTCTTCCTTATTGCTTCATTATGATGAATCTAAACTTATTTTTGCCCCATTATTTTTACTATCAGTGTGTTTCATTTTTTTTTTCCCCCCATTCTCTGTTTATTTTATTATCTTTCGTACTGTTTTTTCCTTCAAGCAGTATTAATGAACAATTACTGTGCTGTTTTAAAGAGCAAATAATGATTTTGGATAATGGTTCATTTTTGTACTAAACAAGCCAGAGAACTGCTAAGTATTTTCATCGTATGGGCTTAGCATGTATTTTTCCTGTTGAGAAAACTCTCTAGAAAAAATCTCATCCAACCCTAACAATGTTTCTAAATGGAAAATGAAGAGGAACATTCAGCCATTAGGCAGATTTTTGCTCTGAGCCACAATGGCATTTATTCATTACCAGTTAACATCAATCTCTTCTTGAATGTTCAGGAAGTTGGTGGAACATATTAATACTGAATAAATAATAAGTATGGAAAATATATATTTTATCAGTGTCTCAGATGCCATATGTCCCTCCTGCCTTTAAATTCAAACTGTCTTTTGATCTAATATTTACGAGGGCTGATCAACAAAGACTGAGACTGATTTTTTTTCACAGATGTTTATTACTCCAAATCAATGTTTACATGATCTTTTTCAAAGTAGTCCCCTCCTACTTCAATGCACTTTTTATAGCGTCTCTGCCATTCCTTGAACACGTGCTGCAGACCATTCTTTGTCAGGTCCTTGAGAATTGCCTCACTTTTCTTGAGCACTGCTTCAGAGTTCTCAAATTGAATACCCCTAAGCTTTGCCTTTAGTGATGGGAATAAAAAAAGTCACAGGGTGCAAGATCGGGGCTATAAGGTGGATGTGGTACACAGGTAATGTTGAATTGAGCCAGAAACTGCATGACTTGATTTGCGACGTGAGGCCGTGCATTGTCATGATGAAGTCGCCACCCAGTCCGAGAAAGCTCTGGTCGTTTCTTTGCAATGTGCTTCTTTAGTGTAGCCAATACTGACGTGTAGTATGCTGCTGTAACAGTAGTGTGAGGGGGAACTGCATGCTGGTAAATCATTCCATTACAGTCAAAAAATGTGATCACCATCACTTTCCCTGCAGATGGAACAACTTTTGCCTTTTTTGGTGTTGGAGAACCTGGCAATTTCCACACTGTGCTGACTTGTTTTCCTTCAGGATCATAATGATGCAGCCATGACTCATCACCGGTGATAATCAATTTAAAAAATGCATCCCCTTCATCAGCAAAGAGACGCAGCACCTCACGGCTTGTCTCCATTCGCACAGCCTTTTGTTTGGGAGTCAACAGACGTGGCACCCAATGAGCACAAACTCGGGTCATATGGAGATGGTCGTGCATAATTGTAAACACACTGCCATATGAAATTCTCAACACTTCACTGAGGTTACATAATGTTATACACCAATCCTCTCGGACAATCACAGCAGCTGTGTTGATGTTGACTTCAGTCACAGTAGAAGTCGAAACACGAGGCCCACCTTGCTTAACACTGACAAGTCGGCCTTCTTTGAAGTCCTTGAACCACCTAAACACTGTTGCACGAGGTAGTGCATCTTCACTGTACGCTTGCTTCAGCTTTTCATAAGTTTCGGCAGCTGTATCGTTTAAAAGAAAACAGAATTTGATTGCGCTGTACTGCTCCTCTCACCTCCATTGTCTGGTATGCGAAATGCACTAGGGTCTACAAAATAGAGCATTACTACCAACCTACCAATACGAGAGTGCTGGCACCTACCAACATTATACATAAAAACCCGCTCTTTTCAAATATTTATGTTACAGATACAAAACTATCATGGAAGCTACAGGAAAAAATCAGTCTCAGTCTTTGTTGATCAGCCCTCGTATATTCATAACCAAATTACATTGTGCATACAGCTTTAGTTTCTGCTCTTTCAGTCAGATTTTCAGATGGTGATGGTGTACCAACATTGGCATAATATTTTCAAACAATAATTGTGATTAGTGGAATGAGCTAGTATTGGATGAATACAGGCATTTGTGAATAAGGCTTTATCCATTTTCAGATCTTAGCCAGAAGCACCAGGAGATGTTGGACTTGACGACTCAAATTGATCTGTTGACCAATAGTTTGAGTGGATCAGAGTTTGCAAGTACACCAGTTAGTGGTAAGACTATTGCATTTGCTAAAATTTCATATTATTACTAAGAGTATTGAATTTCCTGATATGTGAATTTTAGAGGAGAGTACTAGCCATGAAAATAGTGATTTTTAAAATGCAGCATTTGCATTGAAAAAGTGTTTTTAAGCTGTTTATTGAATGATAAATAATATATGTTTCAGAAAGACATGATTATGATTAAAAAATGACCACCTCTAAGCTGTAGTGGTTGCTTTTGCAATGACTAATCCAGAGGCCTTGGGTTCAATTCCCGGTCAGGTAGTGCTGTCTAAATAAGGTTTTTTTCCGAGTTTTTCCTACCCTGAGAAGATAAATACCAATTAGTTTTAAGGGACCAAGGACTCTTCAAGTTCATTTGCACCCTCATTAATCCATTTCATTCATTCCATAGGTTTAAACACCCACCCCTAGTGCACCATAACCATATCACTTTCATTATCTCCACTGGGACAATGTAGCAGCCCTCTATGGTTGTCCTGGCCTTAGAAGTCCTCTACAATTCGCCATGCCAGGGGAGAGTGCCCACAAGTTCATGAGAACAAGGAGCTTGCAAAGGACCAAAACATTTAAAATGATTAAAAATTTGCTTCCTATAATGCATATATATATAGTCTGCATATGAAATCTGCCCAGACATCCTGGGTTTGGTTAAGACAGACCAACTATTTGGCAGTATGTCCTAATTCCCCCCCCAAAAAAAAAAAAAAACTTGGAGGAGCTTCAGAACCCAGCTTTTGGTAAAGATATACTCCATCATTGCAATTGTCAAGATCTTGTAATGCTGACTACAGCTGACAAACAAATCATATTTTTAATATAACAAATAATTTATGATGAAGTCACTCAAACTAACCATTCTAAATGAGAAACAAAAAAAGAAGACAACCCTACTACACCCACAATCGGTAGCTTACTGAAACTACATAAACCTGGCAATAAAATGAGACCTATAGTAAATAAGGCAAATTCACCCACATATAATTTAACCAAATACCTTTTAAAAAATTTAATATTTTACCAAAAAACAAAAGCCAAAGCATAAAAACTCATCAGAATTAACAGAAAAACTCAGACATGTGAAACTGGAAAACAGGGATTTGCTATAAAATATAGTGAACTTTTGTAACAGTGGTGTCAAATATTAACATTTTAAAAAATTGTAACACACACACCACTAAAATTCAATAAAATGGAAGACTAGCTTAGTGACCAGGAACTGATGATAGGAGCGATGGCTCCCGAAACTAGCCTTCCATTTTATTGAATTTTAGTGGTGTGTATGTTACAATTTCGACTCAATTAAAAAAAAAAAAAAAAGGATTTGCTAGTTTCTTATTTCTCTCTGTTTCTTAGCATCCCTAAATATAAATTAATGAATGTCTTTAAGAAATGGCTAACCTCAAAAAACCTATCTAGAGAAGTAATAGAACAATATCTGAACCTCATCAAAAATTGCATCAATCAATCCCACTTCAAATTCAGAGGCAATATCTATACACAAAAGAAGGGTTTAGCAATGGGAAATCCACTCTCACCATTCTTGGCAGATATATACATATTTATGGTTTCATAGAAACAAGTGTAGTTTAGACTTTTCGACATATATACAAATATTGGTACCATTATTTTGATGTCTTTGCAATAGTAAGTGAAAAATGGAAAGAGGATACATTTAAACTACTCAACCTACAAGACAGCACCATTAAATTCACAATGGGAATATGAATTTGAATTTGAATTTATTTCCAATTAATAATACAAGTTTACTCCTTTACATCAACTTTACATCATACTCTTTTACAATCACTCAATCATGGAAATGCAAACTATAAGGGACCTCCATCTATTTTAGATGTACCCCTTGCAATTATAATATTTACTATATTTCGTGATATACTATCTTTACCTTTAAACATAACAATTAGAAACAGTGTCTTCGGCAATTCCAGAAGGAACTGGCGCCATTCAAAATTTATTTTAAATTGATTGGCTCAGCCCCCCAGTCCCTGGTTCATCAGCAGCTACCTACTGGAATACACAATGGGAATAGGAAACAATGTTCTTCCTTCCTGCATATAAAAATTATAAAAAAAGGGCAAAATTCTGGAATTTGGCATATTCAGAAAAGATACCCTTGCAGATAATTATATAAAAAACAATAGCCACAACCCAAAACAATATAAACTCACCATAATAAACAGCCTCACATTCAAATTAACAAACCTACCAATAAGCAAGACAAATAAAAGACATCACAACACTAAAAGGCTACAAATGAAGTCATATACATAAGAAATTCACATTCTACCTATGGGCACACCAAAAATTCCAGAAGTTTTTAAAGATGCTTGGGCTCCAGTAAACAAATGCAGTTTAAAAAATCTCTTAAAAACCAACACAGAAGGACAAAATTCTGTCAGGAAAACAATCAGGCATTTGCAAAATCAGTTACAAAGATTACAGTATCAAATAAACAAAATGAAACATTACGTTTAAGTAACATATGAGAAGTATAAAAATATAAATGCATGGAAAAATCAGCAAGATTATACTATTTCTGGCAGAAAACCACAAATTCCAAATTGAATCTAAACTCTTAAAAGCTCTTCAGAAACCCATAGAGTTGACACAGTGGGAAAATGTATTTATAAAGAAAAATAAGAAAAATTTATTCTTAATTAGATAGTGAGAATTTAATACTCTTATGTTTAGTTAATATAGATCTTACAAACAACATAATCTCATCACTATGTTCATAAAAGCCACAGAGAGACATCTAATAACACTCTGGGAAGCTGATAGTGGTACCATGCTGATAATGAAGGCAACAGCCTTCAAAACATATCCAAGTAAATGTAAATTGGAACGTGCACAGTGAAGCTAATCATATTAATTGATATCATTGTATGATTCAGTTGAACTACACACTCTTAAAGCTTCACTTACTTTTCATACATTTATGAAAAGTAAATGAATCTTTAAGAGTGTGTAGTCCAACTGAATCATACAATAATATCAATTAATGTCCAAGTAAGTTGAACAAAATTAGTGATATTTGAGTGATTTCCTCATAAATAATTTGTTTTTATTGTATTATATTTCACTATGAAAATTCCCTCTGTTTAAATCTAAATCAGGTTTTTGTTCTTGTTCTTATGCTAATTGGTCCTGTGGTCATATATTCTGTTTTTTTAGGCATCTCTATACTGAATGCATCACAGTGGTGAAATGCAAATATGTGTTTAATAGGGATTTTTCTAAACCCAAGATTACAGGTTCGAACCCGGCCAGGACTGATAGATTTTTTTCTGGCGTAAAAGTCCTAAGTATGACTTCCTTCTGAAGGGAAATAAAGCCATGGGTCCCGTGTCGTACATTTATAGCACGATAAAGGGCCTCAAGCCTGAAAGAAAAGGCCTCTGAGCAAAATTTGTCAGCTGCTTCAC
Organism: Metallyticus violacea; assembly: GCA_030762175.1. NCBI lineage: Eukaryota > Metazoa > Arthropoda > Insecta > Mantodea > Metallyticidae > Metallyticus > Metallyticus violacea. The sequence continues at coordinate 69,098,244 of CM060839.1, read as the reverse complement.
GCCCTGAATTGAATGGGACACTGATGACCTTAGATGTTAAAGAGCATCTATAAATGAACCAAATCTAATCAATAGGGATTTAGAGACAAAATATTCTATTATTAGGAAAATTTCTGATAGCAATGCCCAATGTACATCTTGAGGTGTGGCATTCAGCAATGCACGGTGGTGTATGTGATACAATCAAATATTTGCAATCTACTAAAAATAGTTCAGATTCAAGTGCAGTGTTAACAAATTGTTTTTTAAGAGTTTTACATTTTCAACCAACTTCTTAAAAACTACAGTTTCTGAAGGCATGCATGGACTTTTCACACAGTAAAAGAAAACCAGAATTTTCACTCATATAACACCACTTCGAGACTTATTAAAAAATGGTTTAAATCCAAATATAGATGTGCTCAGACAAAATGTGAATGTATTATTGCTGAAGTAATAGCACCTTTCTCCGAATAAGAAATGAAGGAGCAATTGGAAAATGAATTGGGGTGCAGCATGAAAAGAAGTGAATACTTTTAGCAAATTGAACAGATTTTTGGGTGGGGAAATGCTTAGAGCAGGATGTGGTGAACATATTGTCCATAATGGAATATAGTTCTGTTGTGATTGCTTATCTATGATTTGGAGAGTGCAATTGTGAAATGTACTATTATTTTTACCTCTATACATTAAGAGTTGAAGAATTAAAGTAGTTTTGTGAATTTGTATCTATAGAGCAGCCATGTCCAATTACTGTTAACCAAATGAACATAAAAGTATTTAATATCAGATGGTAGGCTGCATCCTAAATTAATTAACAGTTTACCATACTTTTATAAGTCAATGAAAGTCTATAGTTTTTGAAATGTTTTTCCCAAGATCCACTTTCACAGGTATGTTAGAATTTTGTTTTTACACTAGCTATTTCATTCCCAAGGCAGTGTTGGAGATAGAAGGTGATCAGACTTCCGCAATAGAGGTTATGGAACTTAAAATAAAACTGTGACAAAATATGAGAAATCAAATAAGGTAAGGTTGCTGGTAAATTCACTTGAAGGTTTAACAAGTTAAAACAACATAGAAGATGAAGTGGCAGAATCATTCTATGGAACTGCTGTAGGATATCTAGAAGAGTGGTCTGGCACATTAATAATATAAGAAATTTTTGGCAAATTCAGTGTAAAGGTTCCTAAATGGTCTCATATGGAGAAAAGTGTGATTTTTTACGAAATAAGGGATTTTTTGACAGTGAACATGACACCAAAATGTTTGATCAATTTGATTAGATATAACCTAAACTTAGGTATTCATTTTTTACACTAAACTCCATTCACTTACACAAAAGTAAGACACGTTTCGGGAGAATCTCTCCCATCTTTAGTTGCTCGGAAAGTAAGACGCATTTCAGGAGAATCTCTCCCATCTTGTAGCAACTGAAGATGGGAGAGATTCTCCCGAAACGCATCTTACTTTTGTGTAAGTGAATGGAGTTTAGTGTAAAAAATGAATACCTAAGTTTAGGTTATATTGCCACTCCATTGTCAACAGCTTCGTAAGTACAATATTGATTAGATATGTCACATTAGAGAAAATAAATAGCTGTAATTAGTTTGCGATTCCAGCAGACAAACATTGGACAGAGATATTTTTTCACTTTAAGAAAAATAATGTCAAATACTCTCTAATGGCTCGGTATATTTTTTTCTATCCCAGAAACTAATGTTGAAAGGGTGTTCTCTCACATGAACAAAATCTGGACATTTGAGAAACTTCACCGAAAAGTAGATAATCTCAAAGTTCTGCTGCTGCACGCTAATCAATCAGCTACTTACAATAAGCTGAAAGTGGCCAGAGGCCTGCCTCACTTATACAGCCATAAAAATGCCACACCTTTAAAGGGAAATGCACCCCTTTGAAAATTTTTTGCTGTAAATTCAAGAATTGCAAATGGCATCACAAAACTTTCCATATAAGGAGTACATATTATACAAAATTGATTAATAGTAATACAAAAATATAATAACTTTAAAATATCCTTGTTTCAGTTTCCAATATTTTCAAAAGATAAATATGGTTTTTGTGTTTTGGGTTTAATTATTAAGTGTAAAATTAAGATATGCAATAAATTTAAATGTTCATAATGATAGGATGTTCATTTATGAATAAAATGGCACAAAACAAGTTATGCAAACTGGCCTGTTGTGACTATAAATTTTATAAAGTTAAACTTATGTGCAAGTAGGAAAAGAGAAGAGAACTAATTAAATGTACTCATCGACACAAGCAGCAGTGAAGACTTATCAGATGAGTTATAATCCTGACTCTGGCCGTGAAAGCTTCTGATTATTGAATTATAATATTTTATACTGGACGATGTCTCAAAACACTTTTATACACTCAGATTTATTTAAATGTGTGTGCATTAATATTCAATACTAACATCAATACTTTGTATAATAGCGATAATGGCAAATAAGAAAACACACAGAACTGAAATAATATCTAGGCCTAACACAAAATGAAGAAAATGCTTTTTGCTAACTGTACACTCCAAATGTTATTTGTATTTGCTTTAAAATTGATATTTTTTTTAATTACTGCACTTGTGTTGTGCTGCACATTTAGCATGCAAGCCTTGATCACACCGCATGCACCTTTAACATCTTACATTACAATTTTACATTATGTGGAATATTCATTATGTACAACCTCTTTCTCTGATGTGGGAGTGACAAATTATGCATTCATTGCCTTTCTAATTTTCTTGGCAAAATTTCACACTATATATGGGAATGTCATCACACACAGGACTGTGAAATGTTCTTGGGATTCAACGTTCATTGTCACTATTTTCATGATCAGAAACTAATTAGTATTAGTATTAAGAGAATTGATTAACAAATGCCTCCTCTTTAGTTGCGTGAACCACTAGGCATGCTGGGTATAATTCCTTCACTTTCATCACTGAAATTATTGCTCTCACTAGCAGATATCAAATCATCAGCACTAACATCGCACTCTTCAAAATATGCAATTATCTTATCATCTATGCCTGCCTTAAAACATCACAGGAACACCTATCTTCAACCCCCAGAACACCACTACGAGACAAGAACTGACCATGCTGTCAAACAGATTGATTTTGGTTTATTTATGGACACTCATTAACTTCTCAGGTCACCAGTGTCCCATTCAATTCTGGGCGTGAAACAGCCAACAAATTTTGCTCAGAGGCCTCTTCTTTCAGGCTTGAGGTTGTTTTTCGTGTCGTGAATGTAGAACACGGGACCCATGGCTTTAATTCCCTTCCGAAGGAAGCCATACTTAGGATTTTTATGCCCGAAAAAATCCATCGATCCTGACCAGGTTTGAACCTGCGATCTTGGGTTTAGAAGGCAAATATGGTTACCACTACACTACTAGGACTGACTCTTTCAAACACAAAATACCACGCTTGTAAAAACCGGAAAATCCCTCATTACAATGCCAGAGCTGTTACTTTTCAAGGGCTTGCATTCCCTCACAATAAGCTGTAACAAAATAAGTATATCATAGGATTTTAAGCTGGCCAACGAGATCAGCATTAGTCATCTTGGACTGGATTTAAAGAAGTTGACCAGATTGGCTCTGGTGTTTAAAGGGTGGGCGACTGCTCTATCTCATGGCACCAAGAGGGTTAATGACTTAAGTTTAATTTTTCAGAGAATTGTTTATAATTTCAGAATTCTTTGAAATTGTGTTTACAACTGTTAAAAAAATTGTATTTAGCAACAAGTATAAACTGATTGTGTATAAAAGGGACATTTCCATAGAACCAGCTAGTCAGTTTTGATAGAAATTTAAAAGTGGGCAATAATGAAATATACTGCTGTATTAATTTTTGTAATTACTTAAAGAAGATTTGTATTAAAATTTAACTTCTCAATTTTGTAAACTAAATCATTTTAATGGCATTTTATTTTCACAGAATTGTTTGCAATTTAATGAATTTTTAAATTATCTTCACAACTATTAAAGTAAAAGTGTGAATCAAAGTGAATCTTTGAAAGGCTGCATTAAAAGTGTATAATAATTAAAACTTTTATTCATTTGTGTTATGTATAATTAATTAAAAACAATTTGTATTGAAATTTAACTTCTCAATCTAATCTTATCAGAATTTCATAGCCCCACTTTGTCCCTCCAAAATTGTCCTCCTTTGAGCCCCCCAAAACTAGTCAACTTATTCATATGTCCTTAAAAATTAAAATGATGGAATGAAATGAAAGACTTCTAAACATACTGATATTAAGCAGAAGAATAATTTGAAAAGTTTTTAAAATGAAGGAAGAAAAAAATAAAATAATTAGCTTTGAAACTTCTTATTTTTCAGCATAACATTAATACACTTTGACCTATTATTCTCCAAAGTCATTATACAATCACAATAGTCAGATTTCTTGATGTCTTGGGGTTGAGGGCTACCTCCTCAGTGACTGCTATAAGTTTAACTGTTGAAAATCTGTTAACGTTCAGGAAACCTTAGTTTTGTGAGAAGATATGGAAGTATAATTAAACCAAATCAGGTGAATAAGGCAGATGGTAGTAAATCATATTTCAATTCATTAATCTCTGCCACTGCAATGGACACAAGCATTGTCTTGATGAAATGTGATGAAAAATTATATTTTAGCTTGAGCCAAACCTATAGTTGCCAGTTTTCCTCAGAGCATTTAAAGTCAATTGTTTCAGTAGAGTTTCTATGTATTACCTCAACAATAATATTTTAGCTTGAGCCAATAACAGTCTAGGATTAACAACAGATAAACACACAGCTGCGGGAGAGTTTATCATTGTTATTGTTGTGATATCGAGTAAAGGCCATTATCAAAAATTTGCCGCCTCTTTTGATAATCAAAAGATTAATTTGTTCAATTTTACTGTATTTTTAGTTGAAAACAGCTACTAATTTTTGGAACATGAACCTCTTAGAGCACATAGATGAACAGGAAAATTGTTGAGGTATGTTTCAATATGAGTATATGACATGTTTCTTGTAAGGAAACAACTGCAGTAGCAGTTTTTTATTAAATTCCTATAAAAAGATTATAAAATTCAAATTGCAATGCTGCTGAAGTACTAGCTATTTGAGAAGATACCATGGATAAAATGTAATAATTTTAAAAATAAATTTAAAAAATTAAGAGACATTGCAAAATGAGGCAAGAGTTATCAAGTGTTGTTTAAGGCATCTTTAAAGGGAAAAAGAAAATCAAGGTTTACTGCATACTGAAACCTCCTTATATGATTTTGGCCTTATTAGGAGATTTAATACTGGCAATTTATTATAGGCAAATTCATTAAATACATTTGTATTTTTTTTACCATTTATTTATTTTCTTTGAGCACAAAAAGGGTAACAGATGATCATGCATGCTCTGTCATGGTTTTCCATAAATAATATTTCTATTCCATTTGTTTTGGTATTTTCAGTTGCAAGTTTGTCATCATACCAGAAAGATGAAGCAACACCAATAGCAAATGAGGGCAAAATTATTATTGATGTACAAAATGCAGAAAGTAAAAATGAAGAAATTGAAAGCTCACAGTGCAAAGATTTGTGGCCAAGAGATGTACGAGAAAATGAAGAGGACTTACACAATGATATTAGCAAAGATCAAACTGAAGAAATATCAAATTCTAAAAACACAAGTGCATCCATGTAAGAAAGTGTAATTTAACCTTTCTTTCAGCTTTGAATTTGTAGAAATCTAAATTTCTGTTCTTTTTCTTTATTTAGTTGAAACATAAATTAGTTTGTTTTTCTTTTTTTGCAGACAATCAGAAGATAGAAATTCTCAGAATGTGCGACTCAGTCTTCAGCCACTTTATTTCCAAGAGGTAACATTTTTTTATAATATTTCATCATTGAATACCAATGTGCTCAGAAGTATAGTGCAATGTTTTGTTGCATACATATTACATGATTTCTTATTCTGCACGTAATTTCTTGAGGGGTCTAAATAATTTGGTGTGTGATGGCAATATTAAAATAAGGAAAAGCAGCTCACTTTAGGTGATGTTGGTAGTATTTTCACAAAACTGTTAAGTGACCAAATATAAATTCATGCACATTTTGTATGATAACAGCAAAAGCAGTTTAAAAGTACCAATACATAGTTCAGCTATTCAGCAGTTGGATTGTATTGCTACTTATATTTTCTTGCATGACTCATGGCTCTCAAGTTCCTCACTATTTTAAAACAATATATTGAATTAAGAATTTAGTACTGGCCCTCATTACAGTAGATGCTGGAAATGCTGCCCATTATCACTAATCATCTTCTTAGGAAATTATTGCTGACATGATTCAGTTCCCCAGTGTGCCTAATTTTATTTTGAATTTTGAAAGTTCCCTGCAGTGTGAGAATAATTTGCATATACTATATTTTTCAATGTACCCTAGAAATAAAAATCACAGAGAGTAAGATCTGGGAATGAAGAGACCATAAACCAGGGCCCAAGTGGGTGGCACACAAAATATTATACAGTGAAAATATGTAATGCAATTTTTCTTTGATCAGCCTTAAAATTTTTCAACAAATAGCCTTAGTCCATGCCTGGTTCAGCAAAGGACAGCACTTGTCACTTTCACACATATTGGCACCACCTGCTTAGAAATGCAAAACATGGCGGACAAGAGCTGGTTGATGCTTGAACAGAAAGTGAGGACATTGTTGCTTTACATGGAAACAAAGAATGTAGCCAAGACTCAGAAACATTTCCAAGATAATAGGTGGGCTCCCTGCAGGCAGTTAACGTATAGATTAGTTGAAAAATTTGAAATTGGTGGCAGCATTAGAGAAAAGTGACCTCATACCGCCACAGTTTGTAAACCCCCCTTTTTTTTTCAATAGAACGTCCATCCACTATTGCTCTATCTGTCTACCTCTTTTCCAACGCGCACATGGATTCACCTGCTGTAACATTGACTGTTTTTAGCTTTGCAGCCCTAGGCATATAGCTCTCCATTGATTGTTATTGCATCAAGTGCTTTGTTTCTCAGTTGTATTGGTTCTTTAATATTCTGCAGATTTTTGTAAAACTGTAACTGAAAGGAGTTTTTTTGAAGGATTTTTGAAGGAGTGTATGTTGAGATTAAATGTATTTCCAGATTTTGTTATTATTTTTTCTCTTTATCATAAGTCATAAAAATGTATCCAGCACTTCTATCTCCAAAATAGTTACTTTTGGATTTATATATGCTCACCAAAAGCTTTCAAATGCCCTATTTTCTACTTGTCCACACCTCAGATGGTATCATACCTTTTACAGCTACTGTTAGAAATATATTTTTCAAACATACAGTGGTGTATACTATACCTGTCACTGAAGACACCTCCTTAAGTTTGCTCTTGTCCAATCTATAATAGTTTTAATTACCATTTCTGCAACTCTTTTTATTCAAAAGACCCTGCTACAATTAATTTATGCTGTATATACTGTAAGAACTCAGTAAATGCCTTTGAGTCCACAAATATCAAATGTGATTACTTTAATTACAAGAATTATTTATTTCACAACAGAAATTTTAAACTTTTAAAAGCCTCAATTAAAACATTTTTAAAAAATATATGGAACTAACACAGTGAAGCCAAGTCATATGAATAAATTCATGTGATATATGTCGTACTAAACACTCTTGTTGCTTCACTTACTTGTGATATTTGTAACCGGTTTCGAAGACCTTTGTCTTCATCTTCAGCCATGGGTAACTTGGCCAAAGATGAAAGATATCTTGTCAGCAATAAAGATAGCAAAGTACTATGTTGTTGCAAAAATGGCTTATCAATAGATCCACAAACATTTGAATGAGTTGCACCAAAAATCTCATTTGCTGTTAAAGTAACTCTCTTGGGAAGTATTACTATGTCTGTTTTACCATAACACAATGATTGTTATATAGGTAAATCTAATGACATGCATCAGCAATATCCATATTATTAGCAAAATCTTTTGGTAAAAACCATCTCCATGTCTAGTGGTAACATTTGCAACAACTAATTTGAAGATCCTGGGTTCGATTCCCAGTCAGGTCAACCTGTCTGGGTAGGTTTTTTTTTATAGAGTTTTACCTTACCTTAAGAAGATGAATGCCCGATAGCTTTAAGATGCCAAGGACTCCAAGCTCATTTGTGCTATCATTAATCTCTCATTCATCCCATAGGTTTAAGGACTCCCCTGGTGCACTGTAACCATATCACCTAAATTATCTCCACTGTAACAAAGTAGCAGTGCCCCATTTTTTTGTAAAGTGTTTAACGCTTGTTTTTACTATTGAGGCACCACAGGCAGTGGACACTGATGATACACAAGATGAAATGATATATTGGGAAAGTGTTTTTTTTTTTATAAGGAAGAAACGTTCCAGGCCTAAGTTTAGAGTACCTCCCTGGCATTTGCCATTTATGAGGACTGAGGGAAACTTGGAAAAAACCTCAGTCAGGGAGGACGGTCCTAGCAGGATTCAAACCCCAGATATCCCACTCACAAGTTCACGCCTTAATGACCTCGGCCACCCATGGCGGTACAGTGCCCTAAGAGATCCCAGTCTCAGAAGTTTGCTTCAATACCTATGCCATCATAATGTCCTCAAAGTTTTTGAGAACAAGGTGCTGGCATTGAACAAAAAAAGTATTTTCATAAAGACGGCATGATTGCATGCCTAAATGAGCCTTTTATACCATAGGTCACATTCACAGCTTTAAGTGCCTTAAGTTTATCTATATCTAAATTTAATTTTTAAATGCTTCTTGGGCTGTAGCTAGTGAAACCATATTGCGATTATAGTTCTTTTTATAAATACAATACATTCTTCAGCATTATGCTTCCTAAACCTAACTTTAACATGATACTGAAAATTAAATTTGCTGAAGGACTTGGGATATTATGCCCCTTGTTGGGATGCTAATGACATTATCTGTTAAAGAGTGCCTTTATTTAAAATAAAACCTTAATCTCCTTATTTTGATTTAAAGTAAAACACTAAAAATCATGTCGTCACATTAAAACTCTCTTTAAGTTTCACAAACACACTTATAAAAGTAATTTTGGTACATGAGTCATTGTCGTCGTTTTGGTTGACGATGTGAGGAATGTACCTCACGAAACATGTACCAAAATTAATTTTATAAGTGTGTTTGTGAAACTTAAAGAGAGTTTTAATGTGACGACATGATTTTTAGTGTTTTACTTTAAATCAAAATAAGATTAACAAAAGTTTCACTGTGGATTCCGAAATTCCGTAAACATACTAAATCTCCTTGTCTAACCATTTACATATTATCATCATTATTATTTACTTCAGCTGCAATTATTTTTTGGTCATTAACACAGTTTGACTTTCATTTTCCCAATAATTTACTGCCATTCTTTACAACTACACATGTTAAAAGTACACCAATATCACCATTCCTGACAGCAGTCATAGCAGCCATTTGGAAACATTGTGATTCGTTTTTTACAGCTAAAACGTGTAGTGATGTTTTTGCACTGCTGTTTATAGTACTGACTCACCATTGTTGCTACTGAGGCAACTGCATATTTTGCCACTGCAGTAATGCGACTCTCACTCCAGCTTGATCACTGTGCTTGATGTCTTGGAACTGTCCAGTTTCTCACTCAAAAACAATAGCATTTAATAGTAAATACTATTACTGTGTAATAGCTTATTCTGTAGCTCAGTTCATTTAAGATGTCAGTCCAAGTTGTCTGCAAAAGCAGATAACACAGATCTGAATCCTCTTGAATCAAGCTGCTAGTCTCAGGTTTTATTTTCAGGTTTTCCTCAGCTCACAGTAGCAGCTGCAGCACTTTAGATTTCCATGTTCATTTGGTGAAGTATCATTCATTCGTAAATGCTAGATGGTCATCATAAAATTCTATACAGCACAACATTAATAGTAAAAAATCATGCAACCATGAGAGTCATTTGAAATGTTCTTGAACGAAGTAGAAAATGATGGCATTTTCATGTCCCGGTGCAGCAGAGGCCGAATAGGAGCCAAGGGATTTTTAAATAGCCAAGTGATAAGCCAAAGGATGCAAGGATATGTTGAAACACAATATCGACTCCTTTCTAATAAGAGTTTATTTACAGAAGAATAATGAAAGAGATTACAAAAATAGAACAAATGAGAAACTTTGCTGAAAACATTCTAAGTCCCAAGAAGAGGAATCAGGACCAATTTAAGGGAGCTCCATATTAATAGGGCATGTACAATCATAATTCCTATGTGCTTGGTATTTGTGTGTCCCCGGGACATCATTTCTGGGGTCTTATATAATCCTTACAACAACAAGGATAGCTCGAAGGAGACATGTGAATAATTAAAGAGTGTCTGGCTACTTGCCAGACACTCATAAATTGGAAGACAGAAGTTGGATCTGGATTAAAGTCTGACTGCATGAGAGTGATCCAATTATCCTTCCAAAATAAATAGGTCAACTCGGTTATTTCTGCTTGTTGTGAGATCAACCAAAAAGGCATGGAGGTCAGCCCTCATTTCTATTCCCTTCTAAAACGCTTGAAGTTGTAAACATATCTTAACAAAGTGATAAAAATATACACCAGACTAATAACATGCAAGCAAGAATGAAATGCACCAAATGTGAAGAGGTTAAGGAGATAATTGAAAATATCTCTGGGATTTTGAAAGAAATTGGATAGAAGACATGTACAAAATATTGAGGTCAAGGGTTTCTTCTACTCACTTCAAAACATTAAATAAAATTGTTGGATGCTTGAATGAAGCAATGGTGTGAATGGGTATGGTGTATGTAACAGTAAGCTCTTTGAAATTATTATTTTTCACCCTAACTTCTCTCGACACCAATGCCCAGATCCAGTGGTATTTCAAAGCCTTTATCCCATTACGAAAGTCAGAAATATCCTGGTCTGTAAAATATGCTTCATTTAATAATTTAAGCTCTTCATCAGGTGAAACCTATGATTCTTGGCCAAGTCCAATCCCTCTATTGTTGCAGAAATGTTTCTATGAAAGGTGGAAGGTTTTAATAAAAAAACTACTTCAAAATTATGCTGCAATCTGTGGATTATTCAGAGACTTTTCAAATGACCTTTGTGACTTGTAAATAGAGTATTTATTTTAGCAAAATATTCTGTAAGACAGAGAAAGAACATTGGGTTAAGTAATTGTGGTTAAGCTAACCTAAGTATTTTAACATCTCTTATGAGAAAAAGATAAAGTAAAATACATGAAATATTAACAGTAAAATGCTTAATTAAATGTTACTAATGAAGTTGTTGGCAATAGAGTGGTATATATATAAACACTAATGTAATAAACTTGTTTACAAAAACTCCATTCACTTACATAAAAATTGAACATATGTTTCAGGAGTGATCCCTTCCATCTTTAGCCTGTTGACCAACTGATGTTGCTAGAAATGTTGGCTGGGTCCCATGATGTTCTTGTGGTGGCATCTTGCTGAGTTCATCCATTGGAGGGAAATCAAAATTCATTTAAGTTTTCCTTGTTTTTTATGATGAAAATTCCTTCCCAAGTGGAAAATTCTATTGTGTTGTGGAGTTGTTTCAGTGGTCTCATCTCTGGTTTAATTTCATGATTATTATTCAGAACAAAAGTCAGGTATTTATAAAATAAAATGTGCAGATTGCGATAAAAAATACATTGGAAAAACGAAGAGGAATTTGGAAATCAAAAAAAAGAACACTTTAGAAATATTTGTTTAAAGCATGTTGATTAATAAGCAATAGCACTGCACTTTTGGAATAATAACCATGAAATCAAACCAAAGACAAGATTACTGAAACAACTTCACAATGCAATAGAAGTTTCCACTTGGGAAAGAATTTTCATCATAAAAAAACAAGGAAAACTTAATGAATTTCGATTTCCCTCCAATGGATGAACTCAGCAAGTCCCTAATAGAATCAACAGATGCCACCACAAGAACATCAAGGGACCGAGCCAACATTTCTAGCAACATCAGTTGGTCAACAGGCTGAAGATGCAAGGGATCACTCCCAAAACAATTTTTCAATATTTATATAAGTGAATGGAGTTAGTGTAAACAAGTTTATTACATTAGTGTTTATAAATAAAATGCTTGCAAATAATAAGATAGAGTCCTTTGCAGAGCATTTGCCAAGTATGGAATACTGCTACTCCACTGTGTAATTCTCTGTAAAAGTATAATAAAAAGTGCACACATCTTGGACATGGTAAACTTTAAGAACAAATATCATATCAATCCCCTATATTTCCACTTTTTGAAGTTGAAACACAAGCTACATTTGATTTTGTTTTGGAGTATGTATTTTGTGATTTTTATGTTTGTCTCTTCCCTCTTGCCTCTTGCAGAAACCTTTTCATCCTGTTTTTACTCCTCTTTTTATATCACTAAATAGGCCATTTCCTTCCTGTGTACCTTAGTGACTGAATAGACCTGTTCATTTTTAACTGAACTTGCCTTTTATCTCTCCTTTAAGTTAACATACTCATGGCTAAATGCTTCAAATATCCATAGATCATGTCTTTTTATTACAGAGTGATGGAAAAACACCTCGAATAAAAGAAACTACTCCAGGACAGGATTTATTAGAATGGTGCAAGGAAGTTACTAGAGACTACCAGGGTGTGAAAGTCACTAACCTTACAACATCCTGGAGAAATGGGATGGCATTTTGTGCAGTAATTCATCATTTTCGACCAGATTTAATGTAAGTGTAATTTAATCATTAAATTTGAATCAATCTCAATAAATCCTCGTCGCATTGTCTTATATACTGAAATTGATGGGAAACTAATAAGATTTTATCCTATTAACAGTAGAGTTGTCTAACAGCAGATGCAGAGTGAAAGAGATTGTCTTATACATTATGGAAGAGGGTTCATGGCCTTTTTCTGTGGAACTGAGATTACTATTATCCAACTGTTTATTTATGTTATATTGTCGTGATGTGTTTGAGGATTGAGTGTATCAGAGTTCACTCAGGAAAACAGTTGTCACAGCTCTAGAATCACTTTAGTACTCTTTAATGCTAACAGGGATCAGTTGTGGAAGTAAAGCTAATTATTTATTCATTTTTTATTAATTAAGGCACACTCAGATATTCTTAATAATATAAGAACAGGAAATATAGTTTCTGCTCAATATTTGACATACAAAAGTAATAGTGACAACACTGGAGAATTTCCAGTGATATCATGTTTAGATGAAAGCAATAACTATAGACACTTGGAACTTGATGAGATTGGGTGAGGTTACTAAGGTTTGTCTTGCACTTAAGCATTTATATTGTGTGTGTGTGTGTGTATATATATATATATATATATATAAATGTAGATTATTTACATTTAGTAATAAAATTATAAATCGGGTACAAAGTATAAAATTAGGTAGAAAGAAGGTGTATAAATAAATTATCCTTACACAGAACACTTTTAAGTCAACCAGTTCTCTGTTATTGAACACACAAGAGATTTGTAATGAGGGGCTATGAGAAAGAGATATACACTTGCACGCACACACACACAAGTACTCGTACACACATAAGCGCACAGAAGGTAAATCGTATGAGGGTAATTTGAAAAGTTCTTGGAATGACCATAAAATGATGACATAGCTTTTTGAAAGTATTCTCTCTCTCTCCCTCCCAAGATAATCTCCCTTGACATTATTGCACTTTGATGGGCACTTATGACCTTAGCTTTTTGTGCCCTGTAAACAATCATCATTGCAATTGCCCAGCAATGCTCCAAAGTCTTTATCTCATCACGAAAGTCAGATTCCTCCAGGCATACAAAATACACTTCAACTGATAATTTAAGCCTTTCATCAGATGAAAAAATGTGTTCACCAAGAAATTTTCTCAGTTTAGGAACAGATGGAAGTTCAATCAGAGGAATAAGGCAGACGTGGCAGCAAATCGTACTTCAGTGGATCAATTTTCCATTGTAATGACACATGGGTGATTTTTTTTAATGGTGTTTAACGCCCATTTGTACTACTGAGGCACTACAGGTGGTGAACACTGATGATACAGGAGATGAAATGATAAATTGGGAAAGGATTTTTTTTAAGGATGGAAACATTCCAGGCCTAAGTTTAGGTACCTCTCTGGCATTTGCATTTATGAGGATGAGGAAAACGTGGAAAAAACCTCAGTCAGGGAGGACAGTTTTGGCGGTATTTGAACCCCAGATCTCCTGCTCATGAGTCCGTGCCCTAACGATCTCGGCCACTGGTGCAGTAATGGGTGAGAATGGGCATTGTCTTTCTGCAAGATAACTTTCTTCTTTCGTAAACCTGGCCTTTTCTTGCATGTTTTTATCTTCCAATAGGTCCAGAAGGTTAGTTTAATGTGCTCCAGTGATGGATGTTATAGAGGGAAGGTGATCAATTAGCAGTGTACCCGTGGGTTCGCAGAAAACCAATGCCATGTCTTCCAGCTTGATTTAACACACTTGGCCATATTTGGTGATGGAGAATTGCTTAGACTGCTGTTTTGTTTTAGATGTATAGTAGTGCACCCATATTTCATCACTGGTCATAAATCAATGCATAAAGTTGGTAAAATCTCTCTGAAAATGGGCCAGACTTTGCTGAGAAATTTGCACTCTGATTTGCTTTTGATTCTGAGTCGGCACTGGTGGCACCCATCTTGCCATATAAGTGCAGTTCCCCCTCAAAATGTGAGCAATTTAAGAGGCCTTTAATCAGCAATCCTGCTGAACCATGTTGTGTACCTTGTGGATGATTTCTGATGTCTTATAGAATTTATATCATTTTCCAAACTTCCACGCCAGTGCTTAACTCCATGGCCCACTTGGAAATGATTGTAAATGATGAGGTACAGAGTCCCCACTAGATATTTGTCATATGTGTATGGATTCCTTTTGCATTTATACCCTTCTTTACCAAGTACTTAGTCATTTGGGACCATAGAGAGCAAACAGCATTTAAATCTCTCTTCATGCTATGGGCCATGGCATCATTGTTTAATGCCACGCTTGAAATAATTCTGTTTAACTAAAAATGTTAATTTAAAATTGTACAGTGAAGTTAATCATATAATTAACATCATTATATGATTGAATCAAACTACACTCTTTTATTGCTCTATTTACTTTATATAGTATGTAGTACTATTTTTCACAAACCCTTTGTTCACATCATCAGAGTGTTTAGTTCAGCTCAATCATACAATAATCTTAATTAACTCTATTTATATTCTGCACACAGGAGTTAGTATGGCTTAGTTAGTGTTGCTTCTTTTAGATGGAAATATAGCTGACATTCTCCTTCCATATAAATACTTATCGTGTGATAGGATGTCTGGTTTATCCCTGGTGTTCATAGAATAAATATCTCAGTCTTGTGTCAATGTCAAGTAGTACTTGTGTTGTGGGTTTGCAGCCATGATAAGAACTTCAAGCCTGAAAGAGAGGCCTCTGAGCAAAATTTGTCGGCCATTTCATGCCCTGAGTTGAATGGGACGCTGATGACCTGAGATGTTAAAGAGTGTCCATAAATGAGTCAATCAAAAAAAAAAAAAAAAAGAAAAGAAAAAAAAGAAAGAAAGAAAGAAAGAAAAGAAAAAGAAACAGCCATAGCTTATCAAGTAAACAAGTTTCTCATAGATGAAGAAATTTGAGACATTTTCTGCAATGCCAATTCAGATGATGAATTAATTCCTGAATTGGATTCTGACAGAAGTGACAGTGACAATGAAATTTGATTCCATAACTGGATAGACCAGAAGAACAAAGTCAGGTGACAGACACACTATATCCTAGTTATTGTTAAAATATTCCATCATTTACATTTAATTCAGGCCTAAAATATTCAATTAGAAAATAAAAGTGAAAGAGTAAAAGTTCTCTTGAGATATGTGTGTAAACAGGCAAATCACTTCACAAGTCAAGTGATAAGTACAGCACTGCAGCCTTTCACAAAAAATTCAATAATGCAGACCTGGAAACCAGTAGATGTTCCTAAACTAAAGATATTTATGAGATTGATGTTCATCACAGGAATTTTAGAAGCCAGACTTAAAAATGTACTGGACTGCAGACACCATTTTTAAATCTCCAATTTTTTCAAAAACAATATCTCTAACATGCTTTCTCCACATTCTTTCATTTCTGAACTTCAGTAATAAGTGTCTATACTGATAATATATATAATATTAATGAAAAATAAAAATAAAGAAACACTATTAACAATGTAACAAATTAACACTAATAATAAAATAGATAAAGATAAAACACTGAGAAAGAGTCACACTGGAAATTGCTATATTTCAAAGAACTCGCAGTAGTTCGAAATATAGCAATTTCAAGTGTGACTCTTTCTCAGTGTTTTATCTTTATCTACTTTTATTATTAGTGTTAATTTATATATATATATATTTTAGGAATGAAAAATATGTATAAAATTTCATATTTTTTACTTGTAGTTCAGGAGCTATGCTAAATTTTATGAAGTGGTATATAGAGGGTAGGAGTGGCATTAACACCTGGTCCAGGCATTTATATGCCCTGCTGAGAAATTTGTACTGAACATAACTGCTTGATGTTTGAAATTTGCCATTTTTCTTATGTATATATACCTGTGCCCTGCAACAAAGGCTGCCCAACAGTAGCCAGGTTTGAACTTTTAGAATCCCTTATCATCCCAGCACACAAAACTTTCCAATTCAAATCTAAAACTTCTAATAAGAACTTCATCAACTTTGTCACTACTTACATGCCTGGATTTGAAAGCGTCAGACCTATTTTGAAAGAAGGTCATGATTAATACTTTATTAATGCATTCATCTTTAAGTTATTTTTCTAAATTTGTACCCTGCCTAACTTTTTGAACAACTCCAACCTTAAAAGAATATTTTTCTGCAACCTATCTACTTCCAATTTACTTGTCCAGTTGCAGCCTCATGGAAAGCCCAACTGCTGATTATACCATGTCATTCATTCCATAGCCCTAATTCATCCAAAGAATTTTAACATTTCTTCATTAGCTACCTGTTCTTCTAAGAATGTCATATATGTGAGTTCCTCATGAGAAGGCAGTTGTATATTATGATAGATCCAAGTTTGAAAGTCCCAGAGGGTCCAGAAATCTACACCAACTGCGGAGCCCAGTTGGGTAAGATTTCATTTCATTTGAGAATCTTTGTATATGAAACAGAAGAGCAACTAGCATTTGAGGTAATGGGTAAAAAGAGCTTCAATTATGCTATAACAAGCTATCAAAAAGTATAGTGTTGGGTGAACTCAAAGAAGCAAGCAAAACAATTGGAAGTAGGAATAACAGGTATTATAGGCGCTGCCACAAAATCCTTTTTCTGTAGTGTGAAAGATAAACTCTGCCTAAGGCTCTTCAATTACACAATAATGATAACTGGTTATGGTCAGCTGAAACCCTATGACCATAGATTTAAGACTAATTTTGTGTCAGAACTAATATAGTAACACAATTAATTTATTCTTAATTAGCTTAGTGACTCACAGCTGATAATGTGGGCAAAAGCCTGTGAAACATGTTCTGTATAATTCAATGGTAAGTGGAGTATAAGAGTATTAAATTGACACACTAGCTAATTAAGAATAGAATAAGACGTATTGTAAATATCTTAGATATAGGAAATAGAATACTGTGTAACACAATTAAATCTTACCATATATTCTTAAAATGACTGGCTACAAGGAAGCTAGAAATGTTTTGATTTCAAGGTTCAGAGTACAAAGAGGCAGAAAAAAAAAAATCAGCAAATTGCTTAAATTATGGCTTTTTTTTTTTGTATTTGGAGATTTATCTCAGTTAAAAGATGATCTGAAATGCAGTGTTTTAATTATTGACTAATACAGCAGTAGCTAAAGAAAATTTAGAAACATAAGAAAAACTAAAGCCTGTAGTATGGCAAGTTTTATCTGATGATGGAACATGCTGTTCAATAAAGAATTTAATTATAAAAATACATTCATTTCCATTTCATTTAATTTTATTCTTTTATTTATTTATTGTATCGAAAAGATTGACTTAACAAAATATATACAGTGTTCTGCTATGTAATTCATTTTTAGTAAGTCAAATTTTGTATATATAATGCCTTTTTTTGCTGTTTGTACCTGATTTTGGCAATGTTCATCACTAAAATTAAGAGTGTGCCTTCTGTGCACAATAAGTATGATAGTCACTTTTGCAGTGGAACTGGATTTGTAGAAGGAACTTTGAATTTGTGTCTTGAATTTTCTTGCGGCAGTAGGGTTCTTCAGATATGCACATAGATGATTATATATTTTAATGCAATTAAATTAAAATTATGTTTCAAAAATTTTTTACAATGTACATTTGTGTGTAAGTTGCTCCTATTACATGTATTATATAAATGAGCATCAGAATTAGCTATAAAATCTTTAATATTGACCAGTGTCTGTTTAATTTACAGATAAGGCAAGGGCAGTGTATTTAAATTCTTAAAATTTTCTCTACAACTTTCTTTTTGGAATGCTAATTATAATTATAATTTTCTGCAACTTAAGTATTACATTGTTGCTAACAAGAGTTTCCCATAATAGTAATTCATAGAGTGTTTGCGAGTGAAAGTAAGTATAGTAAGTTTTAGGTACATTAAATTAGACAGCTATAACCAATGGTTTCAACAAAAACACAGTGATAAAAATTATCAATACATCTAAAAGACAAAATGAAATAAGGGAAGTTTCCACACTCAAAAACACAAAAGAAGGATACAAATTCAAAAGTTTCACCTACCATCTAATTTACCACAACAAGTTCAAGAAAATTTTCGAAGATCATGGGATAATGTTAGCCCCCAAAGAACAGATATAATATCAAATTTATTAGGTTACATAGTAAAAGACTCCATACCAACAGAACAGAAATCAAGAATTTATGAAATAAAATGTGCAGATTGTGAGCAGAGCTACATAGGCAAAACAAAGAGAAATTTAGAAATTTGGAGGAAAGAACACTTTAGGAATATTCGGCTTAAGCAGGTGGATAAATCAGCAGTAGCAGCTCACTTTTGGACCAAAAATTCATGAAATAAAACCGGAAATTAAACTGCTGAAACATCTTCATAACCCAATGGAGTTATCTAATTGGGAAAAAAATTTCATATTAAAAAATAAAGAAAACCTAATGAACTTCGAGTTTCCTCCTATGGATGAACTCGGCAATTTCCTACTTCAGCCCACAGATGCCTACACAGGAACATCTGGGTGTCTAGCCATCGTTTTGAGTAATGGCGGTTTGGTGAGCAACTGAAGATGGGAGAGATTCTCCCGAAATGCATCTTGTTTTATGTAAGTAAATGGAGTTTAGTGTAAAAAAATGAATACCTAAGTTTAGGGTATATTACCACTCCATTGTCAACAGCTTCGTAAGCACAATATTTACATTAAATGTTATCAAGATTTTAGTTCGAAAAGAAGAAAGCAAACTCTACTCAATTTCACTGACAATTTTTCTACATTTTTGTCCCAGCTTAAATTTTTATCCAACCATAATGCTAACAATTTTGTTTCCTGCTTATAATTTACCAATTTTGATGCAATTTTTTATAGGGATTCAAACCCACTCCGTAACCAAAGGGATAACAATTGGCATATAATGTTAGAATGTGAAAACACCAGAATTCTCTTAGAAAGAAACTAGAAATAAAAAAGTGATCTAATTTGTCAAGAAAAATTGGGATATGGGATGGTGAGTGTAAAATCAAGAAGAAAATAAAGGTTAGGAAATTATTTAGTTAAAGGCTCGGGGAAATTAGTAACCAAGAAAAGTATGGAAATAAAAAAGATTATTAGTAGATTTTAAAGGGAAAATAGGGCGCAGTAGCTAAATAACTACTGGTTAGAGACTATTGGAGCCCCCCTGGAACTCGGCAACTTAGTGTAATGATTTATGAATTAATTGATTAGGTAAAGTATTACAAAGAGTTTTTAAGTATTTTTTATATCAGTTATGGTAGTGTTAAATTTTTAGATGATTTGTTTGTTTATCTAGGGGTAAGGGTAATTTAGAAACAAGGGACCTACTGATGTAGGGATTTTAGTTATTGGTTAAAATATTGGTGTATGTGCATATATATTTATATGGTATATATATATTTATAATATTATGTTTTTTGGTTGGATTGGAGCCTGGGGTGTGAGATAATCAAATTGGAAAAATGTTGGATTGAATTATTTAGAATTAAAATATTGTATGCTGAAAATTTGGTGCTATTGTTTTATCTTCATTCACAAAAAGTTTATTTATTTTGAACCAATCAGTTTTATTAATAGTATGAACAAATTCATGTGATATATATCATACTAAACACTTATTGCTTCACTTACTCGTGTGATATTTGGAACTGGTTCGTTTTCCTCTTCGGCCAAGGGTACAAATCTAGTTCCATATGTATTGTTTTTTAAAATAATTTCTTTTTCAAAAGATATGTTTTAATTTATTAATGGTGTTAATTATACTTTTTTGAAGGCTGTCATAATTTTTTTCCTGTAATAATAAACTTGTATCTCAGCAAATAAAATTACTTTTACTTTACCATCATTTTTTAAATTAAAAAGTAAATCATTAATATATACTAAGTAAAGTAGATGATCTTAAGTGGATCCCTGGGAACACTTAATACAATTACTTGTCTGTCAGAGCATATATTTGAGAGTTTCTTTTTTTCCATGAAATCTACTTCAAACATTTGTTCTCTCTTTTCTAGTTAGATTTTTAACCATTTTAATGCAATCTCTCTGACACCACATTTATACAGTTTATCAAGTAAAATTGATTGTCCACCATGTTGAAGGCTTTAGATAAGTCTAAAAATAATCCTACTCCTATGTCACTCTTTTCAGGCATATCAAAGATATTATCAGCAGAATTGTTAATAGTTGAATTTGTGATTTATTGCTTTGGAAGCCATGTTAGCAGCATTTGATATATATTTATTCAGGAATTTCATTATTTTTTATGTATAATTTTTTCTAAAATGTTTGATAAAGTTGAAAGTAATGCAATGGGCCTGTAGTTATTAATTTCAGTTGCTTCTCCTTTTTTAAAGGTAGGTTTTATTTTAGGTATTTCCATAGTGTAGAAAAAGATTGCAGAACATGGAGCAAGTTGGTATAGAATTATGAGGGGAGAATAAAATATCTAATCCAAACTTTATAGGCTATAATTTATGGTGATTCTGTGATTTTCATATTTTCTTCTCAGGCTTTAAGTTTTTGAACCTAAGTTTAACAAAACATTTACTGTGAGAATGTGTAGAAAATGTAAGCAATATGCAGCCATAACAAATTATTTATGAGGAATTCACTCAAATTTCACTATTTTGTTCTGCTTACATGTTTCAAAGGCTGTTGCCTTCATCAGTACAGTTCCACTATCAGCTTCCGAACATGGCATTAAGATTCCCTTTGTGGATTTCAGGATGTTTCTGTCAAGGTTACTGTTGTTTGGAAGATCAAAATTAACTAAATTTTCCTTAAAACTGAATCATACAATATCAATTATAAATTTTCTTTGTTTTTCATTTTTTAATATATTTTCCCATACTGATAATTATATGGGTTTTTGAAGAGTTTTTAAGAGTTTAGGTCCAATTTGAATTCGTGTCTTTTGGGGGGGGGGGGGGCAGAAATGGAATTGCTGATTTTTCCATGTGTTTGTATTTTAAATTTTTCATGTGTTCCGTAAACCATAGTGTATGTTCCTTTTCGTTTTACCTATATATTTCATATTGCAGTCTGTGCAACTGAGTTTGTATATGCCTAATTATTTTCCTGGCAGAATTTTGTCTTTTCTGTTGGTTTTTAGGAGGTATTTTAAAATACATTTGTTCACAGGAGCCAAAATAATGCCGGTATCTTTAAAAATCTTTTTGGTGTGCTGATGGATGAAATGTAAATTTATATATATATATGTGTGTGTGTGTAATCTTCTTTGTAGTCTTTCATTGCGGTGATGTCTTTTATTTGTTTGTTTGTTTGTTTGTTTTTTTTTTTGTTTCCCAGTTTTCTTCTTGGCCAGATCTGTTGTGTAGCCATTTTTCTGTGCTATATCTGTGATTTTTTGGTACTCCAATTCGTATTTCAACTTGCTTATTGGTAGGTTTGTTAATCTGCATGTGAGTCTATTGATTATTGCAAGTTTTTTTTTTGTTGTGTATAATGGCTGTTGTTTTCTATATAATTAGTATGGGTATCTTTTCTGAATATGCTAAATTCCAGTACATTGTCATTTTTTATAATTTTTATATCCAGGAAGGGAAGAACATTGTTGTTTTCCGTTGTGAATTTATTGGTGCTGTATTGAAGGCTGATTAATTTAATTGCATCTTCCTTCTATTTTTCATTTACTATTACAAAGACATCATCAACACAACAATACCAACATTTGTATATATGTGGGAAAGCCTCAATTAATTTTGTTTCCAAGAAATTATATATATCTGCTAAGAATGGTGAGAGTGAATTTCCCATTGCTAAACCCTTCCTCTATGTGTGCGTGTTGCATGTGAAGTATGTTTGATTGATTCAAATTTTGGTGAGCTTCAAATATTGTTCTATTACTTCTCCAGTTTTTATTGAGGTCATTTTTTTTACAATATTTATTCGTTTTTCTTTGAGGATGCTAGGAAATGGAGAGATCACATCATAAGAAAGTACCAAATCCTTGTTTTCCAGTTTCACATGTCTGATTTTTTTGTATTAATTCTGATGAGTTTTTTTATGCTTTGGCTTTTGTATATTGGTGAATCATTGATTTTTTTTAAAAGACAAATGACTAAATTGTATGTGGATGCATTTATTGTATGTCTCATTCTATTACCAGGTTTATGTATTTTTGATAGGCCATAGATTCTGAGTGTGGTAGGACTGTCTGGTATAATCTTCTTTTTTTGTTCTTGTTTAGAATGGTTATATTTTTTAGTTGTTTACTTCTGAACTAATATATTTCTGGGTAGGATCAGTTTTTATTTTTTCATAATCCTGGCTATCTAGTAAATTATACATGCTGTTTTCATAGTCTGTCTCATTTAATATAACGATTCTGTTTCCCTTGTCAGCTTTACTATAAATTATGCCTTTTTATTTGAGGGATCTGAGTACCCTATTATATGGTCTTTTTTGATTACTTTCTATTGTTATCAGTCTCTCTAGGACTTTCTCACATATTTGATGCTATTTTTTATTATCTTCCAATTTATTTAAAATTGCTATCTTGATGTCGACTATGCTAAATTTCTTAAGTAATCTATACAAAAGTTGAGACCTATATTTAATAGTTATAATATATTTCACTTTGAAAATCCCTGCTATTTAAATCTGTATGTAGCTATATTATTGAAATGTAATCATAAGCATGTAATGAAAAAGATCAAATTCTGATCATAAGGATATGAGTAGCACATTAAGGGAAACTGCACTGACATATACTTAAGTAAAAATTTGCACCAGAAATTTCAGATGGAAAGAGTATCACATGAAGATGCTTCTTGCTCTAGGCACCCAACAGCAGCTACCACTAAAGAAACAGTAGTATGTAATAATCATGGTTAATGATTGAGGCATGTAAAATGATTCAGCCCACAGCATTATAATATAACTCAGGTCAGACAATTATTGTGAAAATTCTGGCCCTATGAAATTTGTCAGTGCATTGTGTCCACAAATATTGAATGCCCACCAAGAAGAAATAAGTCGTGTTTTTAAGAGCCAGCACCACTGCCATTGCTGCAAATCTGGCGTATCTATCCATTGCCTCATAGACCCAAGATCACAGGTTCAGTCCCAGCCAGAGTTGATGGATTTTTTCTAGTGTAAAAATCGTAAGTATGGCGTCCTTTGGAAGGGAAGTAGAACTATGGGTCCTGTGTTGGAGGTTTACAGCATATAAAAAAACCTCAAATCCGATAAAGACATGGGTCCTGTGTAAAAATATTTACAGCAAATAAAAGAACCTCAAATCTGAAAGAAGAGACCCTTGAGCAAAACTTATTGGTCATTTCACACCCAGAATTGAATGGATGCTGATTACCTGAGATGTACAGAGTATCTGTAATAAACTGAATAAATAAAACCCTCTTGCTGCCACTGCCACCTTTCTGAATATTAATCATGAATCTCTTTAATTCATTTCTAAGACAAAAGCATCATAGTTCTCCCCACTTTCAAAATATTATAAGTGTTGGCAGAGTCATCAGTACCTGTTTTTAAGAACCATATTAACTTTGCGCATTTTTAACAAACCATAAAGATAACTGCTGCACCAACTGAATTGGAAAATAGAGTGGAGCAATTATAGAGAAGAGGCATAACAGAATGAATTATTAATAGCTAAAATTACTATTCCTTATATGTACCTTATTCAATCATATTTTTTTTTAAATGCAGGGTGAATCCAAATTCTACTGACAGTGTTTTCACAAGTTCAGGCATCTTTTTGAGTATTTTGATATAAGGAACCATGATCTCCAATGGCTCATTATGAGGTAATTTCATTGTTTTCATTTTGTAATAACTCAACTTTGTATCTGCTTACTCAGAATATGGTTATTTCCAAACAAAACACATTTGACTGCTGTAGAGCATGTTTACATTATGGTTCGCCACCAATTAATCAACTACTCGTTACCTCCAAACAATAGTAATTATTTATTTTTGAGGATAGATGACCAAAATTACAAAAAATGGCATGAAAAAACCCAAATTACACTATGACATATTAAAGTAAATGTAAGATGTCAACCCCCCATGATCATGACAAACTTCACAGCATTGCCTCATGGACTGTTGCACATACTCTAGCATCCCAGGAGATTGATGCACATTGTCAGTGACTGCTACAATCCTAGCAACCCAGGTCCATATTAGTTTCAACATGAGTCACGTATACTAGGTTCTTCACATGGCCCCAGAAGAAAAAGTCCGTGGATGTCAGATCTAGTGGTTGAGCTGGCCATGGAACAGGATTGTCACAACCAATCCATTTGTGATCGAACTGTTCACAAGGTAACACTCATTACAAAATGTGTTGGCATCCCATCATGTTGAAACCACATATGCATGCAAATTATCAGCAGCACATCTTCCAGAAAATGTCGGTGGACAAGGAACATTTTGTAGACTACTCCATTCAGTCTTTTGGGTAGTACATAAGGTCCAATTACAGAATTGTTAACAATACCAGCCCATACATTCACAGAGAATGCCTGATGGTAGGCTTGATTCTCCAGAGCATATGAATTTTCATACTCCCAGGTATGGCCATTCTGACTGTTGAACATGCCTTTTCTAGCAAACATTGCCCCAATAATATCATAGCAGGAAATGTTGGTTGTCTGCTCATCGCTCTAAGAACCAATAGCTAACCGCACTTGATGTGGAAAATCTGCTGGCTGCAATGCCTGGACCCTCTATGGATGATATGGGTGCAATTGCTGCTCTTGTAAGATGCTTAAAACAGTTGGTTGGCTTACATTCACCTCTCATGCAATATGATGACTACTTGTATAAAATATAGTGAACTTTTGTAACAGTGGTGTCAAATATTAACATTTTAAAAAATTGAGTCGAAATTGTAACATACACACCACTAAAATTCAATAAAATGAAAGACTAGTTTCGGGAGCCATCTCTCCTGAAACTAATCTTCCATTTTATTGAATTTTAGTGATGTGTGTGTTACAATTTCGACTCAATTTTTTAAAATGTTAATGATGACTACTGTTTGCAGGGTAGTCACATACTGAATTAAAACATCTTGAAGATTGGGCATTCTGGCATTCCTTTCATGACCAGTATCTTACTGTAAAGGACCTGGTTTCTCACAGTTACATGTGTACAGGTGCAAATGTGGTGTGATGAGGTTGACGTCGCTGCAGGATTAGCTGTGCATCTTAGTGCCGCTCTTCCATTGCATTGAGTGAAACTGTAGTTCAGGTCATATTGACTAATTCTACATAAGTAAAGTTATCCATACCATAACACTAATAATGTATTGAAAAGTAATGTACCACAGGAAACAAAAACTGAGACAGATCTGAGCAGGAATTCAAGTCTGGTGGCAGACCGCACTAAAAACATGCACTACTACACTCTACTACAGCAGTGAAAGGTTGTGTTTTGTTTGGAAACAATCATAACAAAGTTAGTTGAGTTAAACAAAGCAAAAGCAATGAAATTACTCACTAATGAGCCACAGGAAACCACTGGGTCCCTTATATCAATACACTCAGAAAACATCCCTGAACAGCTTGTCAATGGAGTTTGGATTCACTCTGTATAGTTTTAACATCCATATAGTTTTAACTTTTGGTCATAATGGATGATTGACTTAATGAGCACATGAGCTTAGGGACCTAAGGTGCTAAAGCTACATGGTATTGAATCTAAGGACTGATGAAAAATCCTGAATAAAAACTTCATCCTGGCAATCATTTTGACCTGGGCCTGCAGCATGAGAGGCAAGCATGTTATTCCTGTTCTGCTATAGTGCGAAACTCAACCTTTTTTTTTTTTTCCCAGAAAAATGTTCTCTCTAATGCTTGTGAGGAATCATGTTTTAAGATGTCAATGATCATGCAATGGAGGCTGCACATTTAATAAAAACCATTATTTTTAAAAGGCAACATTGTTTTGAAACTGTTAAGCTAAAAGTAGATAGCCTGTGTCAAAAATTAAAAAAAGATCAGGCTTAAAAGTTTTAGTGCGAAAAAAATTTAACACTATTCATTGTGTTTAGTGATTATTTCAGTTTTCCTCCAAGTTTTCTGTTGTTTTTGCTGGTCATCTTTTTCAGGTCCTACCAGAATTGCTGCAACTAACAGAGTACAAGAACTTATGAACATTTCTTAAAGCCATGTATCAAATTATTAATCTATTTCATAAGCTATTCCACTTTTCTTATCAGTTAAATTACTGTTTTTTTTTTATACATTAAAGCAAAAGGGGGGGGGGATTAAGATGTTAGCACTTAATATCATTAGCTACTGCCTCTTTTTGTATTTAGCAGTTGAAAAACGGAGATATGGGAATGATTATTGTTCAGTATATTCACATAGTATAAATTTCTGTTTCTCTGGCTCTTGTTATTTTAGCTGTATAAATGTATATGCTTTTCTAGAACAATAAATATCCGATGCAAACTTTAAGTTGCAAGAATCACATTCAAACAGAAGATGAGCAGAGTTACATTGATGAATGTAGTAGAGGTTAAAATTATAAATTTCCTTGAAACTGAATATAATAGACAGTAGATAATCGCATATTCAATAGAGTCAGAAAACATAATGAGCTGTTCATATTGAAACCTATGCCTATCAATTGCCATAAGTGTTCCAAAACATCCTTTCTTTTTTATCAATTCTGATTGCAGATTACAAATGCTTCATGTTGATTTTTCCTTTGAAATCCTTCCAATTGTATTCCTGCATTCCTTATCAT
Organism: Metallyticus violacea; assembly: GCA_030762175.1. Lineage (NCBI taxonomy): Eukaryota > Metazoa > Arthropoda > Insecta > Mantodea > Metallyticidae > Metallyticus > Metallyticus violacea. The sequence continues at coordinate 69,070,759 of CM060839.1, read as the reverse complement.
TAAAAATGTAAGTACTTCATTTACATCATAATTGTAATTCTAATAAACATGCTGCTAATGTAACACTGAACATAACAATAATGGCTTATATTTTCTTTTTTCCCCACAGTGAATTTGATTCATTGAAACCTCATGATGTGAAAGGCAATTGCAAAAAGGCATTTGATGCTGGTGAAGCTCTTGGTATACCTCGTGTAATAGAACCTGCTGACATGGATGTCTTGACAGTTCCAGACAAATTGGCTGTAATGACATATTTATATCAACTGCGTGCTCATTTTACAGGTATTGATTTCTTTTTTATTCAGAATGGTTCACAACATAGTACATTTAAGTATATTGCATATTACAGTTTGACCGCCATGAGGTCAAGGTCGTTAAGGCACATACTCGTGAGCAGGAGGTCTGGGTTTTGAATCCTATGAGGACCGTCCTCCCTGACTGAGGTTTTCCTCAGTCCTCATAAATGGAAAATGCTGGGGAGGTACCCTAAACTTAAGCCTGGGGCATTTCCTTCCTTAAAGCCTTTCCCAATATTCATTTCATTTCATGTATCATCAGTGTTCACTGCTTGTGGTACCTCAGTAGTAAAAATGGCCATTAAACACCATTCAAAAAAAAAAAATTACAGCTTAAAGATTCAGTCCAGTGTTTACTACTGCATAATTAAAACTTTTATTAGTTTTTTTAAATGTATTAAAATAGTTTTTGTTTTTTTTTAACATTTTCAAATATTTTTTTAGTTCAATTTTACTAAAGGAAATGGTTTTGTTCTTTGTAACATTTTTTAAAACATAATTCCAAAGTTATTTTCTATAAAATCCTGAAAATTAACCAAAGTGTTCATCCACTTATGGAAAAAAGCACAATGGGCCTCAGGAAAACATTAATCAAACGTATGCTGGTGCTGAACATGCAAAAATTTGCTTCTGAAGTGCCAGTAAAAACTGAAATTAATGATTGGAACTGGATTCTGGGTTTCCTGTCACTGCTGCTGACATGCCCTGCAGACACTCTATGTTGCAGAAAATATTTTTTTTTACAGCTCACTTGCTTTTAGCAGACCTGATAAAACTTAAACAAAATGTTGTCTGCTTCTGGGATATCAAAATTCATGAGTCTATGGTCATACTTTTTATAACATTTTTTTCCCCCTTTTTTGAGTTCCTTAACGTGTTGAACTGCTTTTAACAATGTGATGTCCTTCTCTATTTCATGGCATTCATTCCAAAAATGTGCTGCCAATGCTGATCTGTTTGTGTTTAATATTTCTCCAGTGTTTTTTTCAATCTGATACCCAAATTTCTTTTTGTCTTGCCTATGTACATGTTATTACAGTCTCTACAATTAATTTTATATATGCCAGAATTTTCTTCTTTAGGTCTGGAATCTGTTTATTAAGTTTCGACAATTTTCCAACACTGTACCTATTTTTAGGTGCTAAGGTGATGTTTTATTGTTTAAAAATTGTTTGAAATTTATTATTTAGGTATGGGTGGTAAGTGAACTAGTAAGTTTATTCTTTAGATAAAGTACTGAGTATAGTAATTTGTTTAATTTTCTTTTTTCCTATGAATCTTTTTATTTTTTGATCAACCATATTTTTGTTAAATCCATTGAATTTAGCTGTTTCTATTATGTGTAAGTATTATTTTTTATACTCTCAATAATTATTGAGAGTATAAAGTGATCTGGAATCTTTTGCCCTGTTATTAACTTTCTCACATAAAATTATTTACAGACTGCAAGAATCTAGGACAGTGCTTTTTTAAAGTTAAAGAGAGAGAGAGAGAGAGAGAGAGAGTAAAAATAAATTATCTGATCTTTTTTTATTATTAAAAAAGATGAAATGCTTAAGTTACCTGTTTTCATCAACTTTGGTCATTTCAGGTCATGAACTAGAAGTTCAGCAGATAGGTAAAACAACTGATGAATCATCATATATGATTGGGCGCTTTAACACTGATACAGAAACAGATGTAACAGTGCAATTGTTTGGACAAGAAATAATAAATTTAAGAAAGCGGGAAGCAATAGAACGAAGACAGAGCAAAGGATTAACAGGAAATAGAAGGTGAAGATTTCTTTATACTATAACATAGCATTTTTAACTGTATTGTATTAAAATGGATGATGGCAAACCTTTTATGAGCTTTTAGATGAGAAATTAAAGAGAATAAAGAGAAATTAAAGAGTATAAAAGAAAACATTGTGTATGGATAACTGACAAACATTCAGTGCTGCAGTGGAAGAGGGTATTTGGGAAAAAGAACTTTGTCATAAGATTAAATGAGATTTCATTTCTTTCATATGCATTAGCTGAATACAGAAATTATTTAAAATAATGGTACAAATTTTTAATGTATATTATTTCTTTTTTATTCCTTTTTTTGCAAAACTATAATTGAGGCAGTAAGTGGAAGAAGGGTATGTCTGCAGAAAATGGTGTTTTAAGAAAAATTGTGTTCAAGATATTATGTTGTTACAACTTTTATTTTATGAATCCCAAATAAAACATAATGTCAACAGTAACATTACAGTTAAAAAAAAAGATTATTTTCAGTTTCTGTAACATTCAGTAAAAAGTTTAAATTGAGAATATTAAAATCATCCTATGTGGGGCCCTTATTCTATAGAACACTCCAAGATGACATCTTTCTCTGAATAAAGTTGAGAATTTTCTTTTTTATGAATTAAGGAATTTGTGTGATCCAACAAATCCTTAATCCAGTCGAACACATCATACATTAAGATATTAATAATAAAAAAGTTCAATGTCTTTCGTATATTAAGTGTGATTTTATTTCATACAAACCAGGTTTAGGCTAAAATTCCAAATGTCTCTTTACTTTGTTATTTTAATTGGAAATGAAGGTATGATTTTTAAGTTTATTGTAATGAGTGAGTGAATTTTACTTCTTTTCCAGATTTAGGTAACATTGTAAACATGTATTTGAAGTGTTTCGCTATGTAGCAAAGCTCCATTTGATTACACTTCTTCTGCACGTATTATATATTTTAAATTATTTACCTTTGCAGTAGGCTTCTTGTGATAAGAAAGAACTTACCTAGAGTCTCTTTGCAGTTTTGATAAGAAAAGAACTGAAGTTTTACAACATAGATCCATGGTGTCAAGATAGATTTTACTGTTTCTGTAACAAACCTATGATGTTGGGAAGGCAGTATGGCAAGCAGGAGTGTGAGCTTGTTGCTTAAAGAGAACATGCTATAAGTGTTTGTGTGAAAGCATTTGTAGAAGATTATTTTTGGTTATATGAGCTGTTCAGGTGGACACATTGTGAAATACGTGTTAGAATTTTTTGAAGAAAAGTTTCGTAAACCACCATTCACAAACTGAGCAGTATTAGGAAAAGAGGACCACTATTATGTTAACAAAATATTGCTATTGAAGAAGATGCTTATTCACAGGCTGTGAGTACGCACGGATTGTACTTGAATTGATTTTGCAATCGTTAGAAGTCAGTGTGAAAGAGATATGAAACTAACATTTGTTCTGACATTTGTTTATGAATTGGAAGCATTTTTCATCCACTATAAGAAGGATAAGACCCAAAGGCACATGCTCTATGCTAATATTCTAGCAAATGCTTATGAAAATCAACATTTTCCCTCCAGTATGTTTTTCTGATGAATGTTATGTGATGGTGGACAGTTGAGTTTGTACCCTGCTTAATGGAAAATGAGGGTAAGAGAGGTCTTATCATAATTAACATGTGATATAGAGAGCTTGTTGTCAGACAGTTTGTGCAAGATCTGAAATGATATTATTGGGTTAGAAATCTGTTCAACAACCAATGATTTTAGCAGGATATAACAAGAGCTCATATCACTGGGGGAATGTTTGGGACTAATTTTAAGATTTTTTTTTACTGAAAACCTCTTCTTTTGGAAAATATCCTTATCCTGTAAATTTGCCATTAAGTGCATGCTAGTGGAGCATTCAAAGGAATGTCCAGCTCCTTATAACATTTTCCAACTGAAAAAGAATGTCAAAAATGTTTGCATTTCATTTCATGGAATGAAGTTACATAAGTTTGTAAATCTGCAGGGTAGATAATGAGAGAATTTGGAGTTGGGTGATGCACACTTAGAGAATGTGTTGACAGACAGTGTAGGTATGGCATGTCATATTTCCAGCCACGTTATAGTTGCATAAAGCTCTTATCAAAAATTGTAGTCAAAAGCAATAATATTTTTGTTTTGCCTTCCAGCAAATCAGGAGGAAAACAGCATGAGTGCTTGTAGAATATTGTGGTAGCATTTTATGTAAACAACCATGTAAGAAAAATGCTGCTTAATCAAAATGATTTTGTCATTTTACTGCTAAAAAGAATAAAAGAATAATATTTGAATGTAAATATTAAATGCATACAGCCAAAGAAGCTTACATTAAAACTGACTTGTGACATTAGTTTAAGAATAGGATAATTTTGTGAATGGTCAATTTTTAGACAGATCTAGGTGTTTTGAGCTTCCTTTATTGATTTGGTTACATATTCATGTTTGTCAGAAGATTCTTTACATATATATATGGAGATTATAGTTTAAGTTAATAGGCTAGTTTTATTTTAATCTTTTCTTACTTTTAATTAAGAAATCGCTACAGTTGGTTATTTGAGATGGGCTGGCAGAGCATGGCTGTGTACTATTAGAAGACGGTCATCAAGGCCATATAATGCATATGCAGATAGCAGCTTATAGTTAGTTTGAGGGAGACTTTGTCAACAAGTGGGTGTGCACTTATTTGTTACTTTTATGCTTCGTTGTACGTAAATTATATACATAAAAAAATGAGTTTTTATGTATGCTCTATATGAGAAAACGGATTCTTGCAGAGAAGTGGATAGGCGATTTGCAAGAAAATATCTTGGTAATTATGTTCCAGGTAGAGAAACTGTTTGCCAACTTGTTAACAAATTATGAGAAACAGGATCTCTCATCGATAAGAAACATGTTCCAAACTGACATGTTCCTATGTAAGATAAGTTAGAAGAAATACAGGAATTTCCTACATGTGCTGGCAATGTATTGCTGCTGAGGGGCTTCATTTTCAACATCTCTTATAACTCAGGTTAGTGCTTATTATTATCATCAGTTTTTAATGCAATATCATTTTATGCTTCCAGTAAAAAAAAAAAAATAACAAAATAAAAGCACTGGCTTTATACATGCCAACCTATCTTCCTTTTTCTGGTAGCGGCAGTTGCACTTCTCAGTAAGCAGCTGTACTCAGATGGCTCATAATTCAAATAACCACATTGTACTTCACAAATTTTGTTTATAGAAATAATATTTTATTAGTATTAAAGTGACTTTCAAGGATTTTCTAATAAATTCAGAAACCATTGAGTAACAACATTTTATTTTGATTTTAGAGTTTTCAAAGTAATTTAGGGCAATATTTTGTGAGCAGAAACGTTTTGTTGGGGATTGTGGCCTAATGTAGTTCTATGGCTTCCAAAACACTTCCATTTATTTCGTAAGGTCTTGTTTGATGTGTTTCTCTTTCAGCAGAATATCTTATTTTTATTATCAGTTTAGCAGAAAAAACTCTCTCATTCTCTTTAAGGACACATTCACAGGTTTCTGAATTGTAAAATGATATATGTACTTGTACAGCATATGCACCTGTGATAAAAGCAATTCTACACACGTTCTCTGGGTTTTCTGACCCTTGAATTTTTATACTAATTTACTCTCATATGAATAGCTAATACACTCAATGTTTGAAAAATATATGGCATATCTTCAGGAATAAGTTCTTCATATGTTGAAGTAATAATGGTTTACATCAATTTTGGTACAGAAATGCTTGACTTTCATATTTTTAAGATCTGACAATGACACTTAACTCTTCACAACACCTTAAAGCAAATGCTCAAAATGTTCATCTTCTGCTAGGTGATTCATTTTCCTGCAAGGTGATGCCAAATTCCTGGAATGTGACAATCTGCCCCCATTTAGTTGCAAAGAGTTTACACATCACCCACCAAAAATGAATATACCATTGATTTTCAATGGCTCATCAAGTGGAAATCCATTGGATTTAAATCAAGCGAGCATGAGGGCTGGGCAGTTGATCCATCTTTCCCTATTCACTAGCCAAGAATATTCATTTCAGGTATCTGCAGGCATTGATACTGAAATATGTGTGAGTGCATCTTGATGAATGATCAGAAATGGGTATATTTTTAAGAAAACCCTAAAGAAGTTATCTTTACAGGGTAATGGTTATCTTTACAAGCATTAAAGTGAGGCTTGTAAAGAGGCAGAAGGTGTACATTTTGAACATTTACAAGAGTTGTTCAATAAATTAATGCAAACTCTAAAAGTGGTAGCCCTAGATCAACATTATTTTGGCAATATGGTGACTGTTGAATTGATATACTTGGTTGTAAACAGTTATGGAGCTTAGTCTGCGTTTAAGAGCCTTTTTCCTGCTTATATTTGTAAATAAATGCTCAAATGGAGAATCATGAACTTCATGTGTCAATAAAATATTACTTTTAGAAAGGAGTGACACCCACAGAAACTAATGTGACTGAACAAATATTACAGTGAATTGAATCTAGTGTATAGATGGTTAGGTGAGTGGTTTGGCCAAACAAGCACAAGCAAAGCAGACTGTTTTGAACATTCTGTTAAAGTAATGATTCCCAAAATTATTGAAAAATTCACAACATGGTGCTGAGCAATCTAGAGAGTGAAAATGTGAGAAGTCTGTGGTGGTCATTTTGGAGATTGGATGAATAATATTTTCACAATCATTTGCAAATGAAAAGCTATTGGCAAGGTGGATGTCACATCTGCTAATGATTAGCCCAAAAAGAGAAAGAGTTGTTATTTCATGGAAAATTTGGAGCTGTTTAAAGAAAATCCAAGAGAATTTTGGAGACATTATGTAATAGTTGACAAAATGTGGATCCACCATTACATGCCAGAAACAAAGGAGCCATTGAAAAAGTGGGTTGCAACCACAGAAATTGTCCTGAAGTAAGCAAAAACTGTCCTGAAAAGAGAGTTATTACTTCTGCACAGAATTTTGAGCTCTTTAAAGGGAATTCAAGAGAATTTTGGAGGCATTATGTAACAGCTGACAAAACATGGATCCACCATTACATGCCTGAAACAGTAGGTTGCAACCACAGAAATTGCCCTAAAGGAGGCAAAAACAATGTCCTCAGCAGAAAAGGTCCTAGTAACTTTATTTTTGGATTGGCACAACATAATTTTAATTGACTTATTGGAAAAAGGCAAAGCCATAACCTGTAAATATTATGCTATTGTACTGAAGCAATTAATGATACAACCAAGAAGATTCTTCTTCATTTGGTAAAGAAAAAGGTCCCCATCTCACGATAATATGCTAGTGCACAATTCAGTGATGGCCTCAAAATTATTGTACTTAACATATGAAATACTTTCTCATCCCCCTACTTATCTTGGTTGGCTTTCTTGGGTTAATTCCTGCTCACCAACGTAAAGAAATGTCTAGCAGGAAAATTTTTTTTGTCAAATGAAGAGGTTGCCAACAAAACAAATGCATATTTTGCAGAGCTGAAGAAACTGCAATTTATGAATGGAATAAACAAATTAGAAAATTGCTGGAATAAATATGTTGATTGAAAAAGAGATTGCTTTGAGAAATATAATAGTTTTTTTTTTTTTTTTTAAAGTTATGTCTTTTTATTTTTGCATGTACCTATCAAACAGCCCTCATACTTTAAGGTAATCTGGAGAGCCACTGTCATATAGACAAGATCATGAAAACAAGAAAATGAGCACTTCTGGAAGTTTATATAAATTATTTTTACTGTCTATACATGGAGAACTACTTCATGAAGTTATAGCACGTATTTTTTAAACATTCGGTGCTTTTTTTTTTTTTACCTCCAAAATTTTTCAAATAATTGTTCCTAGACTTGAGCAGGAAATTTAGTATTGATCTTAATGAATATTGTCACATAATAACAGAAAACTATTTACATTTCATTTAATTCCCCAAAGAAATTAATAGAGACTTGATCGGATAGCCTCATTAATTTATATTTTCTTAATTTTCATCAACTTTAATGGACAATTTTCTTTCTCTTTGACTTGTTATCTGCATTATTATTCATCATATTCATTTTTATTCAGTTTTTATGCCAGTATGTGGATAAAACAATTCCGTACAATGTCCAGCAATGAAAGGTTCAAATGTTCAAATTACATTACCTCCTTTAAAATGCTGCCAATTTAGTGGTATTACTTCTCTCCTTATAATTGTCAGGCTTTCCACTTTGCAAAATGGAAAGTTCAAAAATGCATTCTTCAGAAAAAAAGGCTTCTAAAGCAACATGTCCTACTTCCACTATGCCTCAAAAATTAATTTGTACCAGGAGCAATAACATTTTAGAATGTTTTACTTTCAAATCTTATTGCTATAGTTCTAATGCAATGGATGCCTCAAATAAATAATGGCATTTTGAAAAATGCACTAGCTAACAGTAAGAGCTGAAGGTAATAGAGAGCAGAAAATTGTAATTTTTTAAAAGAAAAACTAGTATATGCTTGTATAGGAAAAAAATCAAATATTAAGGAGATTTTACTTAACTAGTTTTTAATTTTTTTTTATATTTGTAAGTAATTTTTTCCCCTTTACTGTAAACCTTTTGACAAAAAAAAAAAAAAAAAAAAAAATCCCCAGATTCTGTGTGTCAATTAAAGAACTTTGGGAATATTCATAAACATTGTTTTCAATATGTGCATGCAATGAGTGCACACTGCAGTGGGCGCTTTGCCCACTTACTTTTCTTGGTTACATCAGCAAGATGTTTTTTCAAAGTATGAACTGTCATAATTAGCTCCTTGTTAAGAGAGAACATTTTTCATCATGGAAAAAGAGTGTTTTGCTTTCACTAAGTGATTGGAGCATATTTAAAATGAGCTTTTTCAGACGGGCTCATACCATTGCAACAGAACATTCCTTCACCTTTCAGGACATCAGGGAAATGTTGATCAAGACAAAGTAACGTAGTTCTGAATAGTCCTGACAAATGAGCAAAAGATGTATAGTGGTTTCTGGTGGAGTTCATTTTCTACAGCTGTACTGTTCTCATCTTTCTCGCTTGTAATTGTTTGTTACATTTATGCAGCTGAAAAGTTACCCCAACCACAAATCTCCTACAATTGTTTCACGCAGATTGATACAAGGTCATTTGCAAGTACTATTCAAAACTGTAGTATTTCTCTCATCATCTCTAGTTCCTGATATGTAGCCTAAGGTAACCTACTTCCTTTCACAAATGAAGGATTTGCTATTTAAAGAACTTAAGTGAACGAGTTGAGAAGAAAGTTTTAGACTGCTTGAAAAAAAAAAAATGTATAACAAGATTCTCAATAGATATTATGAGGTGAACAGACCATTTAATTTTGATAACTTTTTCCACTTTGATATATTGAAATTCTTTATATGCTTTTTAAAATGTGTAAAAAATTGCAGCAAAAATGCATAACAATAAAAAAAAAAGTTTTAAACCTTAGAAGAATAGGCAACAAGCCAAAATAGGCCCAAAAAAGTAAAAATAAAAACTGGCCCCCTACTGACCCCAAATATATGGAAACATGTTCATTTCTTTCTGACTCTTAAATATATCCACCCAGATAGAAAAACTATTTTGCCTAACTTCCAGGCTCTGATTCATAAGCATCTGGAAAGAGAACATTAGCCGAGCAGTTTAGAAGGCATTGTTCTTTTATAAGCTCCTGGGTTCAAATTGCATACATTTTTGTTTTATTTTTCATTATTATTTTTATAAGTGTATATGTAGAACATTATGTACACACAAAAACATAATCACAAGCAAATATGGAAGGAAATATTATAATATACATTATATGTTAACATTAAAGCTTGCTGTATATGGGGAACAATATTATGAAACTAATTTGTCATAATATGTCACAAAGATTTTGTTAAAAAAGTTCTTCATGCTGGGAGACAACCAGCTCTTAACCACTGCATCGCTACACACACTGCCTTAGAGCTAATGAAACAACACACACTACTAGTTAGCATCTTTAGTGCATGACATATGACAACTGCTGCAGTGGCTGCACAGCTGTGCTGGATACCTTGTGAAACATAACCTGTCTTGAGTAGGACTTAAAAGAATTTTGCATTCAAAAGATGACTCTTTTTTTTCAAAGGGTATACCTTCATTTATACTCATTGTTTAATGATTTCTCCTTTTTCTTTTAAAAGTAACTCATTTGCTGCTTTTAATTTTATAAAAAATTATTGTTCATTCTAATTCATTATTGTTCTTTTGATTTCTCATATTATTTATCTTTTTTATATTTTTAGCGGGGCTCATAATTTTCTACTTGTGCACAAAATTTTCATGTGAGAGATGGTGTAGCATATTGTTGCACACTTCTTCACATTATGAACATTTGCTTTTGCTGTTATTTTTCTTTTGGAATGAAGAAGAATTTGTAATACATAGTCAATGAATGATTAAAAAGTTATAAAGTATACAATTTAGAAATATTTATTTGCAGATGGATAATGATAAAGGAAGTGGGAGGGAAAGAAAGCTGTTTGCTATATTTAATAACTTAGTGTACTTAAAAGTTAATTACAGAGATGATTTAGTGTGATTATTAGCATTAAATGAAAATACTAATGCAGTTAAGCACTTAAAATTAACTAAACAGACAACAAAAAAGCTTAATGTTTGCTGTAGATCTGGGTCAGCAGATTCAGATGGGACAGTGGAAAGTGAAGGCAGCAAAAGCAGTGCATTAACTCCTAAGGTTGCTCGACAGAACTCAGGACTGAGGTTGAGGCTTCCATTGCCTCTGGTTACCAGCACTGATTCAGGAGATAGCAGTGAGCGTTCCCCTACCTCAGTGAAAGATGTCAAGGATAAAATACTTGCAAGCTCAAAAAGTATCCTTGGCAAAGTTCTTTCACCAACAAAGGATAAAGATAAATTTGTGCGAGACAAAGTAAGTTATTTTTTGTAATTACTTTGCTTTATTAAATATGGGTAGCAAAATTTAAAATGACATGGGTATTTTCAGAGTAAGTCTCCTGTAACCACAAATCAGCGTCCAGTTCTAATGACTCGGCGGCAGTTAACCGATCCATTTGGCTCAGATGAAGAAGATGAGAGGTAATTAAATTGAAAATATTCTTAAAGGCCTCAACATTTTACAGTTGTTCAATTCACACTATTTAGTGCTGAAATGTTGTTTTTAAATATTTTACTACAATTGCTTATTGATTAACTTATTGAAAATATTCTTTAATGTTTCTGAATATTTCCAGGTTATCTAATATATACTATTTGGTTTCTTTGGAATTTAGATTGAAGCAATTTTCAATCCAGAAAAGCAACAGGAATATAATTATAAATAAATTTTGATAAAAATTTGAATACAAATACAACAACAACAACAACAACAATAATAATAATAATAATAATAATAACAACAACAACAATAACATCATACACTGTGCTGGACCCATCATTTCTCCCCATTGGCAGATGTGAATTCTGTTTTTTTTTTTTAATATTTTTTCTAAAACTATGTTAATGTTTTTAATTCTTCTGAAGCAGATTCATTTCTTTGCCACTTACAGATATGTCAGTTAAGAGCATTAGCAATATTTATTTTCATACCAACCATATTAATTAGTGCAAAATGATAATATGAAAAAGAAGGGAGAAGGAAACTAACAGTTCTATATTGGGCATAATGTCCATTCAGACAAGAGTCTCTTCTTTTTTGAAAATTTTGTCTTTTCTTTTCTTCTACATCCCAGCATCCCTCCCATAATTGTGAACAAATTTTGAATGAAGTTCACTAACCAATTTGGGAATAAAAAACTTTTAAAATTCTATACACATCTAGACTAGAAATGTTCAAAGATGATCCCACACGGACCAAATTTGGGTAATTGCACTATATAATGCTGACACCATTCAGTGGCTGAGAGCATTGGTAAACAATGGATGGCATGAGATGTATATGATGTACATTTAAAACACACTATACAGTCAGTTCATTACAATAGAGATGGGATCCAGTACCGTTTAGGATAAATGTTCAGCTCTTTGCTGAATCACATGTATTTTAAATGTTAGCACTATAATAATTCAATTCTAAGAATCTTTATATTAGGCACTGCTAAAACTGAATGCTGAAATTAAAAATGAGCATTGTTTAAGTACCTTCTCTTGGCCCTTCTATAAATTTTACAAAATCATTATGAGAATTGTTGAACAACCAGATCTAAATATAACTCTAGTACTTCACATTTTTGTATGTTAATCTCTAGAGTATTAGGAAAATTAAGTTTATCCATGTATTTCAAGGGAGATGATTTGCACCAAATCTAGTATTCCAAATACAGCAGTTTAAGAAGTAGTTTGTGCAACTGTAGAAATAATAATCAGTTTATGCTGAGCTTTATATATGTGACTAGTCTAATGCTTAATGTTGTAACTGACTTGAACGCTTTATCATATTTTATAACGCTTTAACCTCATTTTATGGGCATGCAGGCATATGTTCATGTTTGTGTGTGCATGCATGCAAGTTCCCCCCCATTTTTTTCCTTGGGTTTGCTTAGTACCTACATTGTTAAGACACAAAGAGTTCTTTTTGCACATTATGTAAAGCCGTAGCAGAAACAAACATACTTGAGGGCCTTCAGCAACATCCTAGTTTGCACAAGATGTAAAAGATCTTTCTTTGTATTCTTTTGCATTATGTTTTAAGTAATTATATTTACCATGGTTAAATATAATAAAAAAATCTTAAGATTTTTTTGTTTTTTTGTTTTACTTTGTAATAAGTGCATGTGCACATAGCATATCTGCAGTATTTGAGAAGTATTTCAAAAGAAATATGCAGTTTATTTATGTTCCATGTAATGCTTCAATGGCAATTACTGTGGATGGGAAGTAGATGAAACTCTCAGTTCATTTCTCACTTCCAACATGTCATTAGTAAGAGAAACATTTTACATTTCAGAATTGTGTTGTAGCATATAAGAGCAGCTACTTTGTACATTCGATCAATATAGGTAGAATTTTATGATCAAACAAAACTGGAGCACAAACTTAGTGGAATACACAAGTTTACAGAAAGCTGTTTTCTATCAATAACAAGCCATATCATGTTGACAAAATTATATATATATATTTAAATTTTTTCATGCTCTGGTTCTCATGTCACACACTAAGCCTGTATTTCCAACTTGCTATCCATTGTTCAGTAATATGACAGAACAAAAAATGAACATGATAATTTTAATATTAGATAGGGTTTTTTCCACACAAGCCTTGTGTTAGTCTAAGGTTTGGAATCAGAGTCAGATAGAAATAAAAGTTAGATCACAACCAGGACTCAAACCATGGATTTTCCACTTACCATGCTGGTGCTTTTCCATTAAAATTGCCATGTTCTGTCCACCATGGCCATGAATCTCCCGCCATCTTAATCTAAGTACCCAGGAGAGCTCCAAGAGTATCTCATTGCATGATGTTCTTAAAAGGTGGCTTGAAACTTTTGGGTGCTTATGAACTTATGATTAGGGTTGTGACTTTACATGTAAATAGTGTTTTCCACGTGACATGTTAATTACTTATAAAAATGCATGAAAAATATGTAAAAAGATACTGAAAATACCAAAGAAATAAAAGAAAATATTTTGAAATTATTATAGTTATATGTTTGATATAAAAAATAAACAACCTTATTATAATTGTACAATGCTCTGGTCAAGTCCCATTTGATATATGGCATAGACATTTTGGAAATAGATGGGTAAGAATGGATTTATCTTTCTATAAGACAATGTTAGATATTCCTCAAAGTAGTGCTAATGCAGGAGTTTTATTGGAGTTAGGTTAAGTTGGGGTGAGGGATTTATAATAAAATAACATTGAAATACCTATTCCATATTTTACAGTTACCAGATAATCGTACACTGCAAATTTATGAATATAGAGCAGTTAAATGAAGAGTAGAAAGAAAGTTAAGGAAAAGATATCTTTATAAGAGGGGGAAGTATGGGGGGAGTGGAATTTAGTAAGAAAATTCATGAAGCTGCAAGGTTAAATGACAGCAAAACAATGTGGTCAATAGTTGAGAATCTTCCCATCATACTTATAGCCAATCTTCCTTTAGCTAATGCCATTTTTTATGTTTTTCCTAGCCTCTGGTCTGGCTCAACTTAACTCCTAAATAAATATATTCTGTAACCACTTAGGTCTCTTTGCCATAAATACACAATTTCTCATTTCTTTTTAGTTTATTCCCTATTTTAAATACAATAATATTACATTTAAGAACTTTCGGAAAAGAAGATAGTTTTAAAAAATTCTGTTGGAACTCGCACAGTGAAGCTTGTTATATGTAAATTATAATTAATCTGTCGACTAACACACTCTTATGCTTCACTTACTTTTAAATACAGTGGGACTGGTTTTGAAGAGACATCCTCTCCAACTCCATGGATGGAGAGGATGTCTCTTCGAAACCGGTCCCATCATATTTAAAAGTAAGTGAAGCATAAGAGTATGTTAGATGACAGATTAATTATAATTTATGATAATATTGGTCTTATTCTGATTCATACTTAAGCCCGAATCCCTGCATATCTTTCAATTGCATGTAAAACATGAGTCATTCCAATAATCAAAATAGATCCAACCAACAAATCATCTACATTTTATAACCCAAGATTTCCTCATTATTAATCACCAGTAAGTGAATATTTGATCAACTATCATAATCCAGAACATTATCAATAAACAAATTAAACAGAATGGGGCTTAATTTAAACTCTTGTCTGAGACCTCCCTCTTGGTTTACTTTCCTTGGCACTTCCCCTATCCCACATCTTACACAAAAGGTATTCTGTTTATATCAATTCTCCAAAATCTCAATAATTGAATTACTTAAGCCTTTCTTCCTTAGTTTATATCATAGTACTAACCCTGTCATATACTTTCTCCAGGTCAATAAACAAAGCATACAGTCTACCTTGTTTTCTTCATAGCCATTTATCTAATAATGTTGTGATAGTTAAAACATTATCTACAGTTCTCCTTCCCTCCTGAAATTAACCTGGAAAGACGATAATCTCAGATTATGCTCCAACCATTTCTGAATTCTTTCTACTAATAAGACCTGTAAAATGTTTTCCAAAGTTCAATAATATAGTGATTTCTTTATAATTACTCTGATCAATTGTGTTATCTTTACCCTTGTAAATAGGCTAAATAAGTGCTATGCACAAATTTTTAGAAATAGCTTTGTTTTCTTTGATTACATTCATTAATTTTTTAGACTTGCCATCCTCTCTAGACTTTCACACTGCACATGAAAAAACTCTGCTGGATACCATCAACTCCTACCGCTTTATTCTTCTTAAATATGAACTTCTCCAATGCCTCATCACATGAAAAAGATCTATCCAATTCCTGCACAAATGCATTATATCTCTCCAATTTCCATCTAGTCGGTCCTGGTGGTGTAGTGGTAACTACTTGCCTCCTAAACCCAAGATCTTGGGTTCAATCCTGGCCAGGGTCAATGGATATTTTTGGGGTGTAATCCTAAGTATAGCTTCCTTCAGAAGAGAAGTAAAGCTGTGAGTCCCATGTCTTAGATTTATGATATGTTAAAGAACCTCAAGCTTGAAAGAAGAGGCCTCTGAGCAAAATTTAGTGGCCATTTCCCTCCCTGAATTGAATGGGATGCTGATGACCTGAGATGTTAAAAGAGAATCCAAAAAAAAAAAAAAGTTTTTTCCAGGTTTTTTCCAGGTTTTCCTCAGTCTTCATAAATGGCAAATGCCAGAGAGGTACCCTAAACTTATCCTGGAACGATTCCTTCCTTAAAAATAAATTCTTTCCCAATATATTTCATCTCATGTATCATCAGTGTCCACCGCCTGTGATGCCTCAGTGATAAAAATGGGCATTAAACACTATTCACTCATTCATTCATTCATTCATTCATTCATTCATTCATTCATTCATTCATTCATTCTCTTGAAGCCTCCTTTATCTATAAAATCAAAGCCCTTCCATTTAATAATCTCATCCTCAAACCACATTTCTTTGATTGCTAACATATCAAACTGCAATAGCACATTTAAAAAACCTAATGTTATCTTTCTTCAAGCCCCCTCACAGCTCCGAAAAGCCACGCTTCATGATCGGTTTCCCTTATCTTATTTCCTATTGAGACCATACCTGAAATTCAGTTTCTTTCTGCTAGCAAGCATCCTATCCTTACTAACTTCTTTGCTGATGTCTCATTATATGTTATCTGAATTGCTGTCATCAACTCCTTCCAGCTGCAGAACACTATCCCTCAGCATAGAAATTACACTTGAGGGATATAACTGCTGCAGTGCTTCTCTTGTCCAATAGGATGTCTATAATCCAGATTCTACTCCCATTCCTCAAGTGACAATCTTCTTTCTGGTAAGATCTTCCCCCCCCCCCTTTTTTTCTGTGACATCACATGTTCTGGGATGACTTGTCGATTCTCTGTCTGTTTTTCTAGCGGTTCCTCTCCATCCTTACGATTGAACATATAAGCATTTGAACTTCCTGTTTTGTTTTCTCTTCCGCTTATGATAATTTGATGATTTACTTCCTCTTCTTCCGTCCATCTTTTGTCCCTTAGATTCTTTTGTCATTCCTTAATAATGTGACCATCAATCCACAGTTTCAAGTCCTAAATATATTCTCTATATCCTTCTGATCATGCAGTTCTCATTTGCTGTATTGTCTCTTCAATGCAAGTTGTTCTACAGACAAATCTCTGTTAATAAAGATATTCAAACCCTTTAATTTGTTGGCTGTGTACAGCATTTCATAAACCATTTCCACAGATGTAAACCTTAAAATGATCATTCTTTTTCCTATTCTCTGTCCAACCTGAAAAACCTCAACAGTCTCCCATCCTTTTAATTTCATCTCCAATTTTCTTTCCCTTCTTCTTTAAGCCAAACCCCTTTTTTGTCTTCAATCCCAGATAATACTATATTGAATTTACAAAAATTTTCTTTCCTCTTCCAACTTTTCTCTTGATATTCTCTACTTCTGATTTCATGTTTTGGATTTCATTCCTTTTTTCTTCCTTAATCACCCTAGTAATATTCATTTTGCTTCCTAGCCTCTTCTCCATATTCATTCTTCACTAATCCTTCCACATTACTTTGGTTTCCGTTGGATCCAGAATGCTTTTCCATTTCCCCAGTTACACATAACAAGCTGTAATCTCATAATATTCTTTTTTAAACAACTTCATTTCATTCTATTAAACAGACCAATTATTCCTCTGTAGACCTCAGTACTCATCCATATAGCTACTTATTCCCTTCTTAATTACAAAGTGGGGCTGTCATACAACTTGCTCTCTCTCTTCCTGCTAACTTAGCACTAGGATGAATATAAACATTATTAGGAGATGAAGTGAATGAGTTGAAAATATCATAAAAAGTGCATCAAGTTTTATAGCTGAAATCTGAGCAAGAAGCAGCAAATAGTGTGGTGATGCCATGGTTGTACTAATAGCAAGAAATGTACTAGATAGTAGCGCACAGCAGGATAGGTAAGTGGTAAAGCATAGTGAAGGTAAATTTCTTAAACCATGTGGAAGTAGTGGAAGGGTGGCTATGAAGGATTAGTGCCAGAACATAGTGGATAAAAATTTAAAAATGATCGACATGAGAGCAATTATATAGAAAGAAAATGGAAGCTGAGTACAGTATATAATCGCATAAATATAACAGAACAGCAATCAGCATAAATGGAATTCTTGTCAACTCATATATATACATACACTAACATAAACTTAAGCATGGATGAACGTAGAAACCAGATGAACTCTTGTTTAGTGCAGCTCATTATGGCCTTATGGCTTCTGTTCACCTTTTATTTGAAGGCATAAATTGGTCAAATATGGTGGTATGCTATATTAATAATGTACCATTTAAATTTGAAGGTGAGTGCATGGAACTATGGACCCCAAATTGTTCACATCATATTGTAATAATGTCTCAACTGATTCCTGTAATTTTAGGTAAATTTAAAACTTATGCTTTTGCTGCATACCTATAAGGAAGTTTGATTAATAACTCCTCACATGTTAATCAGGTAAAAATTTCTTTCCATCAAGGAATTTTCTGAGCTTTAGAAATAGATGGAACTCCAATGGAGCCAAGTCAGGGGAATAAGGTGGATTTGGCAGAAAGTGATATTCCAGTTAATTGATTTATGCTATTGCAGTGGTACATGGTGAGGACGTGCATTGTCTTGACGTAAGATGACTGTCTTCTTTGATAAACTTGGCCTTTTCTCACATATTTTTGTAAAAGCTTAGCATAATACACTCCACTGATAGATGTTCCATTTGGAAGATTTATCAATTGGAAATAATTTGTCATCCCATAAAACTACGCCATAATCTTCTGATTTCATGCACTTGGCCTTCTTTAGTGGCAAAGATTTGAGATACTTCCATTATTTAACTTCTGTTTTTTTTTTAAATCTGTGGTAATGTACTCATGTTTCATCACTGGTCACAAATCAAAGCACAAAGTCAACTGGATTATCTTAAAATAGGCCAAAGATTTGCATCCTGATTTGCTTTTGATGGTGAATCGATAAGTGTAGCACTCATCTTGCAGATAATTTTTATGCATAATTCCTACATCAAAATATGAAATATGCATTTCTCAGAAATGCCCTTGAGCTTCATCAGTTTTCAAATCCTTTAATCAGCAAAGTTCCGAAACCAAATCATACACTTTGTCAATAATTTCTGGTGTAGTGACCAATTAAGGTTGTCCGCTGCATGAACCATTATCCAAGCTTTCATGGTTGCATTTAAACTTGGTAGTCTGCTTGGAAATGGTTGAAAATGATGGTGCAGCATTCTGTCATATCTGTGTGAATTTCTGATGCTATTTTACCCTTTTTCATCAAGTACTTAACTGAATGATGTTTGCAATTTGCCATTTTTCCAATATGTACACCCTGCACTGCAACAATCAGCTGTACCTACTGTGGTTCTTCGCCTATCCAAGTAACAATGTACTGCTGTTTCTATGAAAAATGCTGGATTTTGGTAAGAAAACTGCTCTGGATCTTCTGTTGCAATCTGTGGGTCACCCCAACACTTTCCAAATGATCCTGGTACACACAGTGATAGTATTTTGCAATATTGAATGTAATCATGGATGAAACGCATACATTTGTTTGTTTTACACAAGCTATTATTTTGGAATGAGAATATGAACATGTTGCAGATGGCAGCTTAATTTTGATCCATGTTGTTTAGTAAGAGATGTTTTAATATCATGTGTAACTCAGCAAATATAAATTTCAGCTTGTTCTTTACTGTATAGGGTATTGTGTTTTCAAGTTCACATCATAGAGTATATTTTTCATCATTGTAGAAGGAAACAACTGCTGATATGGTGGAAAATCTGCTACAACTGAGAGACATTAAACCCCTTATGTTTTTTTTTTTATAAGGGTGTGTAATAAATTTAGGATTTATTGCTTTTGAGGTGATCCTCTATTATATACTCCTAAATATCAAACTATTAATCCTGTTTAGGAAAAGTGTAGCATGCATTTAAGCATTAGCTAAGTTTGTAATGAAGATATATGCATGTCTTAGGCATAAGCGTATATCTCATTGTTTTTGTTATCAGTTATTAACTCACATGTTTTAATGGAACCAAATGAAGATCATAATTTAAATAAACTGTTATCTATGTACTGCTATATTAACTGCAGTAAAACTCCCAGTATTTAGAATAGCATGTGAAGTTAATAATAATTAGCATTTTGAGTTTGAAAATGTGTACCTGTGTATATCATTAGTTTTTGTAGGATTAATCATCATTCCATTTATTACAGTATATTATGTAATGTTTGCTCTCTGTTCTAGTATAACTACCAGTGAAGAAAAGAAAATTGGTAATCATCCGTTAACAAAATCTCAGTCATCCCAAGATAGTGTGAGTACAATTATTGGCATACATTTTCTTTAATGCTCTTAAAGTACTAAACATTTGCACTTATGCATCATAATTTTATATCTTTGTTTCTCACTCTACTGGTAGAAAATCAGTATATTATTTTTAACTTTATTTTTATTTGTTCTGTATTTGTGTTGAATTCCTTACACTGTGTTCTTACTATTAATCCTACATCAAATTTCTTGGTCCTGTGGTGTAGTGGTAACTATACTTGCCTTCTAAACCCAAGATTGCAGGTTCAAACCCTGCCAGGATTGATGGATTTATTTCGGATGTAAAAATCTTAAGTATGGCTTCCTTCAGAAGGAAAGTAAAGCTATGGGTCCCATGTTGTGCATTTACGGCATGAAAAAGAACCTCAAGCCTGAAAGAACAGGCCTCTGAGCAAAATTTGTCAGCCATTTCATACCGTGAATTGAATGGGACGCTTATGACCTGAGATGTTAAAGAACGTCCATAAATAAACCAAATAAACAAAAATCTCTACTTGCAATAGTAACCTTCACTAATGAATTTTGGTTGCCTCTCAATATTTGACTTGAATATTTTTAACTTTCTCTAAGAGGTGTTGTGAATGTTGCCAATCAATAGGAAATATCCAACTTTCAGTAAAATGTATTTTGAATAACTTCAACAGTTTAAAGCAATAATACCAGCCAGAACAAATATTTAGCATTAGCACCTTGAACTCTTAATAATTTCATTTGAAATATTTCGGAAATATGCTTGTTTTCTGACAAATATATCACTTATATTGTAAATATTTGACATTGCTGTGCAGGATTCTGTTCATTCTGTGGATACCAAAGTTAGCAAAGAAACTATTGAAGGCTGTGAAATGAATGGTGTTCAGCAAAATGCTTCTCCAACTCATGAAACTCTTACAAGACAGCAGCATGTAAGTTTATAAAGGATCTTTTCTTGTACCTTTGTCAATTTTACCATTTATTCTGCAAAAATTTGTTTATACACTGCAGGTTAAGACTAATTTTGTAAAACTTTTTATTATCCCCATTATAACTGCTGAGGCATCACAGGCTTGACTTATTATCTGCTATGTAAGTGGTTAATCTGATTGAATATTAGCCGCACTAATTTCTAATCCCTTTTCTACAGTAATAATGCAATGGCTATGCTAAGTGCTGTAAATTTGAATTTGAACCTTGATCCTGATTATGGGCATAATTTAAACCTATGGAAGACCTCCCCTGCACCTCTCAGGTCTGTTTGTGCATGCATGAGTGTTTGGGTGGGAAGGGTGGAGGGTATGGGTGTGTTTGCACATGCTTTCCCCTTCCTGTATGACTTGCTTGGCGAGATTAACAACCAGGAATCAACAGAACAGACAGGTTAGACAAGTCTGTGTGTTACCTTATGCATGCAGTTTAAACAGACCCTAGCAAGCACTCCATACACTTCTATTATACTATTTTAATAAAAAGACAGCATTTATATAAAAAAAGCATATGTGATAATATAAACATTTTATTAATCATTTTTAATACACTCCATATCTGAATTATAACAATATTTTATTAGGTTGACTAAGAAAGTAATACAAATTTATTTTGTGTTGGCCTCAAAACATAATTTTTAAAATCATAACATTTAAAAAAAAAAAAAAACTTTTTATTATCAACAACAAAGTCCTCATTCATCATAAAGGCATAGCTAACAGATTTTTTGCTCATTACAAAATTGCACATAAATGAATAAAGACAATGGGAAATTAAACAAAACATTAAAAATGTATAAGCCCAAGGCATTTGCAGGCCAACATCATCTGTTTTATGCACAACTTTACAATTCAAGCTTTATTATCTCTGAAATACCAAAATAGGCCTTAACCAGACAAAATTCATAATGAATACATCAAGAATTTAGTGTGTAGAGCCAAGAGGGTACTACTAAACATATTCAACAAGATCTAGAACAGTAAAGATAGCATTCCTGTTTTATAGAAAAAAACCACAATCATTCCTTTTAAAAAGAAATGCAAATTTGGACAGTTTTAGGCCTATATCCTTAACCTCAGTTCTTGCTAACCCAATGAAGAAAATGGTGACTACAAGACTAATTTATCTGGAATTGCAAAATCTCCTTTCAGACCATCAAGCAGTTTTCAGAAAACAATAGTCAAAATAGTCAAATAGTCAAAACCCATCAGGTTTTAGATTTAACACGGGATTTTAAATGCAAACTTTATTCTTTTAAACAAGATCTAGGACTGGGGTGTGTCATTAAGTTAACAAACCAATTTCATTGCCAATAGAGAAGCAAAATTCAAGCATCAAATCCAGCAAGCAGCAGTTCTGTTGACATTGGAGTAGCCACTGGATGTGATTGTAAAGCTAAATAATACTTGATTAAAAAGGATTTGTCAGTTTTGATATCATAAAATATGCACAGCTGATTATGGCTTTCCAGGAAAAAAATGAAGTGTTCTGGATCTGAAAAACATGAGACATAAATTTCAGCAGAAGTTAACAGAAGATAAACAAATGTTCTTTGTAGGCAAAGGTGAAATAAGAATTAAGAATTAAGAATTAAGAATTCAAATAAAAAATATTAAAAATTTCTTTCCATGCAATGCAAAAGGTCAGAATAAAGCCTTTGAATTAAAAAAAGTACAGAAAGGTATCATCTTTGAACAAGTATATGGTGTATAAAAATAGATTAATGTGAACAAGTAAACTTTGTAATTAAGAGCAATAATCTATTAATTCATTAAAAAATAGCAGCATTATGGCAGTAAGAAGAACCTTAATCATATACTGTAAATTAAAATTAGAATTAATTAAAATGTAAATTGGAGAAAAATGTAGTTCAACTGAATCATACAATGATATCAATTAATAAAATTAGAATGTTACCTTTAAGCTGCAGAATATATATAATTATATATATAATTATAAATACTTATAAGAAAACCATTGAATCTGCTTAGGAGCAAGATAATCTAATTTTTTTACACAGTTTGCAAAAACTATAACTATGATTACTACCTATATATAAAATCTGAAGAATTGTTACATTCCCCCCCCCCCCCAGAATGAATCTAATTTCTTTCTCTTTTCTTTTTTATTTCTTTCAATTGTCCATCATTAATGATCATTGCTGGATAATTTAGAAATAGCTGCTTTTATCCTTTTTATTGCATAAGTTTATTTTGTTTTTATTCTATCACCAAATACATTATTACTAACAGGAGAATATAGGCCATCAAAATAAACAAACAATGGATTTTACTGTTGGAAAAGTTAACAAATATCAATTAATTCATATTCAATAATAAAAAATGTTATAGTAATGTATAATCATATAAAATTGTAAGATGCAACTTTTTATGCATGGAGAGGATGCTGAACACATTTTGTTTACAGTCTGTAACTTTTGCTGGACTCTATCACTATGACTCATGTTGAATGTAGCTAAGTTCACCCCTTGTTTTTCTTTAAGGTCATTCATGTCAATACAGATTGCTTATTTTGTCCCAGAGTAGTCTAAACAGCTTTTGTTATGCTTACCATTGTATACTTGTAGAGCCATTGATATTTTGGAGTATGGAGTGCTATTAGTGTATAATATTGAATGATGTGTGTGCAACTTGTGGTTTGCTAGCATATTTTAACTCGCCATGATGAACTGAGAGAACGAGCACGTCAGCTACTGGAACAAGCAAGAAGAGAAGCTGCTGCACGTGGAAATAATCCTCAAATGTCAGCACAGTCGCCTGTACAGGTGAGGATTGTGATTTAAATTAAAGTGTGCAAATTATAATGCAGTAACTGATAGTAATAGGAAAAAACGTTTCCTATTATTATTATTATTATTATTATTATTATTATTATTGGGATATCTACAATAATGACATTAATTAAAAGAATTAAGGAATACAGTTATTATAGTACATATATTCTTGTTGAACATCTTAATGCTGAACATATAGCGGCACTTAAATTACTTGGGATTTTTAATGCTGCAGTATTGCATACTGTCATTACTTTTAATTCCTGAATGATTAGTATGAACTTTTTTTTTTTTGGTGTGTATGTATGTATACAAGTGTTTTGGTAACAAATTGGTAGGGTGGCCAAATATTTTGAAAATATGGTCATTTTTGGTATTGAAAAAATGGTCATTTCTATCAGGAGGAGAGGAGAAGGGGCTATTTCACATATCCCTCTATAAAAATTATTATTATTATTATTATTATTATTATTATTATTATTAAAATCCCATATTAAACACATACTACAAACTTACTGTTGTTCTTTCAGCTTTCAAAAATCATTAATTCAAATAAACATAAGATTACCGTGAATTATGAAGATTAATTTCAATATGACTTACATAATGTGTCTGCCATCTGCAGCAGAGATTATGCTGATCTCCTCTTGATGTTATGATTAAGTTAAGGAATCCTGCAAAAGCATTTATCGGAAGATGTAATCATCTTAAGTATAGTTTTACTCTTTATCAGTAGTTCTTAAAATTCCCCTCAAGTTTCTGAAAAGCTCACCTTTAATAATAATATCAATCTCTTTGCTGAGGCGTACAGTCAAGATTTTCAGCTACATTGTTCATGTTGGAAAGAACACACTCCATGGGTGTAATGTACCAGGCAAGCATAACATTGAACCCATCTGTCTGCCGAACAAACCACAGTTTATTCAGCCCTTTTGGATCTGTTACAATTTCTTTTGCACATTACCATTGATGAAACAGTGTTGAATCAGAATCCAAACTAGATAAGATATTAGCTTTAATTTAATTACTAGGAATTATGAAAATGTAATTTAAAATAGTCAGACTAAGTAGATGTACTTTGGAGAGAAGCCATTGAAATTTCCCAGTCCCACCTTAGCTGGTTTCACATTTCTTAAAGCATTCAGAGCATGTCTTAAAAAGGTATTAACCACAACTAGAATTTATGTTTTTTTATATCACCAGAATCTTTTAAAAGATGCAGTTTGTTCTTAATTTGCATTATAAGAAATTTTCACTTCTGTCTCCCTCTGAGCTTCCTATCTAATGAAGAAATGTAGCCTGACACTTCTGTGACTGATATATAATTCCTCTGTATTGTATGTATTGTTGTCAGATTCATCATTAATAAAAATACATATATTTTCTATATACAGTTATTGAGATTATAACTCACCCAACCCATTCATGCATACATGTTTGTATCAGGAAGTTCTTCAACTCATATTTAAATTTTTCCCTTTTTTTGTTTTTATGGAACTTGGTAACCTATTGTATAATATTTTACCCATTATATAGGGGCCTTTGTCAGTTGTCTTTTTATTTACATTCACTACATGAAAGTTGTTTTGTATTCTCGTATGATACTTATGATAGTCCTTATTTAGCTTGTCTAATTTATCTTTACCACTACAAACATAATTACTTTATACACATGAAATGATACTACAGTAAATATTTTGTTTTGTACAAAGATGCTTCTAAATGACTCTCCTTTTTACATTGTATATACATCTTATACATTTCTTTTGCAAAGCTAATAATCTGTTTATATTCTTTAAACAAGTACTACCCCATACCTCAATGGCATATTCTAGATGTGGATGTATAATTCCATTGTAAGTTTATTTCAGGTGTTCTGTATTTAAGTATCTTTCTAAGTTTCTTAAAAGATAGAGATTTGGACTTATCTTTCTACATTTTTAATCAACGTTAAATTTCCATCAATTCCTAGGAATTTTATTTTGTCTAATGGCTGAATTTGTTTACCATTAATTGTTATATTTACAATATTTTTATTACTATATCTATTATTGTGGTGTTGGAACATGACTGCTTTTGTTTTTTGAAGATTACTTTTAATTTATTATTTGTAAGGTAATTATATATTTCTTGCATTTCTGTAGCTATTAAATTTCCCAAATCATTTAGTTCTTTATTCCCAAATACTATTTATTATTAGGTATGACTCTAAAATAGGGGTTAGTCTTTTTAAAATTTTGGAGGTGTTTACTTGTGAAAGAAGGTAAGAGTGCAGTACAGCAAAAATATCTAAGATTTGTTTCAGTGCAGGTCCTAGTGACAAGAAATGGGTGCTTCCTTGTTCCCATATTCTACCAGCAAAAAGACAGAATTATTTTAGTTCCTCCAAATGAACAGATAAATGTAAAAAAAATGGTTCACTTTTAACCACAAAGATTTCAATATCATATGGAACGCAATCCATGTGGTTTGTAAACATATGTATATGTGTGCACCATAACCAATACCAATAATTACCTTGTCTAACTTAGATTGAAGCCTTTTCCACACATTTTTACACTGCCAAAGTTTGTGTTGGTATTGTCATTGTTAAGTTCTACAATCTTACATTGTAAACCATAAATTTTGATCGCCTTTAGTGACTACGAACATTGTAGTTCAGTGGTTTTGCCTGACGAAAATTAAAAAATTGATAGAATTAATACATAGAAAATTAAATTATTTTAATGTTAATTCTATTATTGTGAGAAAATATTGCCTCAACAGAGGGAAAAACTTCTCAGATTTCTTGTTAGATGCGTCATTACATTAGAATATCATGCCCAACATCCTGTAGAGAAAGTGGCACTAATATGTTACATACAATAACTTCACACTTATTATGCTATGTAGAATACTGCTGTTCATAAAGTTCTTTATTAATTTTGGCATATGGTGTAATATACAAACATCCCTTCACTAACTAGAAATGTTTTGAAACTTTTACAGTGAAGCTAATCATATAATTAAGATCATTGTATGGTTGAGTCAAACTACACACTCTTATTACTCCACTTATTTGTTTATGATATGTAGTACTAATTTCACCAACCTTTGTTCGCATCATCAGCTATCCAAACAAATAAGAGTGTGTAGTTCGACTCAAATCATACAATGATCTTAATTATGCCTTCACTAGCTTAAACTTTATCATCTTGCTGTTTTACAAAAGCAAAGCTACACATTTTGACATTTCAACATCCTTATGCTTTTAGAAATGAGTATCTGGTTAATGTTGCTTCTTCCATCATGCAACACTGAAGTACTTACCCCACACATCTTACAACTAGAAACTGTCTTTGGAATTTGTATTCTAGACTAAACTGACTGGATTTATGAAACAAAAATATGGGACACTTTTGATCTAACATATACATTCCTTTCAGGGACATATTCTTCTGAAGAGTGAATTTTCTTCAGTTCCTTTGAGCAACTAAAAAAATCAATGCAGTTACAAACAAAATTTGTTTTGGTTATGGGCATTGCTCTGAGCATGTCTATGCGGAGTTGACTTTTCTCAACAGTCTACAACTTATTCAATGAGGAAAATATTCATTCCATAGAAGCACTAGTTCCAGGTAAACACAATAAGCACTAGTTCCAGGTAAACACAATATGAACTCAAAAACTAACCCAATGTTATGCATAGTATTTGTGCAGAAAAAAAAACTGTTTGAATATTTCCATCCAGTGAATTTCCACACTTATGTTTTCAAGAGTTCCACTTTGCTACTTTGTCATACACACACTGAACAAACATTTTGTTGTCATCAGTTCAGAAAATTCTGTATTAACTCCATAGATTTTTCAATATGACTCCAAGCAGAGACAATATTTAAAAGAATCTAACTAAAACTCTTAGTGCCACTAAAATAGAGAATCCACTTCTCAAGATACTCTGGTCATTCCTGGTGGTGTAGTGGTTACCTTACTGGCCTCCTAAACCCAAGATCGCGGGTTCGAACCCAGCCAGGATCAATGGATTTTTTCAGGTGTAAAAATCCTAAGTATGGCTTCCTTCGGAAGGGAAATAAAGCCGTGGGTCCCGTGTCATATATTTGCGTCATGAAAAAAAACCTCAAGCCTGAAAGAGAGGCCTCTGAGCAAAATTTGTCGACTATTTCACGCCCTGAATTGAATGGGACGTTGATGACCTGAGCTGTCAAAGAGCATCCATAAATAAACAAATCAAAAAAAAAAAAAAAGATACTCTGCACAGTTATCATAAAAGCTATAAAATGTTTATAGATGTTTTCCAACTATGTATATCCTTTGACTCGAGCTTTGATGGAAGTTCATACAAAACATGGCATGTACTGATTATTCTTATTTTCCAGCACATTTCAGTACAATAATGAGAATTTTTCCTATGTCTGTCTTTTCACAATCACTTATAAGTACTGTTTCCTGGAATGTGGTGCTCTATAGATTTTTTTTATCCAATGATTGTGGCAAATCATCTAAAGATTTTAATTCCTTTTGGTACGGCAATAATTATAGTTGCTCCTATGAAGTAGACTCATGTATCTGCGGACATACTGGATACTTGGTTGTGTACAACTTCTGAATAATTATTTTCAAAAATAAACTTCAGAATTGTTGGCATTTTTCCTGTATTAGAAAAAAATAAATGGAATTGTTAGTTTGAGTACTCTTTCTATTCCACATGTCAAGGCTAGCTTTCTCATATTACTGTACCAAGCAGCATTTTATATTCCACATCAACAAACTTGCAGAATCCTATGAGCAATTCCACCAGATAGACTGTGTATATGTAGAAATGATAATATATTATGTATAGCACACTCTCTGTATCAATCAGCAAGCAGTCAACTGCAGTTTTTATGGTATTGTGCAAAATGTGTGCAGCACATACCATCCTAGTTATGGATTTCCCTAATGTATGATTCAGTTTAATGACAATATTAATTTTGCCTTTACAGGCTTATTATAATTAAACCATTATAAACTTATTAATCAATTAGTGTTATTTAACCGTAATACAGTTTATTGGTGTTGATATCTCCACAGAAAGCTACGAGAGCTGTAAATAAAGTTACTTCCATTTTCACATAGTAGGCACAGCTTTCACCCTAGCAATGCATGTTTATGCAGCTGTATAGCATGATTCAGTATGCTTTGAGCAGTAATAGAGGGAAGGTCTACAGTTATTACATGCTGAACTGCATATGCTAAAAATGTGTGCTGCAATTCAGAACCCTGCAGGGTGTGAGATACGATTTCATAGGGCAAAATATGGTAAAGTGGCTGAAATCCATCATAAAGTTTATGAACCAAAAGTCATAAGTGTTAATGGTATAAGACAATGTTGTAAGTGAATACTGAAGGTTTGTGAGGCTGTCGGAAATTGGTTCCTGATGAGTTTCTTATGCAACTGGCCTCTCAATTGCAACACACATTTTGAACATTTGCAGCTCTGCAAATAATAAGAATGTGGCTTTCACTCTACCACTGCTTGAAGCATAGTGGATAAAACTACATAGCCATTGCTATGACAATTAGTGTTCCTACTATATGAAAACTGAAGTAACTTTATGAATAACCTTCATATAATCTTGTCCTGTAATTATGTATTTTGAGTGTCTGAACTATGTATATAGTAACAATGTTGAATGTCTACCCAGGCTGTTCCTATAATTTCAACAGGTTTACTTGTATCCCACAATGCAGTAGTAAATACCCCACCATTAATCAAATCATTTTTTTTATCCCCATGGTGTGAAGCATTAGTCATAATGATGATGTAATGGAAATAATTTAAATCTTTCTTAAGATCTTCCTATGCACGAGATGCAAAAACATCCACAAATGTCTCAGAGTTTGTGTGTGCAATGCATATTTTAGCTCAATACATTTCTGATTTAATTTGAAGTGCAATCATTGAGCCTTAAAATATGGTTTTCTTGCAAACTGTGGAGTCTCCTCCACAGGGTGTTATTTGGGGCAAAAATTGTGCCCCATCCTTTGTTGAGCTCTGAAGTGATTGCATGTTTATGCTTATTGGTTTTGAAATGTTGCTCATTGCCACTTTTGTCTCTATGCCTAAATAGAGCTCCACACCGCATGTCATAAATCGAACATCAGACTCTGTGGTTTTGGTTTTCTTTATGCAAGCATACCGGTGTTTGAGCAGAAAAATATACATATTAAATGTCATTCTGGCATTCTCTATCTTATAGGAAGAATGGTTCATTATTAAATAACATGACTTTGGTCAGGACCACATACTTGTGATAATACTTAGTGTAATTAAAGAAAGATATTTTCAATTAGTATATAACTTATATTTCTTCAAGTTCCTTTGTTGAAAATATGTCATCTTTTAAGCATTCTGGATAACTTATTTAACACTGAGGCTAGGTAAAAATAATAAACACCACATCAACACACTGAACAATATGCTTCCTTTAAAAATGTATCGCCAAATGGCAGGGTAATAGGCTACAGTGCATGGTTGCCAACTTCCCCACTATGTAATTAATTCTAGAAATACAGGACTTTTTGGCATCCTGACAAATGTTTCCGAGACAATGGGAAGCTTAGTCAAAAATGGGACATCTGGTAGGTCTAATCTAGGTAACAAAAATTTAATTCCTTTCTTATTTCTTTGTTAAAGCTACAGAAATGTTTTTAACTCTCTTAATCACCGTTTTATACTTTTTGGTAATAAAGTAATAACACAAAACAAACTATAATCATTATGTATGTTTAACAGATAACATTCACAATGAAATGTAGGTGTTAGTCATTAACTGACCAGAAAACTAAATGCTGGAATTCCCATTTATAGGAAAATTGCATGCAACATATAGTCCACAGCATTCATTGATCATTGCATACTAGGTAATATTAAAAGTGCGGCAAACTTTTGATATGACCATTTGAACTTTGTTTCACTTTGTTCATATTGTAGTTTGCTGTGCCAGTTGGAGTCTTTGAAAGTTGAGATTGGACAAGAAAGCAGGCCATTGTGACCCTCTCAAAGCAAGCCGCATGGTTATACAATTCATTCTCAAATTGTTTCTGTATTGTGATAACTAGGGCCCTGATTTTTAGGTTTTTATAAACCCTGAGTTAGTTTTTTTTATAAGGTTTTTAAACACTTTTAGGGTAGTTTTTTCAACTTTATCATAGCCAAAGTAAAATGAACACAAATATATGATAATATGATTTTTTTTTAATTTAATTTAACTTGTATTTTCCATTGTTCTGAAACACAAAACTACACATACATTTAAAGTATTCAAGTCATTGAACTGCATTTTTAAAAGTTGTAAAGCACTAAATTTACTTAAAATTTCCAAGTCTTTATAATGGGTACTGAGTTTTTCAAAAGTTTTAAAACACTGAATATTTTAAAAGCTTTAAAAAGTTTTTTTTAGTTTTTTAAGTTGTAAAGCACTAAACTTAACTAGAACATTTTTCAATTAATCAAAATCAACTAGAATATTTTTCAGTTATTTAGGTTACTGTTGCTGCACCATTAAATACATTGCTAGGTTTTCTATGGTGAACTTTTTCTGTTACCTTCTAAAACATTCTTCTAGAAAGAAAATGTTCTCTCTACACAGCATGAAGTCATCAGTGCAAATTCCAATGAAACACTGCTGTCAGTCCCCACAGTAAATCGTCTGAAATTTGTTCCCACTAAAGAACAGCAGATACATTGTTCATTGTTGTTGCTGCAGAATCTTGATGAGCTTCAAAAAACAGGCTCACTGACTGGCCCTGGTGTTTCTTTCTTTGAAATTGTGTCAATGCTTTCCATTGCATCTTTTAGTGGTAAAGATGCGGGTTCCAAGCTTTGAATAGCTTATTCCTTTCCTTCAGTTCTCTTCTAATCTGTCAAAGGGGGTTAATGTTCTTACATTCACAAACCTATTAAAATTAAAATCAAAATTAGCAATCATATGTCAATCAGGTGCAATATGTAAACATCTGCATATTAAGTTAATTATTAACCATTGAGTCAACGGTATACTCTTGAGCTCCACTTAGCAATAAAATTTTATATGTTTCACGGGCCATTGCATGCATCATTAGCTGTAAGTCAATTGCTAGACCTCCTGCCTAACAGATGACCTTGTTGGTGTGCTTCAAGCAGACACTTGATGAAATGTATCAGTTTATCCACTTCATCAAGTGTCTGCCTGAAACACACCAAGGTCGTCCATTAGGCAGGTGGTCTGGCAATTGATTTAAGCTGATGATGCAGGCAATGGCCTATGTGAAACATGTTTTGAAGTTTTGTTGGCCTGCAGAGTTCAAAAATATAAAATTGACTCACTGGTTTACTTATTAACTTATAATTCCACTGTAATAGTTCCTAAACAAATTTGTTTTAAACTATTTTAAAAATCTACGTAATAGTTTCATATTTAATCTCCCTGTTGTTAATAATGCATACTTAATGCATACTTTTTATTTATTCTTTATTTATTTATTAATAATACATACTTTTTATTTATTTATTTATTTATTATTTATCCATTATCCTGCACTGTTCAATTTTATATCAAAATAAGGAAAATCAGTAATAATCTGAATGCTCTACCTGACATAAATCACTTCTCCTCTCTTATTAATTTTGACCTTTCTTAAACCCCAGCACTTTAATCTTGTCCTTAATTTCTGTAATGCCTCATTTTTCATAGTTTGCATTAAGGCATAATTTAAATTGATTACTGAAAGAGTAACCATCAAATCATCATTTTAAAGTAACCCTAGAATTTCTGTATTACCAATGACTGCCGTGTACATTGTATATAATATATGATTAAACTTATCAAATTAACACATGTTAATGTTTAAAAGTTCAAATCAGTGATCTGTTTTTCAAATTATCATTTAGTAGTGCCAAATGCCTTGAAAAATATCTATTATCAGATTTTCTTATTTGCTGGTCAAAATTATGTTTATTGTTTATCACCAAATCAATTTATTGTAGAGATACTTCTGTACCACATCTTCTCAATACCTGGATATTTGATACTTTCATTGCTTTTATCAAATAAAATCTAAATTTCTCATATTATTTTGAGAGTATAATATATTGAACAAATGGGTAGATCTGAATTCCCTTACAGAGTGTACCTAATGAAACTTTAGCATCTTTACAATTATGTTGATGTACCTAGAGTGGTTCAGATGCTGAATCAATGCCTTAATCCATCATTGGCTGGTTGCCTTTGCATAATAATTAGCTTTGATAAATTATTTCCTGGTTTAAATTTGGATTTACTGTCCAGAAAAGATGTAAGTATAGGATTGATAAGTTTTTGAGTAGTATAATGATTTTGAATGTAAGAATATTCAAAAGAATGGGCATAGGCTCATCTGATAACTCTCCATTAGTTACACTTTCACTGTTGCAAATTTTTTGTTGGGATATTCAGTAAAAACAGTTTATTAATAAGGTGACATGTTTCTTGAAGTTGCTTGTGTTGCAAGAGTTTCCTTCGTGAAAAACTCTTTTTACAGTGTGACAAATTACTCAATTATCACTCACAGGATTCAATTAAAAATAGTTCCAAAATCCAAAGATAGACCATGAAATGCACTGCATTTTGACACTTCAATATAACAAGTGACTTGAAAATAACAGTTAGATAGTAATGTAAAATCAGCTTTCATGTTAAAGATGCTGAAGTACAATATTGTTAATCAAGGTCATAAAAGTTTCTTTTATTATAATCAAAACTCAGGTTATTCTATAGCTGGGATGTGGTTTTTCCATATCTGCAAAAAGTTAAAATCATGCTAGAAATTAATGCAATAGACATTAAAAATTATCTGCATAAAACTGCAATTTATTACATTTTATTGCCCTGGTACATGATTTTTAAAGAAATTTATAGTTCAGACATACAGTTACCAGACCATTTGCAGAAATATAAGGAGGGGGGGGGGGCTGCTTTTATTATGGAGTCTACGGTCAGGCTTAGAGGTGCACCCAATTTCTTGGTACCTGCTATTTGTTATTTAAAGGCTTATGAATGAGACATATGTTTCTACTTTCAAATGTACTATTGTAACAATATTCATTAAAATTGTTTTATTGACAAAGTATCCCAAAGCTATCAAGCTCATGTTCAGCAGTACTGCTTCATTACCTCTTGAGTATTGAGAACCCATCCTAGTTTGTGTAGCAGAATTAGAACACACAGTTGTGTGTTGTATGCTTTCCATTTTGGTAATTTTGAAGTAGTAATACTTCTTGTATATGTTATATGTTTTCTTAGGGTTTTAATTCCATTGAAATGTCCTGTGCCCCATCTTTGATCAACCCATTTTCTCAAAATTCTTGCTGTCACCATTTATTATTATACTAAAATAATTGTTTTTTTCATGCTTGTTCATCAGGGTGAAGAAGAAAGACAACAGCAGTTAAGAGAAAGAGCTAGAAAATTGATAGCAGAAGCAAGAATGGGTGTAGTTGGCACACAAACAACACAAATTGATCAGGGAAGGAGCACAAGTAAGTATGTAATGAAAGTTTATGGAATGTATAACAGGTTTCAAGCAAGCCTACTTTGCAGATATGAGCTAATGACCTTTGAATTGTCATTCAGATCCCTTAGGCGGCTAATGATATTCTACTGTAGAACTGATGAAGTGATATTTTTCCTTAGTGTTTTATCCATGCTTCCATTTCCATTTTTGACATTTGATGTGGCATCATAGTTCTTTTCAGTGAACCATTTAATGGTAATGGAAAGTTTCAGAAGAAATTTTGAACAGCACTTGTGTTCTTTGGCCTTGAAAATGGTTATAAATCATATTCATCATCAGTGAAATGCTCATGGCTATTTTTATTTTTGTCAGAAATAATTAAAAACTGGTTTTCAGGCATAAATAGAATCTTATTTAACCCATTTTATCTGTCAAATCAAATACTTAGAGTACATATTCTCTTACACTGTTTCACCTCGTATAACTGTTGGTTTTTTGTTAGGAATTTTATCATCAATAATAGTGAATGATTCCATTATCTACTGCGGCTCTTATAGCCATCTCCAGTATAGCTGGAGTGTTAGGAATAGATTCCATTCTTTTACTCAGGAAACTGCCCACTTGAATTACTTGCACTGAAAATAGCTTTCTGAATTTGTCATTTACAGAAAAAATTAAGTTATGTTTGTCATGTGTTCGATAGGGAGCTTGCTTAGTTCTTGCATATTATGTGCTTAAAACACAATGAAAATCTCCTCTGAATGAATTAAATCCAATAGAATAAATTAGACTTTTAAAGAAGAAGGAGGAGGAGGAGGAGGAGGAGAAGAAGAAGAAGAAGAAGAAGAAGAAGAAGAAGAAGAAGAAGAAGAAGAAGAAGAAGAAGAAGGAGGAGGAGAAGGAGGAGAAGAAGGAGAAGGAGAAGAAGAAGGAGGAGGAGGAGAAGGAGAAGAAGAAGGAGGAGGAGGACAAGAAGAAGAAGAGGAAGAGGAAGAGGAGGAAGAAGAGGAAGAAGAAGAGTAGTTCTTGACTTCATATATCTTTTTATCTTTTAACGTTTTTTCAGAATCTATTTCTAATTTTCTCTTTTTCTCTATGCATGTGCTTCTATCTCTTATTCTTTACACATGCACAATACACCAATAAAATATAAGATTATTTGGTAGATTTAGTAGAGCTAAACCATACAGAAAAAGAGATAGAAATAGATTTGAAAAAATATTAAAAGAGATAAGTAAAAAATAAAAGACAAAAAAAGCAAGTCATACATAAATACAATAAAATCATTAATTGATAAAGGTATCATTTATATAAAAGCTGATAAAGGGAACTGAATAGTCATATTAGATAAAGAAGAATATATTATGAGGATGCAAGGGGTTATTAAAAAATAAAGAATTTATATATGTCCAGTCAGACCCCCCATTAAAGGAATGTATTAATTCAGTCATGAGGCTCTGAAAACATGCACAGTTATGCCAAAAGTAGTACAGTACAAAATAAAACAGAATAACGCAACAATAGCAAAAATATATGGTTTACCAAAAATTAGTAGGAAGGGTATTGATATGCAACCCATTTTTAATATCAACATACCATCATACTATTTAGTAAAATAGTTGGCTAATAGATTCAGAACAGTACCAAAATTTCAAAGCCGGCATATAAACATCTCATTTCAGTTAATAGAAAAAAATTAGGGATATAAAATTATAATCCTACATTTATGTAATCATTAAACTATTACTAATTGATTATTAAAGTAAGTGGAGTTTTAGTGTAAACAAATTGATTACATAAATGTAGGATTTATCCACTCCATTGTCAACAGCTTCGTAAGAACAATATAATTTATAAAATTATAACTTTGACACCTTAGTATCTTTCAACATAGAATCTCTGTTTCCAAGTATCCTTAAAGATAAACATATAGCTTATCTCGTGATTGGCTAAGAACAAGTGGAATTAATGATGCACACATAAAGGAATATATAAAACTCACTGAAATTTGCATAAACCAAGCCTATTTCTCATTCAAGGGAAAGTTCTATAAACAAGAAACAAGACTTACTATGGGCAGCCCTTTATCTCTATTTCTGGCTAATCTCTTCATTAACAGAAAACACACATCAACACATCATTCCCATACATATTTAAAATCTGGTACAGATAAGTTGACAATATATTTGCCATTGTTAACAAAAAAAAATATTGCCTACATCCTAAAACTTGAATATACAACATAACATCAAGGCCACCTGGAATTTGGAATCTACAAAAAGATCACACATCAGACAATCATATCAAAGCTAATGGATTTAACCCAAAAGCAGAGAAACATGCGGCAATCAATAGCTTAATGAACAGATGCATTAACCTATCCATTAACAAGAAAGAATACCCAAAAGAATATGAGCAAACAGAAAGAATAGTATATAAAATATTGTAGTTATAAAGCTGTTGACAATGGAGTGGTAATATATCTTAAACTTAGGTATTCATTTTAAACTCCATTTACCTACATAAAAGTAAGACGCCTTTCGGGAGAATCTTTCCCATCTTCAGTTGCTCACTGAACTGCTGTATGTCCAGCCATCATTTCGAGTAATGACGGTTCAGTGAGCAACTGAAGATGGGAGAGATTCTCCCGAAACGCGTCTTACTTTTATGTAAGTAAATGAAGTTTAGTGTAAAAAAATTAATACCGAAGTTTAGGATAGAAAGAACAGTGATTAAAAATGAATTTAGCAATGCACTGGTTCACAATCAAGTACAGAAGTTCAAAAGGCAAAAATTTATTAAAGAAACCACAACACTTTCAGCAGGAAAAGATGATATATTTTTAAAAAATGCACTTATCATCCATGGGCTATGCACAAATTTCAAAATATTCTTAAGATTTTAATATTAAATTAGCACCAATAGATTTAATGTTAAAATTTTCCTGAATGGCAATATTAATGACAGTATTCCACCAGAAAAAAAGCATGTATTTATCAAATAAAATGTGAAGAATGCAAAAAAGACTATATTGGAAAAACAAAGAGAAACATAGGCAAATGGTTAAAAGCATACTTCGAACTTAAAATACAAACAAATGGAGAAATCATGGTGGCATCTCATTTCTGGACAGAGAACCATGACATGGTGAAAAAAAGAAAATCAGCACAGGGATCCACTGCAACATGTGAGAAAATCTAATCTATAAATACAGATACAGATTAATGAATTTCAACACTTCCAGGGATGAAAACAAACTTTCAGATTATCATACTTTCATCAGAGCAGAGCAGTGTACACATCCCCAAAGGAACACCACGAATTATCCAGCAGCAGACTGTTAGTAGAGGATGTGGATGATGGTCCACAAAACATGTTCCAAATATAAATAAATGGAGCCAATAGCAAAGTGTAGTTTGACTCAATCATACAATAATCTAAATTATAAGTTTTTGTCCCCCTAATTTTTTTGAGCTATATATTTAAAATCAGTATCATAAGTACTTAATTCAATGAACTGTGAAACTTATTATATCCCTTTAGCTACAACAGATCTTAAAATATCTTAAAAAACCCACTAGTCAAGGTGCCTGAAACTAGAATGATAGAGGAAGCTGTATGTTGGATGAAAAATGAAAACAAAAGACTTTTGAAGTAATATATTCTAAGCTACTGAGTGTTTCCCTCACTTATGGCTCCTAATTTTCCTTTAGAATTTACAAATTAGTAGACATAATTCAATGAAGTTTAACATAGACACCCTTGGTTATGAGAAGTGTGACTACAGAACAACTTTAGTGGCAAAACTACTCTCAAACTTAACGTGTCGTGCATGTCTGTGAGAACAGACCGTGTTTTTGCAGTTCTCAAAGCTGTGCTATTGTTATGAGAATGTCAGTCATTGTTTCTTTATGTTATTAGCAATGCTGTACATACAATACAGTATGAGCCGATATGCAGTGGAACAGTGCATGTTTAATATTCACATATTCCAAAAATTGTATTAATAAAGGAATGCCAAAAAAGGTATATTGTGCATTTTGTTGTTCAGAAACCACCAGCTAAATCCTCCATTCATTATCTGGTCAAAGCAGTGGCACTTTCAGATAAAGACAGGCCATGACTGTTTTGCTACATGACTTTGTAAAATAGTGATTCTCACATCTGAGGAATGCACAGTGCCAGCAGCCAGAAACAGTAATGAATGCTGACCACCTTTTCACCTATATGAAACTTGATTCAAACCAACAGAAATTGCTGACGTAGCCAAACAGCAAGATTCCAAATGAACTAGGAAGATTTCAGTAAGAAAGCCAATACAAGAACAAGAAGAGGAGAGAGAGAAAGAGGAGAAGGGAGAAGAAGAGAAGAAAGAGAAGAAGACCATGAACCACTAAGAAGATGTTCAAAATTTCTGGAAGCATTTGAGAAGAGTTGAAAAATAAAGATTCTCCACAGAATTACTTATGTAAACAATCACCAGAGTTGTGCATTTCCGTGAGAACTTGCCCATAAACTGGGTGGGGGGACAACTGTATGCATATTATGTTACTGCTGTCAAGAATGAAACCATCCAGTGAACTGAAGAGGCTCATTTACTTCCATTGGTTTCAACAGTTTGTCAGTGCACATCAGGGAACACTGGACTATATTTGGTTCTCTAACAAGGTAAGATTCCATCTAAATGGGACAGTATTTCTCAGAATTCCCATATTTGGTCTAGTGAGAATCCTTATACCGTGCATTAAATATACTTCTTAATGATGAACAAAGGAGTGTGGTATCTCTATCATGGAGTGACATTATTGGCCTCATCTTCTGTACACCTTGGATATCTCAGTCTACATAGAAACCTTCCATGAGTTTCTGAATCAATTGATGATGAGAAAATATGTACTGGCTGTTCTCAGCAGGATGGTGCCAGCTGTCATACCTAAAATGTCCACTTGGCTATGATACTTAAGAAACTATAGACAATGGAGTAGTAATATATCCTATTGGAACATATTTAATAAATTCTAATAGGGTATGGCTAAAATTGTTTCCTTCTTTGATAATCATACCATTTAAAGGGCCCACTAAGATACAAGAAAGCATTAATTGGTAAACGAGCCTGTGATTCCCAGTGAGCCCTTATATTTCTTGAAGAGGCATGCACAGGAATGCCTTGATTGTAATAGCAGTCACTTTCAACATTCACTATAAGATCATGCTTCTCATACACTAAGATGTCTATACCAAATGTCAGTGAATTACATCCATTACTTTGGAAGTTATAAGAGAGGATGAAAGTTGAGTTAAGCATCTCATATTTTGCCATAGCATTCAGATTCAGATTCAGATTCAGATTTATTCACCATAAGAATTTGTACAAATTTTTGGTTTCGTCAATATAGTAGGAATATATACATGTATTAAATAGTGATAATACAACAAAATACTATATACTAGCACATTCTGATTAGTGCAGAGTGGCGGTTGCATTCTTGAATGAAGATCATCTTTCCATTTTGGCATCTTAGCTCCTGTGGACAGAAAACAGAGCAGCACAGTATCTCCACCAGAATAGTATGTACATTAAATAATATTCTATTAAGCATTTGGCACTTACATTTTTATATCTGGGCTACTATATCTCCTTTAGGGCGTTTATTCATGTCATTACAGTATCTGCTAAATTCATCAATTGTATAGAACTGTTTTGTAAGTAAGACTTTATTAATTTCAGTTTTAAATGATTTAATTGTTGCTAAGTCCCTTAGATAAGGAGGTAAGACATTATACAATTTTAAACAATTATATTTGAAGGATCTCTCGTATAGTTTCGTGTTATGCTTATGTTGGTGGAGTTTAGTTTTATTTCCAGTATTATGTGAATGAATCTCAGTATTGATTACAAAATCATCTAAGTTAGTCCGGACATAGTTTAGAATTTCTTTTATATAAACACAGGGGACTGCTAATATTTTTAGATCCTTAAAATGTTTCCTGCAGCTTTCTTTTCTTGGGATACCAATCATGGTTCTTATCGCTCTCTTTTGAAGCTTGAAGATGAGATGACTATTTACAGAGTTTCCCCATAATATTACTCCATATAAAATATGCGAGTGGAAGTACGCAAAGTAACAACTTTTGAGTACATCTAATGTTACTCTTGTCCTCAGTTGGCTGAGAACATAGCAAGCCTTGCTTAGTTTTGTAGCTAGTTTTTCAACATGGTTATCCCATGAGAGGTTTAAGTCAATCCATAACCCCAAAAATTTTGTTTCTGACTCATACTTTATAGTTTTTGACCCAAGCATGATTCCCGGAGTAGTTATGATTTTGTTGTTTTTGTGCTGGAAATTAATTGCTACTGTTTTTGCTTCATTTATCAGAAGTTTGTTAGTTTTGAACCAGGTTAACATGGCTTTTATTACTGCTGTTATTTTTGCTTCCAGGTCAGTACTTTCTTTTCCGCTTATAAATATGCTTGTATCGTCTGCAAAAAGTGTTAGCTTTACTTCAGAAATATCTTTTAAGCAATGCGGTAAGTCATTTATGTACAATAAAAATAGAAGAGGACCTAAGATTGATCCCTGTGGTACTCCCGATGTTACATTTCTTTTGCTCGAGTGTGCTTTCCCAATTTTTTGGTTTCTCACATCATTGAATTCGATCTCAACCAGTTGTTCTCTACCTTCCAGATAGGTTTTAAACCAATTGTATGGAATACCCCTTACTCCATAGTTCCACAGTTTGTCCAACAGCAACTTGTGGCCCACCATGTCAAATGCTTTAGATAAATCTAGAAACACTCCCACCCCGATTTCACTTTTATCTAGCATGTCGTATATACTATCTACAAAGTTTATTATTGCCATATTAGTGGACTTGTTTGTTTGAAAGCCAAATTGGCATTTGGTGATAATATTAAATTTGTTCAGGAATTTGGTTAGTTGTCTGTACATTACTTTTTCAAGTATCTTTGAAAAAACTGAAA
This sequence comes from Metallyticus violacea, assembly GCA_030762175.1. Taxonomy (NCBI): domain Eukaryota; kingdom Metazoa; phylum Arthropoda; class Insecta; order Mantodea; family Metallyticidae; genus Metallyticus; species Metallyticus violacea. The sequence goes on along the minus strand of CM060839.1, from coordinate 69,029,423 downwards.
TGAGAGCTATAGGTCTATAATTGTTTACTTCGTCAGTCTTTCCCTTCTTATAGATTGGTATAATTTTAGATATCTTTAGTTGTTTTGGAAATTCTCCGCTTCTCAGAGATTCATTAACAATATAACATAGTGGCTTGATGATGAACCTGCCACATTTTTTAATAATAAAATTTGAGCTCTCATCTAAAGCGCATGATTTTTTGTTTTTTAGCTGTTTTATTATGTCTAACAATTCGCTTTCAGTAACAGGACTGAGGTATAGAGATTTTTCATTAATTATTTTAAAACTTGTACTGTGTGATATTGACAAATTATTAGGGTGTTGTACATTTTTAGTAATATTTGTGAAGTATTCGTTGAATGAATTTGCCACTTGCTTGGGCTGTGTTACATTTTTCCCTCCTTGCTTGAGACTGATGTTCTTTAGGGTGAGATTCTTTTTGTTTGTTTCTCTTTTTATCACTTCCCATATTGCTTTTGGTTTGTTTTCAGAGTTTATAATCTTTCTGTTATTAAACATTTTTTTTGCTGCTATAATTACTTGTCTATATATTTTTTTATATTTCTTATAATATAATTGCAATTCCTCTGATGCCTTTGTACTTTTTAGTAGATTACCCAGCAGTCTTAGTTTACTTTGCGAGGTTCTTATTCCCTTAGTTATCCATTTTGGGGTTTTATCATTTACTTTTACTTTAACAATCGGGAATGCAGCATCATAATAGTATCTAAATGTATTTATAAAGGAAGTATATGCTGCATTTAGTGTTGATTCCTGATAGGTTCCCTCCCATTCTTCATTTTCAAGCAAATGGCAAAAGTATTTTACATTTTCCTGTTTTTGTAAACAGGTTTCTTTAAATACACTGCACTTGTTTTCTTTTGCATCTTGGTAGTGCCAGTTAATTGCAATTGTCTGTGCATAATGGTCAGAGAGATGGGTTTCTAATATATTTACTTTATTATAGGTGATATCTTTAGTGATTGCAATTTGATCTAGGGCACTTTTTGTTGCTTTGGTGACTCTGGTTGGTACATCTATCAATGGTTTCAGTCCATAGCAATTCAGTGTAGTTATGAGTTTTAGTTTTTCACTGTTATTTTTCAGAAAGTCTATATTTAAGTCCCCGAGTAGGATCATGTTTTTGTTTAATTTATGAAAGTGGTGTAAGATGACCTCAAGCCTATCCAGAAGAATGCTTAGTTCACTTTTAGGGTTCCTATAAATGAAAATAATAATAAGTTTGTTTTCCACCTCTATTATGCTAGCTTCGAAATGTTCTTCTATGTTTTGGGGTTCAAAGATTATGACTGGTTTTGCTTTGATTCCATTTCTTATCATGATTAGGGATCCTCCATTTTTTCTTTTGTTTCTGCAATAACCATGTATAACGCTAAATTTTTCAAATTTAAATTCAGACAGTTCATTGCTGTTCAGCCAGTGCTCAGTTAAACATAGGACATCTACGTATTTTAAATCACTCTCAAGCAGCAGTTCTATATCAAGCAGCTTGTTTCTAACGCTCTGGATATTCTGGTGAAATATGTTTAATAAGTTATTGTTTTGGCTTTGGAAATAGCTATTATTACAAATATCTTTATTCATTGAAGAGGAGATTTCAGTAATAATTGAGGTTACTGCTATACAGCTATTTATGGTAAGGCTAGGTACCTCATTAATTGAAGAATTTTTACTTTTACCTGAACCGCTGGTTACTGCTCTGCGTTTTTTCGGTCTAGATGGTTGATGACTCTGCCCAGAAGACTGCTGAACTTTGCTGAACCTGTTCGATTGAAGTGGAGTTCATCTCTTCCCAGGTCCTCTTCTCCAAGCCAGGCATTACCGTCGATGAAGATGCATCCATTTTGTTGACAAATCCAGTCCAGCGTAGTGTTCACTGCGTCAATATATCTTAAATCTTCATCCCTTCGTCGTAGTATACCACTCACGCATAATGTAGCTTGAGGGTACAGCTCTTTTGCAGTGTGAACGAGGTGCTTCATATCCTTCATTATGTCATCTGGAGAGGTAGATCCATGCAGATTGTTGGTCCCGGCGTGAAATATTATTATGTCGGGGTCATCCTTGTTGTCGTACAATCTTCTTTCTATATGCTCTATTCTAGCACCCGGGTAACAGTAAACAGAAACCTCATTCCTGTCCAAACTTTTCCCAGCATGGCGCACCATTGAATCTCCAACAATTATGGCTGTTTTCCGCTCATACATAGCCTTTTCCGTTATACTGCTTGTTTCGTCATCTGTTATATCATCGCAGTTGTTTGTGGTTACCTCGGTGTCATCAGTCGGATTGTCTTCACTTAGAATTTCGAATCTATTCCTTGTGGTCACTTCCTGTTTCTTCGTTTGGTCGCGGTGTTTTTGCTGACCAAGTTTCGGCCATTTTTGTTCGTTTTCAGTACGCCGTGAACTTTGGCGACGTTGTTCCCTTGTTACAGTTGACCAGCCATTATCGTATTTAAATTCCTCGGTGTCTGATATTTCTTTACCTTTTAATTTGTTGATTACATCGTGGGCATTCTTTAGTTCATTTTGAAGAGTCATCACTGTTATCTGCAACGACGCGACCTGTTCCCGCCATTTGGTGCAACATGGTGACGCCATGGTTGATCTGGGCAGTCTTTTCGTCTCTTCTTTACAATTTACTTTTCAGTCCTAAATGATACCTTCACTTGCACAGTTACAACGGGCTTTTGTGTGTTAAATACTATTAGTTTCACCTAGTTATATGCTCTATTTCTCGAGTTTTCTAAAACAAACTATGGAGCCACGTTACCGCTGAAACTCAAGCATCAGCCATCTTTGGCATTACTGTTAAAATGAATAATACAAAATTTAATGAGAGATCAAAGCTATAAAAATTGCTTTGTGCAATCTGCTATTTAGATTATACATGCTCTCTAGCATTGGTATATGTTTCTGGACTCTTAAGGCTAGCTAGCATTTCTGTAATCTGTATGCATAAAGATCCAATAATTTTGTAACATTGTGCTGATATACAGTGCTTTCCACATGTTGACTATTTGAGAATTTTTCTTAAGGATTGCTTGTTCTAAGTAACCTTTTCCTTATGATCAGATTTTGTCTTCAGTTTGATTTCTTGTCCAATGCTAATCCTTTAGTTTAATTTGTTACTACTAATCTTCTTCTCCTTCTTCTTTTCCATCACCTTCACCATCATTAATTTTATTATTAGGTGTATCAGTCCTAAGAAAATGCTCCTAAAATTGTATGAGCATTGCCTAGAGATTGGAAGACAGAAGTATAATGCAGTTAAGTGAGCTAACAACTGCTGCAGTTAAAACCTTCCTAGTATCAGAGTGCAGGACTAAACTTTTTTTTCTGCAATTTATCAGCATTATTTTATCATTGTTCATCATAACCAGCAACTAATCGTGGATAACATGATATTAAAGCATCACCAAAGCAAATGGAGTTTCAAAGTAATTATATTATTTAGTAATGAGGAAAGGCTTTTTATTCTCAATAAATTTATTTAAAAAAACTTAGTGTTTAACACCAGGCCTAAGTTTAGGGTACCTCCCTGGCATTTGCCATTTTTGAGGACTGAGGAAAACCTGGAAAAAACCTCAGTCAGGGAGGACGATCCTGGCAGTATTGGAACTCAGACCTCCCACTCACGAGTCCATGCCTTAACGACCTCGGCCACCCTTAGCAGTATCATTAAGGTAGTAGCTATATTTTCATATATTCTTTATCTAAAACTAAATACTTTTAAGTGCATATGCCTCATATTTGTTTGGGATGTAAACAGGTGGCATATGTAAAAATCCTGCTGAATTTAGACTATCTCATTGGTGGTTTCAGCATAATTGTTTTTACAAACCAATGGGCAAACATCTTATTATGCTAAATAAACTAAAAAATCAACCATTATTAATTAAGTGCTACTCTCTTTCCCTGATATTAAAAGTAATACAAAGAAATTTTATGATAAAAATGTATTTTTAAGTAGTTTTGTAGTTTTTATTAAATTTTTATACAAAAGACTTTGCCTACAATTATTATTACACCTGAAATTCAAGAAATTGCTAATCGTTCTTTTTAAAGTAGAATTCTTCTTATTTCGTATGTTCTGAAATTATGTGCATTAGATTGCTTTCTTTAATGTATCAATAATATATTTAATGTGAATTTTGCACATGACTTCACAATTTGATGGACCTGTATTTTCTGTTATAGATGTACAAAAAGTTGTCCATGATGACGGAAGTCAATTGACAGAAAACCAAAGTGCTGATGAGCAAAACAATTCATTGTTACCATCTCCTGAGGGATTGAAAAATGCTCAATTTCCTATTGAGAATAGCAGTAAGGTGTGTTATTTGTATTTTAGTCATTATTAGCAACTAGATTGCTTGAAATTTTAAAATTTAAAATTAAGAAAAGCATTCTTTAAAATAATTTATAGGAACTGTTTTTAATAACATTCAATTTTGTTATAATAATCAAGAAATTATTATGTGTTTTTATATATAAATATATACTTAGCATTTTTATCTTTCAGTTAATTATAATTAATTATCTATGACAAAATTGCTTGAAAGGGTATTTAAGTAGCTGATTTAGAAAATAATTCCTTTAGATATAAGTACCAATATTTAATAATATTTACAGAACTGAAGTAAGCACAGTATAATTTAATTCAGGAAAATCTCATACTTAATTTTTACCTCTTTATAACAAAATGTTTGAAGGAGCAACAATTGTTTCCTTAATGCCTTAATTGCCATCACGTCTTCACTTTTTCTAGATAGGTATAGGTATTTTCAAAAATTTTGTAAATTGAAACTTTAATATTTATTATATTTTTAATGTTTTAAAGTGAATATTAAAATTCAGTGAAATGGCATATTAGAGCTAGAATTTTTTGCACAAAAGTCATGTGAGAAATACAAAGTTCAGTAATGAATGCCCACATCTTTTTAAACAGCCTTACTTTTCTCATCTCCGTCCTGAAAACTTATAATTTTTTTTAGCATATGCTATGCAGATAATCCCATTTAATGGTAATAAACAAAAATAATTTAAATTGAAGTTTGGATATGCATATGTTAGCATAATTTTAAAGATTGTGGAATAGATTTCATAATTCTATCTGTAATTTAGGAATATTTTTTACATAAAGTTATTTTAGCTTATAATACTTGTTTGAATATTTTACTGGAACTTAACCAACATTTTTTCATTGTTTCAAAAAATATTGTATTCATCATTAGTAGGGCATGGACTAATATGTAAACAAACAAAGGATATATGGCCTTCTAAAAATTAATTAACAAGAAAAGAAAACAAGTTATTCTGCATTCATGTATTAAACATATTCACATACATATAAGTTAAAAAGAATGGAATATTTATTTCGAATTTTCATTACAAGGATTATAACAATAATTTTAAAATGTCTTGTGTATTGACTATTTAACAATTTATACTCCCAATATCTCACTATACTTCACTAGTTGCACTTCTTGTTTCTGCATTTCCTAGGCCCAATAAACTCAAACACTCAGTTGCCGATTATTAGAGCCCTTTCTACTAGTTCCAATCTTTCCCCTCACACTCTATACATTGTTCACTATCTTGCTCATTAATTTTTCTCATTCATTTAGCTCTGACTTTACTAAGTACATATCAATTTCCACCATCCTTTTCCTTGCCTTAACATTCAACATTTTTTCCCCCACAATTTTCCTTGGTAAATTAGACCATCTTGGCATTTCCAACTTCTCCTTTGGTTTCCTGACAATCCAGTAATATATGCCAATTATTATCTTGCTGACTGCATAATGGGCATTTACCCAGCTTCCTCCTTATCATAAACCCTTCAATTTACATGTAAGTGGAATTAGTGTGAACTTTTTAATACATGAATGTAGGATAACTTATTTATGTATTAAATATTTAATACATAAATGTAGGATATATAGACAGACAATACTTTAGTTCCTTTTGACATAATAACCCTGCTTCTAAATATTCTCAAAGAAAAGCTTCTGCAGTTTTATGGTTAGAATCATTGAATTACTAACAGAACAAATAGAAGGCTATGTATAATTAACAAAACTGTGCATGATACAAACCTATTTCAAAACTAGAAATGCTAATTGGAACTTGTATAGTGAAGCAAATCATATAATTAAGATCATTATATGATTGAGTCGAACTACACACTCTTATTACTCCTCTTACTTGTTTATAATATGTAGTACTTATTTCATGAACCATTTGTTCGCAGCATCAACTACCCATCGACTGCTGGATAATTCTTTATGCAGTGGGAATGTGTATTCTGCTCTGGTGGAGATATGATGAACTTTAAGTTTATGTTTTCATTCCCGGAAATGTCGAAGTTCATTAAAATGTCTCTATATTTGTAAATGTAGATTTCCCTTTCTATGTTCTTATGTTGATTTTAATAATTTCGCTTTATTCATATGTTGTGGTTTTCTGTCCAGAAATGAGTTGCTACTGCTGATTTCTCCATTTGCTTGTATTTTATGTTCCTGAAATGTTCATTAAACCGCGTGCCTATGTTTCTCTTTGTTTTTCCAATATAGATTTTTTCCACATTCTGCACCACTTATTTGGTAAATGCCTGCTTTTTTCTCCTGTGGAATACTGTCATTAACATTGTCTATCAGGAGATTTTTAACATTAAATCTGTTTACAGGTGCCAACCTGATAAAATCTTTTAGAATATCTAGAAATTGTTCATAGCCCATGGATGATATTGCAAATTTGTGTGTTATGGGGTCGCATACCATTACCCATCTTGTGAATTTTTGGTAATCCATATATTTTTGCTAGAAAAGAACAACCATACAATAGTAAAAGTATATGATTTACCAAAAATTCACAACACTGGTAATGGTGTGTGACCAGTCATTAACAATATCAATTTTACCTTTGTACTATTTGGCAGAATGTCTAGCTGATAGATTCAAGACACTACCAAAATTTCAAAGCAGGAATGTAAGCAATTCATTTCAGTTAATAGAAAAAATTAAGGATATAAACCTTCTGACACACTAATATCTTTCAACTTAGAATCATACCTAAAGTCTTAATTTATCTGTATGATTGGCTAAGAACAAGTGGAATTAATAATGCACATATAAAAGAATACATAAAATTCACCATGCATAAACGAATCCTACTTTTCTTTCAAAGGAACATTCTATAAACAACAATCAGGACTTGCTATGGGCAGCCCCTTATCTCCATTTCTAGCTAACCTCTTCATGAACAAATATGAATACACAATTAGACAATCACATCAAAGCTGATGGTTTTAACCCCAAAGCGCACAAATATGCAATTATCAACAGCTTAACACACAGGCTAGTTCACCTACAAATTAACAAAGAAGAATACTTTAAAGAATAGTACAAACAAATAGAAGGAGCAGCGGTTAAAAATGGTTTTAAAAAAGAACTAGTTCACAAAAAAAGTACAGAAATTCAAGAGGCAAAAACTTATTAAAGAAACCACAACACTTTCAACAGAAAAAGATGAGCTAATTTTTAAAAAATTTGCATAACATCCATGGGCTATGAACGATTTCAAGATATTCTAAAAGATTTTAACATTAGGTTGGCACCTGTAAACAGATTTAATGTTAAAAATCTCCTGATAGACAATGTTAATGAAGTATTCCACAGGAGAAAAAAAGCAGGCATTTACCAAATAAGTTGTGCAGAATGTGGAGAAAAGCTACATTGGAAAAACAAAGAGAAACATAGGCACACAGTTTAATGAACATTTCGGGAACATAAAATACAAGCAAATGGAGAAATCAGCAGTAGCAACTCATTTTTGGACAGAAAACCCCAACATATGAATAAAGCGAAATTATTAAAATCAACATAAGAACATACAGAGGGAAATCTACATTTGTAAATATAGAGATATTTTAATGAACTTTGACATTTCTGGGGATGAAAACATAAACTTAAAGTTCATCATATCTCCACGAGAGCAGAATATACATTCCCACTGCATAAAGAATTATCCAGCAGTTGACGGGTAGCTGATGCTGCGAATAAATGGTTCATGAAATAAGTACTACATATTATAAACAAGTAAGTGGAGCAATAAGAGTGTGTAGTTTGACTCAATCATATAATGATCTTAATTATATAATTAAACCTATTTCAGTTTCAATTCATAAACATCAACAAAAATCTGACCCGGGCATGACTAACATACATTTCCCTTTACTTGTCAATTTATTTAAAAATTAAGCTGAGATACAAATCAAAAATCTTCACATTCGATGTTAAGTTATGGCACTGGTATGTTTTGCTTAGTAAATAGAAACACAAAGAAGAAGCAGTCAAATTATTGAACTTATAAGAGAAATGCCAAGTTTCACAAAGTCCACTCTACCTTTAGTATATATGAAAATAATTGGAAAGGATGATTGCTAAATTTTGGAATATACAGAAAATCAACATGCACATAAATCTACATAAAAAAGGACAGCTACTATCCTAGACCACATCAACAATATGCTGTCAAAGCCTTAGACACAGACTAGTTAACAAAAGAAAATGACAGCATATTTTTCGGTATGCAATATATAATGGCTCAAAAAGGAATTAATAGAAAAAGTTATCAAAAAATACCAAACCACAAATACATAAAAGACACAAGGACCTTGGAAAAAGAAAAAGAAGTTTTCAAAAAATAAATAATGTGTCACACTTGGGCAGACAATAATTCAGATAGATATTCTAGAAACACAATACATCTGCTCCTTAGAAAAATTCAGTAATTTATTAAGAAAATCACAAAAAGTTCAAATCAAAACAAACAATGAATCAGACAGGTCCTATAAAATAATTGCAAAGAATGTAACCAGATATATCAAGAAGACAAAAACAAGGACAAAATAATTTTAGCAATAATGGGGGGGGGGGAACCCTGCAAATTCTGGACATTTTTGATCATAAAACATAAAATTGGTACAGAAACAAAATTATTAAAAACAGAAATAATAATTATAATAGTAACAATAATAATAATAATAATAATATTATTATTATTATTATTATTATTATTATTATTATTATTATTATTATTATTATTATTATTATTATTACAAACAACAGGCATGAACTTTGACATTCCATCTAAAGATTGCCTCGAGAGGAAGTTCAATCAAACTATGGTGGAGCAAGGATAGCTCAACAAGCAACAAGGAAATATAAATTGGAGAAAGTAACTAATGATATTTGAAACATCCAAAAAATAAATTAATAAGTTCCAGTTTAAAAATATCAAACCAAGTATATTAAGATAATTGAGTTATAGGTCAATTGAACACTTCTGTAAGTGTGCAGTTGTTTCAAATAATCTCACTGTATATTAATTTAGATTTTATTAAACTTCTATATAATTGTTTAAGTGTGCAAATTCCAACAATATTTCTATCCTTTCATACTGTAAAGAGTTTAATATAAAATAATCATTAGAATTAATTATATGTATATTGGTAGAAATATAGTTAATATGTTTTAGATCAAACTCTTTGAATTTTAACATTTAAGAGAAATTGAGTCGAAATAGTAACATACACACCACTAAAATTGAATTAAATGGAAGACTAGTTTCGGGAGCCATCGCTCCTATCATCAGTTCCTGGTCGACTGCCGGCCTCGTTGTTTGTGATAGATCGATTCGTCTCTGGTGGAGGTTTGATGAACTTTTGTATTAGTACATCACTTGGCGGGATTTCGAAATTAAAAACTTTCTCCTTATTCTTCCAAATATAGATATTTTCCCAGACTGTAAGTTCAGTTTTTCCTTTAATATATTTAAGTAATTTTGGGTTTTTATTAATGTTATGTTGTTCTTTCCAAAAGTGCCAGGCTACCGCCGATTTTTCTTCTTGTTTTTGATTTATATTCCTAATGTGTTCTTTGGCTATTGTTTTTATGTTTCTTTTGGTCTTTCCAATATAAACTTTATCACAATCATTGCAGTTCATCTGATATATTCCTGATTTATCTTCATCTTGTAGGCTATCTTCTTTTTGTTTTGAGTTAAGGATATTTTTAATGGAATAATTATTTTTTGGAGTCAGAACAATGTTGTATCTTTTAAAAATCTTTTGAAATTTATGAAAGGTTGATGGATGGTATGTGAATTTTTTGTATGTCCTGTTTTTTTCTTTGATAGGAGTAAGTGTAGTGTTGTCTCTAATTTTCTTTTTCTTCTTCTCTCTGTCTATTTTCTTGTGTACAGCTTCTTGTTTGAAGCCATTCTCTGTAGCTATATGTATTATATTATTCATTTCTAGTTTATATTCCTCCTTGTTCATTGGAATATTAACCAGTCTGTATGCAAGACTATTTAAAACTGCATGTTTATGGGGAATTGGATTAAAACTGTTACATTTAATGTAGTTATCTGTGTGTGTAGGTTTTCTGTATATGCCAAAATTTAGATGATTTTTCTTTTCTAATTATCTTAATATCCAAGAAAGGTAACTGTTCATTGCATTCTCTCTCCATGGTGAATTTAACTGTTTTTTCCTGTAAGTTAAGCAACTTTAGTGCATCATCCAAGTGTCTTTCTGGTACTATTGCAAAAATATCATCAACATAACGGTACCAAGTCTTAAATATCCAAGGGAAACTATTTACTATTCTAGTTTCCAATGCACTCATGAAAATGTCTGCCAATATTGGTGATAGTGGGCTACCCATTGTCAGACCAAAATTTTGTTTGTAATATTTGTTATTGAATGTAAAGTAATTTTGTTCTAGACATAAGCTGATTAATATGATGTATTCTTGGATATCTTTTGTGGTTATTCCTACTTTTTGTAACCACTTTTTTATCAGGGAGTATAAATTTAGTGTAGGAATACTTGGAAACAGTGCTGTTACATCAAACGAAACTAAGGTATCTGTTTTTTCTATTTTTATGCCTTTAATTTTTTGAATAAGATCTAATGAGTTTTTTATACTAAGAGATTCAAATCTTGGAAAAGTAGAAAGTTTGTGAGTCAACCATTTTGCTAGTTTATAGGTTGGAGCATCTATGTTATTTATGATAGGTCTCATAGTTTTCCCTGGCTTGTGTACTTTTGGGAGACCGTAGATTGTAGGTATTGCAGGGTTATCTACTTTAATTTTATAATGTTCCTTTTTATCTATTAATTTGCAATCAGTAATTGTTTTATTAAATGTGCTTTTGCATTGATTTAGGGGATTTTTTGTTATTATTGAGTATTCAGTGTTTTTTAGTAATTGTTCCATTCTGTCTATATAGTCATTCTTATCTAGAATTACAACAGTATTTCCTTTGTCTGCTCTTGTGTAAATAACAGGTTTGTCTTTTAGTGTCTTTATTATCTTTGTGTAAGGGTTGGTATTGTTTTTATTTCTTTTGAATTTTATTCAGCCATTTCTTCTTTTTTGAATTGTATTATGAATGTTCAACAATTATTTTTTTAATTTAACAACTTTTTAAATATTGTACTTACGAAGCTGTTGACAATGGAATACTTGACAACTTTAGGAGCAGCTAAGAGAAATCCTATCATCCGAAATTCATAGCCAACAAAAAAGGAAATTCATCTGTGTTTAGCTGCCCTATTTGCATTCTGTCATAGGTAGAATGAGGAGCATTATAAGTATGTGTAATACTTCATATCTGAGAAGAGCTAAAGAAGTTTGCTTGTTTTACAGATGGAAAAAAATGGTAATATGTTATTATGGAGTCCGTCCGCAAAAAAGGCACCTAGTGCAAAATCTCCTACAGAAAGCATGGCCTCTGATGTATTGCGTCCAACCCAGCTTGCTACAGATGAAGAAAATTCATGTAAAAAAACTTCTCCATTACATTCATTCACTTCATTAATGGATCGCATCTCTCCAGAGAAAACTTCTGCTGATATATGCCAGAAAGGGGTATGTATTAATAGTAATCTGATCAATAATAAAAAACTACTTGCATATGCCGTAAATATGATAATGGAATTGCATTTATGCAACACATTTTGAATTACTTTAATAAGCTCATTTCTTAATTATATCCCTTTTATTATGAGAGGTTCAATAATTTATTTACCCATGAAACATTTGTTTGCATTGTCTGATCAGTGCAGGTTTTTGTATGACTTGGCATGCAATGCACATAGTTAAGATTAACAGGTAGTAGAGAGAGTTGGAAAAGGGATTATGTTAAACACTTCTGTTTGTAGTTTTGCAAAGAAAGTGATGGATTTTGGGTACTGTCCCATCATTTTATTTCAATAAAGGAAGTGAAAGAGGAGCCAAATTAAACCCTTAAGATTCTATATACAGTGAAGCACATTTATATCAAATCTTAGGGATTTGTTTTGGCCTATCTAATCACTCAACCATCAGGTCAAGCAAGTTTTGTATCACCAGACTCCCTGCAAATGAGTCCTGCAGTCTCTACCCAGTTGCCCTCCTGCTCATGGAGTAGGTTTGCTGTTAATCTGTGGAACATGTCCTGAATAAATCTCGTGTAAGTGAATCCATAAAGAGTGTTCTAAATATTTTGACTCAGAAGAGAGTATTAATGTATATTTCACTATGTTTGATTCCAAATTAAATTAATATTCAGATTTGCACTTACTTGCAGTCTGTTGCTTCTGAGTAACACAGGAACATTTATAGAGAGAATAGTAAATGTTATCGACTGAGAATATAAAAAAATATATAAGGGCTTTTCAGTAATGTTTATAAATGAAAGTAAATATAATAAAAAATGAAGTATAACTGCACTTTTGTACTGTTTATTAAGTATAAGGCAGTTTTAATATGCTGCATGGACCCTGGATTAAATACCAATATTATAATCAAATTATCAATATAATTGATATAACATAACCATATCTTAATTAAAGCCAATAATTTCAGTTTGTGTGTAAATGTTATGAGAGCAGCTTGATGCCAGCTAAGAAATTCAGAAAAAGGATCCAGCTAAAACTTTTATCTCTACTCTGGAAAGTCCTTGAAAGCTATTGTTGGTATAGAATATTGCGAGAGTGTGAGAGGCAAATGAAACTTTGCCAGGCAGTCAGAGAGAAACGAAACACTCAGCAAACAGACTTATTTTCAAGATGTACCATTAAGTCATAAACTCCATGGAAACTTAGCTAGTTTTTTTGTTGTATAAGGACATTGCATGGAAAATCACCAGAGATAGTACCATTGGAATAATGGAAGTTTAGGAGAAGGAACGAGAATGTATTGTGTCTCTCAGAGATTATTTGACTCCATGAGACAGAGGCAGAGCAAACTTTTTACCAACAGGAGAATAGATTATGCATTGTACAACTGTTCGACTAAGGTTCTATAAAAGGGGCAAAAATTAATTGACAACACACAGTGATTTGGAATTAGAAGGCAGTCAGCTCAATTTCATTGATGTCATGGTTCAGCAGGGGCCATCATGTGATAAAGCCAGTCCTAAAGTTTCTTTAAAATCAGCTCAATAGAAAAGCCCACAGATATCAGTGGAACAGAGAATTCGAGTACTTTATAAGTTTAAAGTTCAGTGAATATACCCTGTGTGACATCCAAAGGTTAAAACACAGTCTAAAGAAGTTCAAATGAACATGCAGGGCTTTTGAAGTGAGTAATTAGAGAAAATATGCTATATTTGCAAAGTGATTGTAGTGTGTTCCTTGCCGCTCCAGGGAGAATTAACATGTGTTGTAAACAGTAAATTGAAGCATTTTAAATCATGAACTGCACCTATAAGAGTAAAGGGGTGGACTAGTGATATCAGTGTATGTAATACCACTAAGTGACATTTTTACTCAGGCACTTTCAGAGGAGCAACACCTTCATACTTAATATCATTCATTCAAATAAACTGGCGAGGTTTCTCGATGATGATAAATAGACATATGTGTAATGGCAGTAAGTCCTCTGGACATTAATTGAAGTGATTAATAAAACAATTCTTATGGTGAAGTTACCATTTCTTTATTTTGAGTGTTACACCTCCTCCATTCCCTTTACCCTGTATGCGCTTTGGCACTATTAAAGGCCACTATTACAAGTATGAACTCCATATGTTAAGAATATTTTCTTAACATTGTAAATAAATGAAGCAGAAGCGAGGAGAAGGAAGGAGCAGCCAGATGCTAAAATACAAACAAATGCAGAAATTAGCAGTGGCATTCATTTCTGGGCAGAAAACCACAACATAGGGAATAAAGCAAATTTATTAAAATCAGTACAAGGACATACTGAATTAGCATCATGGGAAAAACTCTACATTTACAAATACAGAGACAGATTAATGAACTTTGACACTTCTGGTAATGAAAACATAAACTTTAAGCTCATCATACCTCCACCATAGCAGAGTACATATACCCATAGCATAATGAATTATCCAGCAGTCGACGGATAGTTGAGGTTGTGAAAATAGTTTGTGAAACATGTACTACATTAAAACAAGTGGAGCAACTAATAGTATGTATTTCAACTCAATCATATAATGATCTTAATTAAAACAAATCTGTTTACATTCTCTGGCTAGTGCTGTTTTTTTAATTTTTCATGGAACTTCAGCATTTTCTGTGCATATTGCTTCATTTTCAATTCACAAAAAACAAAAATGTTTTAAGGGCTTTGAAGTTTTGAGATGTCAGGCACCCAGTATGAATGTACAATTATAATAACAATGAAATTAGTTACCAAAATTGGTCCTTGTATAACTAAACTCATAACAAATGTATTGAAATCCATTTTGTGAGTTACAAGTACATTAAATATCTGACCAGAACTCATGGCAAATGTACACTTATAAGCCAATGAAAAATAATATTTATATGAAAAATACATTGATATAAAATATGTTAAGTTCAATTACTGTGGTGGTAGCAGAAATGGCAGCTAATGCCATTATTTGTCATACTGACATTGGAGTTTGTGGATGAACAGGTTGATAAACAACTGCATAGTATAACATAACAAATTATTATTGAGGAAATCACTCAAATTTCACTAATTTAGTTCCACTTACTTGGACATGTTTCAAATGAATTCCCGCAATTCAAAACAACTGCATAGTACATTATTTTATTTATTTACTCATTTACTTAATTTTTTGATTTATTTATGCTGTCAGCATTAAGGCCTTAGGGCCTTTTCTTCCAACAACCAGCTAAATTTAGATGATGATGATAAATTTATAAAAGTACAGGGAGATAGTGATGAAATGTAATAAAAAAAATGAAACAAGAGAATCATATAAAACAAAAATAACAATAGATGATAACTGAAATATTACAATGCAAATATATACTGCGCAGTTGTATATTAATGTAGAATACTTAAGATTCAAGTTTTGTTTCACAGATTGAGTCGAATTTGTAACACATCACTAATATTTTAAAAAAGGAAGACTAAGTTTTTGGAACTAATCGTTCCCATCATCAGTTCCCAATCAACTTCGTTTGTTTTACAGGTTTAATATGCAGTTTTACAAATTTTTATTATACATTTCATTTATTAAATTTTAATGAATTTACTACTGCCAACCAATTTTAAACTTTGGTAGTTTATTAAAAAGTATTATCCCAACATTAAATGAATCTTTACATGTTACACTTTTGTTTGTGCATGCCCTATAATAATTGAATGCTCCTCTAGTATTGTATATACAGTAAGGTCATAAGCTCATACCCCAAAATCATATGGTTTATTCATAGTTGTAATCCTGAATGAAGTGCTAATTTTAATATAATTTTTTTAATTGTATAACATTTTTCATCTAAAATTTATATATATATATAAAACAGTAAGATAAAGTCACACTTGAAATCGCTATATTTTGAACTCAACGAATTCAAGTGTATTTCAAGTGTAACTTTATCTTAGTGTTTTATCCTTTTAAAAGCTTCAATAATTACTGTTAATTTTTACATTGCTAATAGTGTTACTTTATTTGTATTTTTCTTGTATATTATATATATTTTTCCCCCCTCATTGAGGACCATGCAAGCAAATATGATATAAAATGGAAATGGACAATGGTAAAATAGAAGCACAAATGTCTGCATTTCTTGAAGACCTATGTCCAAGAAATGCTCAGGTTTTTTCAAATGATTTTAGTTCACTAAAATTATGTCACCATTTCAGCATGGAAAAGATATGGTAAACTACATTCAGAATGAATTGGAAGCTTTAGAAAGGGAACAAAAGCAGATAGACAAGCAAGCAGCTTTTCTTGAAAAGGATTTGCGAAGGGTAATGGAAGCAGGTAATATTTTTTTCAAGTTCTGTAGATAAATTTAGTTCAAAATAAAATCCATGCATGTGGAAAAAAACTGTTTTGTTATAATTATATTATATTTTACACTTTTATCATGAAGTTTTAACCATTCAAAATTTTATAAATGATGTAAATGGACTTAAATGTTAAATTTAAGAAACATATGTACCAATAAATTCATTTTTTAAGTGAATGGAAAACAGAAAAGATGAATATATGTGAATAATAATTATGGGAAAACATTGAAACTTGCGGAATAGAGAAAGGCATACACATACTTTAGAAACATTATCATTTTTTGTAGCCCAATGTTTCTGCTTCTACTCTGGGTTGAACATCTAAAAATGTTCTGTATTTTGTTTTCTTCTTTCTTCATTGCTGTTGCACAGAATATAGGAGAGCATTTATTCCTGTGTAGTGGATGACTTGAAAGAGAGCCATAGCCTGTTACCAAGCTGAACATTGCAGCTACAAACTTTTAAGATGCTCACAAAATTTGTTTGACGTTTATTTCCTAAGATTTACCTTTAATTATTCCCTCATTGTTAGTTTCTTATCTCTGAATCTAATGTAATTTACTATTGATAATTTAATTTGTTGAACACATAGTGTCTATATTTTTAAAAGTTATATGATTAAAATCATTTGGGATATGTCGACCTGAACACTGTTATTACTCTACTTATTGTAAAGTATGGTACCAGTTTCGAAGACATTCGCCTTCATTCTCGGCCTCGGGACAACTCTCTCAAATGACTTTAATCACAAAGTGTCAAATTTTCTTTTTGCATTACCATTGAACATATATATATATATATATATTTTTTTTTTTCTCCCTGTTTCAAAATTTACCATTTTATTTTCATTAATACTACATTATGAGAAAATCCACTGAAAAATTATGATTTTATTTTTGACTATCTAGATCACTTTTCTGCAACCTTTTTCTACTCATGGCCCATTTATGACTGAAGATGGCATACCAATATGTTATGCCCCTCAAAAATGCATTATAGGACACTATTAAAGCATGTAATGTCATCAACATAATAATAATAATAATAATAATAATAATAATAATAATTGTTGTTGTTGCTGCTATTATTATTGTTGCTGGTATTAAACAGTAATCGACTTGTGCATTTATTATAATTTATCAACTTAAATTTGCTGTTGAGTGTAGAAAATACACTTTATAATTAAAATAATAATTCTACTAATACATTTTCAATGTGATACTTGCCTGTTTAGCTACACACAGACAGCTGATTCATGGTAGAATTGTTAACCATTCAGGCCTCATTCCTTCATTGAAGGATCTGAGTCTCTCCTTTGATATTTTATTTTCAATCAATGTCAAGAAGCCCAGTTCATACAAATACATAGTTGAAATTGGCAATAATGTATTAACTGCCATCTCGAAGATAGCTGGGTATTTACTCCTTATTGCCAACCAAAATGCATCCAAAGGCACTTCAAGGAGCCTTAATTTCAATTCTGTATGCTTTTAATTCTGCAAGTTTCTTGTATATTAATTGGAAGAGATTCTAAATTTGCTACAAATGGATCACAAACCCAGCCAACACGTTGAATCCATTCTTCAAAATACTTATTGAAATTTTCTTTAATTAGGTCTATCATCCCTTTATTGCTGCAAGCAAGTGCCTATATAGCTACAAACATCTCAAACAAACCATTTTCAATCCTCTGAATCCACAAATTCAACTTATTCACAAATCCTCGAGTCCTATCCATACAACATACATTTTTCTGTTCAGCTCACTCATGTACAAATATATTAGAAAGATACACCAACTTAATGTACCTATTCATTATTTAAAAATAAATCTGCATGTTCATCCTCTAAATGGTCAAAAATGCAGTATCTCATCTTTAAGTTCCAATATTTGCATGAACATTTTTTTCTTGTAATAACCGCCATACATCTGTATGTAACAGGAGAATAGTATATTCTGATCTCATTTCTGGTACAAAACAGGAAATAGCCAGAAATTTAAGGGTCACCATTTAATGAGGTTCATGACCTTTATTATATTGCCCAGCACAATTTTCAGTGGAAATGTCAAATATTTAGCAACAATAGCTTCAGGATGAATAAGACATGATCGCATCATCTGTTAGGATTAACATTATGTACTTGAGCTACAAATCCTTTAACTCGACCTGTCATAGAAGCTGGTACATCTGCACAAACACTAATACTATCCTTCCATTTTAATTCATTTTGGAGCACATATTCATTAGTCATATGATATATTTCTTCACCGGTGGTTCATTCATTAAGTTCTTTACAAAAAAATAAATCTCCATTAATGTACTGAATATAAGCAAGAATTTGTGTGTGGCCGCTAATATTAGTAAACTCATCAATCTGAAGTGAGAACTTCTGACAGCTGTTGATTTATTTCTTCATAATGTTTTCAGTATCACTGGGCATATCAATAACTGAACAACTGATGGTGTTAGCAGAGAGAAGAATTTTAGAAATTTCACTACCAGCTTTTGAATCCAGGACTATTTTCATCATCTCTTTACAAGTTGGCATTATTAATGTTTCATCTAGTGCATGTGGTTTTTTGGCCTTTGCAGTAAGTTCGGCTACCTTATCGCTTCCTGTACTTTTTCAGAAACACATAATTGCATTCATTGCAATTATGAATGTTCTTTGTTTTTCGTTTTCTTCCAACAACCGACCAAATAATTGACATCTTTGCTAGACAGAGAAGAATGTTTTGTTGACAAATGCCTTTCAATTTACTGGAAACCATAGCAACATTACTGAGTTTTTCACCACAAGCGATACACTCAGGGATTGGGTATGTTTTATTATAATGAAAAAAAAAAATCAATATACTGTTGGTAAACTTTTTTTTTTGGGAGGCTCAATGTTTTCATTACTTGTATTCGTCGACAGAAGATTTGTTCAAGGAATTTTTGCACCTTGAAAAAAGTCAAAGTCTAATAATAATAGAAAATAACAACAGCAATAACAATTTTTGGACTACTTCAGAGCACAGTAAAGATAGAACTGAAGTAATTACAAGATGCAGGACCTATACTCTTCAAAGAGAAGTCTAGCAATGGGTTGGTGAATCGTTATAGGAAGAAAGCAATAAAGGACAAGTAAAGTTTTGCTAATCCCAGCAGTTTGAGGAAAAGCAGGTACACAGAATATGTGGC
Source organism: Metallyticus violacea (assembly GCA_030762175.1). Taxonomy (NCBI): domain Eukaryota; kingdom Metazoa; phylum Arthropoda; class Insecta; order Mantodea; family Metallyticidae; genus Metallyticus; species Metallyticus violacea. The sequence goes on along the minus strand of CM060839.1, from coordinate 69,009,905 downwards.
AAGGATAATAAAAAAGCTGCATAGCTCAGAGGGATAGGCAAGAAATAAAAATATACTGATAAGCAAAACTATAGTATAACAGCTGTGAGCAAATAAATTACATTTAATTTATTAGAATACATAAAACCCCACAGCATGTTATAAAGAATAAACAAACTGTTATTAATTAAATGTACTTACGAAGCTGTTGACAATGGAGTGGTATATATACAAACAATGTAATACAGTTTTTTTCACACTAACTCCATTCACTTGCATAAAATTTGGACATATGTTTCGGGAGCGATCCCTCCCATCTTCAGCCTGTTGACAAACTGTTGTTAAACGTAGCGGTTGGGTCTCTTGATGTTCTTGTGGCGGCATCTGTTGGTTCTATTAGGAATTTGCTGAGTTCATTCAATGGAGGGAAATTGAAATTCATCAAATTATCCTTATTTTTTGTAATGAAAATGTTTTCCCAAGTGGAAAGTTCTGTTGCATTATGAAGTTGTTTAAGTAGTTTTATCTCTGGTTTAATTTCATGATTTTTATTCCAAAAGTGCACTGCTATTGCTGATTTATCAATTTGTTTTAAGCGAATATTTCTGAAGTGTTCTTTTTTCCGGATTCCCAAATTCCTCTTCGTTTTTCCAATGTATTTTTTATCGCACTCTGCCCATACAACAGATGCACTAAAACTTCTGAATTTGCAGCATAAATCTATAAATTTCACCATAGAGGAAGAAAGAAGTAGATATCTCCCCTTCCTAGGTGTAAAAATCATAAGAAATGAAAACTATCTTACATTTGGAATTCATAGAAAGGATACTCGCACAGAAAATTACATAAAAAATGACAGTTTTAACCCCATTCCACATAAATATGCAGTGTTTTATAGTTTAGCACACAGATAGTTAACATTCCACTCACAGAAACAGAGTACAAATTGGAATACCAACAAATCGTAAAGATAGGAGAAACTAATGGATACAACAAAGACACAGTAATAAAAATCATCAATAAAACTAAAAAACAAAAAACAATAAGAGATGTTTCCACACTTAAAAGTGCAAAAGAAAGGTACAAATTCAAAAGTTTCACATACCACCCAATTTACCACAATAAGTTCAAAAAGATATTCAAAGAACAAGGAATTATGTTAGCCCCAAAGAACAATTTTAATATAAAGAACTTATTAGGTTGCAGAGTAAAGGACTACATGCCAACAGAACAAAAGTCAGGTATTTACGAAATAGAATGTGCAGAGTGCGATAAAAAATACATTGGAAAAACGAAGAGGAATTTGGGAATCCGGAAAAAAGAACACTTCAGAAATATTCGCTTAAAACAAATTGATAAATCAGCAATAGCAGCGCACTTTTGGAATAAAAATCATGAAATTAAACCAGAGATAAAACTACTTAAACAACATAATGCAACAGAACTTTCCACTTGGGAAAACATTTTCATTACAAAAAATAAGGATAATTTGATGAATTTCAATTTCCCTCCATTGGATGAACTCAGCAAATTCCTAATAGAACCAACAGATGCCGCCACAAGCATCAAGAGACCCAACCGCCATGTTTAACAACAGTTTGTCAATAGGCTGAAGATGGGAGGGATCGCTCCCAAAACATATGTCCAAATTTTATGTAAGTGAATGGAGTTAGTGTGAAAAAAACTGTATTACATTGTTTATAAACTGTTATTATTTCATCAGTGCTATGGCACTGAAAAATGAAATACAAGCATGTGCAACTGCAATAAAATTTAAAATAAAAATTAATACAAAATATAAAAGTTTGGGGCATATTTTTAACCTTTTGATATCACATTGGTTGTGAAACTCTGATCTAGATGATTTACAAATATTTGTATTTTCGAATTTTTATACTTTTTAAAGTGCATGAATCTTATAAAATTGCTGAATGCTAAAATTTTGTTTATTCTGGATAACGAGTTTGTGAAATTAAGAATAGTTTCTCCATCTGAATTTGGTAAACATGGTGGTTTCAGGAGTAGGAAAGAAAAATCGGTTTGCTTCCACAGCCATTTTGTTTGTCAGTAGTATCTGTTCAAGAAAGAGATACACTTGTTGATTGCAAAATGCATTATGTTTTTGGTATGTGAGGGTGTAAAACTGGCCTACATTTATTTTGTTGAGATTAAGGACACAGTTTGGGGATAAGATACTATCTGAGATGCAAGTGTATAAGAGACATAAAAGCTTATACCATATAAAAATTTGTTTCTATGCAAGGTGAACCATCAGATTTAGTGAAAAGAAAAGAAAGAGAGAAAGGGAACAAAAATAAAAACATGTAAATAGGGTAGTATTCAGCTGCTACTATATTCTAAAAAGAATAGGTGGAGAAAGACATGCATTTGCAGTAAGCACCACTATTTGTGTAATTCATTAAATAGACATCCTGCAATCACTTCTTATATGATTCTGTAGTTATCATTTAGTTTGTTGTTAATCATCAATGTGGAAAATGTGATATTGAAACCTTGATATTTTAGTTGTTTAATTAAGTACAATAGACTAGGGTGGTTCATGTACATAAACATAACAATGCTAATATTATATGATAATCATACTCTATGTATCCAGTAAGGTTTGAAACAAATTATTGTTTAGCTAATGCTAAAGCTTAAATTTAAAATGAGTAATCTCTGATCTGATTTGACAGTTTATTATAAATTTCAATACTATTGTCTATGAAAATAGATTTCACTTTTTCAGATCTTGTAAAAGATGAATTCATTGATATGTTATACACATATAATTCATAATATATATTCACCTGTGAACACTGTTAAACTTTTTAGTTACTTAAAAAGAGGTTTAGGTTTGTACTGTAAAAATAATTAATAGCCTATTTTGTAAAAGAAAAATTTCATTTAAGTGCCATAATCATATCCCCTTGCCATGGTCCATTACTATTATTATTATTATTATTATTATTATTATTATTATTATTATTATTATTATTATTATTATTATTATTATTATTCCTGCACCATTCTTTCTTCACTAGGAATGGGGAAAAAATAGCAATAAAAATTGGTAATTTCTCTGTTGAAAATTCATGAGCTTGTGAAATGCCAATAATCTAATTCTAATGTATTAGTGCTTTATATGGGTAAAAATTGGAAATGGAACACTACCAAAAAATTTATAAAATATTGTACTGATGAGAATGATTACCTAGCTATCTAGTAAGAAAGGATAGATGAATGAAGAATGCAGATGCTCTAGCATTCCTGGAAGACAGAGCCAAGTGGATGTCAATATTACAGAAAAGGGGAGGTTGCAGATGTAATGCTGAATTAAAGGAGTATTTTTGTAATGTAGATTTATATAAGAAATATAATTAATTGGGTTAGCATTTGCAGCATATTTTTATTTTTATTATTGCTTATAGGAAATGATAAAGAGAAAGAGGAGCAACTCATGTCAAAGTGGTTCACGTTGGTGAACAAGAAAAATGCACTTTTGAGAAGGCAGATGCAGTTAAACATTTTGTAAGTATTGAGTGCTTTGTTGTATTGTTAAAGTTTACAGCAGTATAAAATTGCAAGAAGAAAAGAAAAAGAATTTTAAAAGATGAAATATACAGTGCCAACCATTGAAATCTAGACATTAGTGGAAGAAGACAATAAAAACAACTGATATATGCTTTACATTGTTTTATTTTCATTGATTGTTACAATTAGTACTTGGTCTTATTTACCTTATTTTTTTTCACTTTCAACAGTCTTCTAGGCATTGAATCTGCTAGATTTTCAAAGTATTTTTATTCCATAAGCACCCATACCTTCTACAACATCTCTTGCAGCTCCTGTATGTTCAATGGATGCACCTTTTGAATCTTACCTTTCAGGACATACCAAGCTTTTTCTATATGTTTTAAATCAGGAAAGTTACTTGGCAATTGAAGTGCAGTTCAGGCTAATTAGAGGAATATGCTGACAATGCATATATTAATGTTCTGCTTTCATTAACACAATGAGAATGGACTGAATCTTAGTAGTTGAATAGATGATAAACAAGCAGTGCATAATGTTTTACTTCACAGATAAAGCCTTTTCTACCGCCACAGGTGGTCAAGGTCATTAAGGTGCAGGCTCATGAGCATCAGGTCTGGGGTTCCAATCCCGCCAGGACCATCCTCCCTGACTGAGGTTTTTCCCAGGTTTTCCTCAGTCCTCATAAATGGCAAATGCCCGGGAGGTATCCTAAATTTAGGCCTTGAACATTTCCTTCCTTAAAAATCCTTTCCCAATATATCATATAATCTAATGTATCACCAGTGTTCACCGCCTGTGGTGCTTCAGTAGTAAAAACGAGCATTAAACAACATTAAAAAAAAAAAAAACTCTCTCCCCGTATAAGTAGCTACTATCTCTCCAGCTCCCAGCATTATATCCTACACTAATGTATTCAACATGTTCACACGTTGAATCTGTCATCTTAACACTCTTCATGCTTCAGTGAAGCATGAAGAGTGTTAAGACGACTGATTCAATTCACATGAACTTCACTGTGTTAGTTCCATATGAAAATGTTTTTAAAGATTTACAATTTTTAAAAAATTTTAATTAATGTTCACACCTATTCCACTTACTTATGTAACACTTGGATATCTTCATCGAAGAGTGTTAAGACGACAGATTCAATTCACATGAACTTCACTGTGTTAGTTCCATATGAAAACATTTTTAAAGATTTACAATTTTTAAAAAATTTTAATTAATGTTCACACCTATTCCACTTACTTATGTAACACTTGGATATCTTCATCAACTGTTGACCGACTACTGGAATTGGTGGCTGAATTCCAAGATGCATCTGTAGTGGTGTTTGGTGGTTCTAGTGCTGAGCTTCATCCATGGGAAGAAAATCAAAATTCATTAAGTTTTTCTTATTTTTTAAGATGAAAATCTTTTCCCAAGTGGATAACTCCATTGACTTGTAAAGTTCTTTCAGTATCTTAGCATCTGATTGAATTTTATAATTTTTGGTCCAAAGGTGAGCTGCCACTGCTGATTTATTAGCCTGCTGAAAATGAATATTCTTAAAGCATTTTTTCTCCAAATATCTCTTCATTTTTTCAAAGTATCTCTGATCACAATCTGCACATTTGATTAAATAAATTCCTGATTTCTGTTCTGTTGGTATGGTTTCTTTTACTCTGAAACCTAATAAATTTTTGATATTATATTTGTTCTTTAGGGCTGAAATTATTCCATGTTCTTTGAATATCTTCTTAAATTTGTTGTGGTAATTTAGATGGTATGTAAAGCTTTTGAATTTGTATCTTTCCTTGGAGTTCTTGGGAGTGTGTAAGCCTCTCTTCTTGATTTTTTCTTTTAAATTTATTGATAATTTTATTACTGTGTCTTTGTTGAAACCAGTGGTTATTGCTGTCTTAATTATCATTGGTATTCCATTTCACTGTGTTTCTGTGAGTGGGATATTAATTATTCTGTGTCAAGCTGTAAAACACTGCATATTTATGTGGAATGGGGTTATAATTATTATTTTTATGTAATTTTTCTGTGTGTGTGTGTCTCTTTTTTATGGCTTTCAAAGTTTAGTCTATCTCCATGTCTTGTAATTTTTAATTCTAGGAATGGGAACCAACCATTTTTCTCTTCCTCTATAGTAAACTCTGTAGATTTATGTTGTAAATTAAGACGTTTCAGAGCATCTATTGATTTTATTTATTTATTTTTTTTTTGTATTATTAAAAATATGTCCTCCACATACCCATACCATGTCTTGAAAATTAATGGGAAGACTTTGGTGATATATATTTCAAAGGAGCTCATGAATAAATCTTCTACAAATGGAGACAAGAGGTTTCCCATTGCTAGGCCCAAAACTTGTTAATAATATTTTTGGTTGAAACTGAATAAATTTTGTTGAATGCAAATGTAAGTTTTAATAAATCTTCTATTTTGCCTGTTTGTAAATCTACGGAGGTTAACCATTTCTTTAACATTTGCATAAGATTCTTTGTATCTTGGGAATAAAGTTTTTTTTTTTTACATCAAATGGCACCATTATATCTCCTTTTGAAGTTTTTCAACTAAATCAAATGAATTTTTGATGCCTAAGCTTTGAAATATTTTAAAAGAGTTATTATTTCCCATGTTTCATGGGATCTACCTGCTTCTATTCTTGTTTTAATTTCATTAGCACTGTCCGTGCTTCAATTTTCTTTCTTAACTTCTAGCCTATTCTTTTACATTTCCTTCAAATTTAACATGTCAGTCTTATCTCCATATAGGTTTGTTACCCTCCAACATATAACTACTACCTTAACTAACCTTCTCATCTTCATACAGACCTTATCAAACCTTGGCTCTATTGTCATTTTCTCATAAATTAACTCGCTTGTATCCCTCCTTGTTTTTTGCTAAATCCTTATTTTTTCTATTACATAGGCCTTTCTCTGTATAAAAACCCCTAGCAAACATATTTTTAACTAAATCCTTACTTTTTCTATTACATAGGCCCTTTTCAGTAAAAAACCCATAACAAATAAATTTGCCCTTGAACAACCCCTTTAATTTCTTCCATTACTTTTTCTAATAACTGAAAAAGATCCAGGATATGAAATAGTGAATTCATTGGAGGATTTTAAGCTATTCCTAAATACAATGCTCCCTCAGGAATTAATAACAACACATTTTCTAAGCATGATTTTCTTTCAGTCTTCCTCTCAGTTCCTGTGAAATAAATGCCCCAATACTACCTGAAACTCTTCCCCTTTTATTTCTTGTAATCCCTATTTTATTAATAAAATGAAAACATTATACCTCAATAACCTCACCTAATTCCATCCATGTCTTTACTACTGCTAAAATCTGCATTTTTCCCAACAACTCTTTACAAAAACCTAACACCATATCATATTTTAACCCTTAACAATTCCAAAATCCCAATTTCAATATTCCTTCTCTTTTTCAACCTAATCCTTATTCTGAACCACTTCTCAGCCTAAAGCTACCTAGCTTTTTTCTGCTTCTAAATTTGATTCCTTCTTTAGGAATTGCTTCTCACTTTTTGTCAAGATCTGCAACATTATTGTGCTTGTAGTCTCTATTATTTTCAATTACTAACAGCCATCCTGATGATATAAAATATAGAGTATAGAGTATATAAAATATAGAGTCAACCAGGAACTGACAATAGGAGTGATGGCTCCCAAAACTAGTCTTCAAATTTATTGAATTTTAGTGGTGTGTATGTTACAATTTCGACTCAATTTTTTTAAAATGTTAGCATCCTCATGGTGTTGACACTATATTGGAATCTGTAGTAGTTGTGGTATCTCATTCCTCCAAACACTTGTCTGCGTCATCAGCATCTTTCCAGTTGCCAACTGCTGAGCTTATAAATTTCTCTCGGGTGTAATTCTTTTCTTTTCCAATGTTGCCAATTTTCCCTCCCCTCCTTGATGCTGATGAATCCATCTGCCAATCATACTCTGGCTGCTGTACACGTGTCGGGCAGTGTTTCTACCTTGGAGCTTCCAGCTTCTTCCCTTGATCTTGTCTCCTTCAAGCGCTATTGCTGGTGCATATCCTCTTCTCTTCCAATTATGTCCCTTAATCCATTGTTACTTTTCTCCATTTGTTTGTCACTTTCAGTTCATAATTGCATATTACAAATGAAAGCTGTATTCTCAATTTGTTTAGTTTCGGTCATTCTCTGAACCAGTTAACTTTACAGAGCACATTTCTGTGTTAAACCTTTATTTATATAAATATATCTCTTTTAGTCTTTTTGCTCTCCTTAGCACTTTCTCCTACACCCAAGAACACGGGTTCGAACCCGGCCAGGACCGATGGATTTTTTCCGGTGTAAAAATCATAAGTATGGTTTCCTTCGGAAGGGAAGTAAAGCTGTGGGTCCCGTGTCGTACATTTACGGCACGAAAAAGAACCTCAAGCCTGAAAGAGAGGCCTCTGAGCAAAATTTGTCGGCCGTTTCATGCCCTGAGTTGAATTGGACGCTGATGACCTGAGATGTTAAAGAACATCCATAAATAAATCAATCAATCAATCAATCCTTAGCACTTTGTACATAACAGCAAACCTCACCACCATCATCTCTTATCTACTCTTCTTTGAACATGATAGGCTTCTACTATATCCCATCTCCTGACCTCCATCCCAAACTTCTCCATTAGAATTTGTAATATGTCTTGGCTGGACCAAATCCCTCTTCCCTCTTCAACTGCAAAAAATATCAGATTGGAATGATGATTCCTCTCTTCCAATATTTCTGTTCTCTTTTTGCATTCTTCTGTTCCCTTTCCAATCATATTCACATCTTTCTTGAATTCTTCTTATATGTCCTTATTAAGCATCACTAAATTATTATTTAATCTTTCTTCTAAACCATCCAGTTTATTGAACATCTCCCAAGTCTCTTGAGGACCCATGGGGCCTGAATTCATTTCCACACCACCTATCTACACTTACTATCACCATACCCATGATAAGTTTCCTTATATCTTCCGGTTTACTTTGACCGTCTGAATTTCTTTTTATACTTAAAACAGAACCAATTTGCACAAAATATTTCTATATCTATTCCCATTTCCACTTAAATCCCTGTTCCTCTCACAACAGGAGCTTCCTTCCTCTGTTAGCTTAGCACTTGCATCAGAATATATATTGTTCTCCCAATTACTTTGAAATGATCATCATCCAATAATAGGAAATGATTCAAATCTGCTGTTACACAATATTTATGCAATAAGATCCATTATTCTGTTGACAAGGATGTTCAGCTAGTCATAAGCAGTGCAAAACATCACATATAGCACTTGACAATGTATGAAATGTACTACTCTGTTTTTTTTCTTCTTTTCTTCTCTTCTTTCTAGAGCTTAAATATGAGATTGAGCATTTTTATTTATAGACCTAAACATTTTTCATATGGATATCACTAATGTAACATCGTACTTCTTGACTTGTTGCACATTCTGCAGTACATTTTGTACAAAAACTCTATTGAATGTAAATTATTTTTAATCTTAATTGTAATCCCAAACTTGTAGTTAAACATATTATAAGGGTTAATTTTTTATAATTTTAAATATGATTTTCTCACAAAGCATACATAATATATACACATATTTTTAAGAAAATTGAGTTTAGTATTTGAACCTGTAGGATCAGTTCTATACCATATTTGCATAAAGTATTATTTGTATATATGATATAAATATCAGTTCGTAAAATATTTAATTTATATTGAGTGCAACATAAATATAATTTAAGGATATCAGCAACCATGTAATTACTGTGGAAACTTTATGCCCATTTGGAAGGAAATTAAGGTTAAAATGTTCTAAGAATTGCCTTAATAGTAAAAATAATGAAAAGGATTCTCTGCTCATGTCTAAAAAAAAAAACCAATGTCTTAGGATCAATATTAGGTAATTTTTAAATAAACATTTTTCTAGAGAATAACAATGTCTCATCAAGAAAGATATTATTTGAAAATAGTTCCTTGCCTTGAATTTAATTATAATGTTTAATGCATTTCATGCTCTTAACCACTGTTTAGTTTTTATTTATTATTCATTTATTTTATATGCATTGTCATGCATTGTCAAATCACCTATGGTCTCTGTATTGAACTACACACTTTTCCATAGCACAATGGTATAATTTTTATATTGGTTAAACATAAACATAAAAATTAGAACTTAGCAAAGCATGAAAGATTTTTAAATGTCAGTATGGTAGACCTTTACAGGTAGTATTTAAATGTTTGTTCAATATTCAGTGTATAAGAAGAATGAGCAAAATTATGAGGGAGATGGAAGGTTTTGAGACCTTTTAGGACAAATATCTTCATTGTGAATATGTTTTTGTTTTCCACAGGGAAAAAGAAGATGATTTGGAGAGAAGATTTGAGCTTCTGAACCGTGAGCTAAGAAGCATATTAGCAATGGAAGGTAAAAATATTTCTTTTTCTCTTTTGTCCAAGAGTCTCTTGGCCCCCCCATTTTTAGGGCAATTAAAAGAGAATAAGTAATGTACATTTAATAAAATTTTCTTATAAAGCTGTCGATAATGGAGTGGTAGTATATCCTACACTTATGTATTCAACTTGTTTACACTAAACTGCACTTAGTTTTAGCTAAGTAATTAGAGTGTAGTATAAACAAGTTCAATTCATAAGTGTAGGATATTCTGTAGGACATGTGTGTAATTTAGTGGTTGAGAATGAGCACCAAGCATTAATCAACTGCAGCATTGTTTTACAAATGACAGCAAAAATTGAGAATGCAGGTTAGAACCCTGCTTTGATCATGTAATTGAATGTGTGAATAACTTCTGGTGCCTATGAACTCCAGGCTCATTTGCATTATTAATAATTCATTCTTTCCACTCATTTCAAATACCTTGGCAGTTGGCATGAGCATTAAACCAGTACAGAAAGGAAAATACTATTCTGTTCATAAAATTTGTTTATTTACATAAACAAATCACGTGAATCATTAAGAACTTTTGAAAAATAAGACATTTTTAAAACATTCTGTTGGAACTTACACAGTGAAGCTTGTTAAATGTAAATTATAATTAATCTGTCGTGTAACACACTCTTATGCTTCACTTACTTTTAAATACGGTGGGACCAGTTTCGAAGGGACATCCTCTCCATCTTCAACCAACTTGATGACTGGTATGAGAAACTAACATCTATGAGGACCTATGACTCCATCCTGATGTGTTTTTTTCTTTATAAACTGGAAATGGGTATTACATTCTCCTATAGGGTCGAAATTCATAAGATGATCCCTATGTTTATGAATGTAAATCTTCTCCCATGTGTCCAATTCTGTACATCCGTGTGTTTCTTTTAGTAACTTTCTCTTTATATGTCGTGATTATCTTTCCAAAAATGGTGTGCCACTGCTGACCTATCAATCTGTTTGTACTTAAGGTTCCTGAGATGTTCCTTTTAGTTTTTCCAACGTATATCTTATCATATTCTTTACATGTTATTTTGTAAATGCCTGACTTTTTCTCCTGTGGAATGTTATTAAAACTGTTGTCCATTAAAGCATTTTTCAGAGTGTATCTGTTAAGAGGTGCCAATTTAATGTTAATATCTTTAAAAAAATTTTGAAATTTATTCATAACTACTGGATGGTAGGTGAATTTTTTAAAAACCGGTCTCTCTTTTTCAGTTAGTGTGGTGGTATTTTTGGTAATTTCTTCTTTAGGAATCTATTGAGTTTTTTGTTTACTAAATTTTTGTTTAAACCATTTATAATGGCAATCTCCTGTATCTTCTCAAATTCTTTACTGTTTGGTAAATTCACCAGTCTGTGTGTTAAGCTATTGAAAATTGAGTGCTTGTGAGCTATGGGGTTAAACCCATTTGATTTCATATAGTTAGGTGTGTGCATATCCTTTCTATAGATTCCAAATTCTAAATTTCCATGATTCTTATTAATTTTTATATCTAAAAATGGCAATATTCCCTTTGTTTCTGTTTCCAGTGTGAAGGATATATTCCTATCTTGTATATTTAAAAGCTTCAAAGCATCTTCAACAAATTATTTTTTTCACTATACTAAAAATGTCACCAACATATCTGTACCAGTATTTAACATAATGTGGGAAGGCGGAAATTATGTGAGTTTAGAATGTACTCATAAATAAATCTGCCAGAAAGGGGAACAAAGGATTTCCCATTGTGAGTACTGTTTTCTGTTTATAGAACTCTCCTGCAAATGTAAAATATGACTGGTTTATACAAATGTTAGTAAGCTGGACATATTCTTTCCTGTGAGTTTCATCAATTCCTATCTCCTTTAACCAATTATTCAAAAACGATAAAAGCTTGTCAGTTGGAATACTCGGGAACAAAGAGACTATGTCGAAAGACACTAAAATATCGCAGGGTAGAACTTTAAAGTCTTTTTATTTTTTCTATTAACTAGAATGAGTTTTTTATATGCTTCTACTTTGAGACCTTGGTAGAACTGTAAATCTGTCTGGAAGTCATTTTGCTAGAAAGTATGTAGGGGTACTTATATTATTAATGATGGTTTATGGATATGGGTTACCTAAAATCCACAATCTGCTACCCATGCTCCTCACCATCACATTTCTACTTCCACCACCATCACCACCATTGTCCCATATCCATGGTAGTTAAAATACCGAATTTTCTCATTTCATTAGTTTCATAGAAACTAATGTATTTCTTATTGCAAATTATATTTCAGAATGGCAGAAAACTGAGGAACAGAAAGTTCGGGAAAATCTTTTATTGGATGAATTGGTCACTATTGTTAATAAGAGAGATGAACTTGTTCATCACCTGGATACCCAGGAGAGGGCGTAAGTGAATGTTTTTAGTTCCTTTGTGAAATGTTGCATTTTTAGTTTATAAATATCTTAGCAATTAATTTAAGTTATGGAAAAACTGAAGCAGGGATTTTAATGAAAAACAAACAAAAATAAAATAAATCAAACTACAGTTACACCATTATATTGCAAAATGATATATTAGATCAATAATCCTTACATCAATATTTGCAAAATTGTACAAAAAGATAATACAGAAGGTTAACAGGGTTTCTAGAATCAAAAAATATACTTCTAAAATCCCAGCATGGTTTTCATATAGGTTTTCAACTGTTACTGTTATCTGAATTTATTCACAAAGTTATGACAAACCTTGAGGAAAATAACAAAACTATAGGTATATTCCTAGACTTATCAAAAGCATTTGATTGTGTCTCATGAACTAATACTTACAAAACTGCAGAACTATGGAGTGAGGTAAATTACAAGAACTCATCTCATCTTACCTAAAAATTGCTTACAGTGTACATAAGTTCATAGCAAGCAAGGTAGCTGTACAAGGACTTTTAAGTCAAAATATGAGGTGATGAGAATGGGAGTTACACAAGGCTCGGTATTAGGTTCTCTATTATTTGTACTTTTACGTAAACTGCATACCATATTGATATGAGTATAGTGTTGTATCATGTGCTGTGATACTTCATTAAACAAGTGGAAGGATCTTTGTTCAAATATCTTTGTTAAAATGATCTAATTATTTACAAAATTCTCAATTAAGACTCAATGTTGACAAAACTAAATTTATGTTATTTGAGCTCTGTGACAATGAAGAAAATGAGTTAATAACACACTTAATAGAGACCAAACAGACTGCACCAAATTCCTAGGAATCTATATTGATAAATGTTTAACTTATAACCATCATGTAATAAATATGCTTTGTAAAAAATGGTGAAATATTTATTTGTTAACAAAAATTATTATTCAGTTAGAAGGAAACATACTGAAAATGGTTTATTATGGGTTGATGCACTCACATATTACATATGGTATAGAAATCTGGTGGTGGGACAAATATTTCTAATTTAAATAGAGTACTTATATTACAGAAAAGAAGTCTGAGATGCATATTTAATTTAACAAATTGCCAATCTGTTAAAGAAATATTTAGAAAACAGCTAATACTAACAGTCATATCATTGTGGTCCACAAAGTTTTTACTAATAAAATAAAAGGGGAATACACATAATTAAATAAAGATCATTATGAATATAACAATAGGGGAATTAATAATGATCATAGGGAGTGTAGGACAAAAACATTGAGCAATAAAAATCCATATAATATAGGTATTATCATGTACAATAAACTTCCCAGTTTTATTAAAACTGTATAAGATAATTCTTTTAAGAAATTGTGGAAAATGTATCTCATTGATAAATATCTGTACAGGTTAGATGAATTAAAGATGTTAGTATTAAAGAAATTTCAGTGATATTTGAAATTTCTCAGGAATGTTATTACCTTGTTCCTTAGGTTAATAATCTTAATGTGGAGGAATATCTTAAAGCTGGTGTGGACAATTATAAGTTATGAGCATGTTTGATGAGCTTGTGGCTGTGGCGACTGCAGCAGTATTAAAAAAGGTGCTGCATGTTAGCCTAATGAACATGGCAATAAAACAAAATTCTATGTAGTTGGTATTCTAGATTGTAACATGTTAAGTGACAGTGTACTATGTCATCAGAGAGGCAGTGGTAGGCTCCAAGTCAGACCATTACCACCACATTCTGTGTATTTATGATCAGCATCTTGTGTTAGCATCTTCAAGTTTTACCATGCAATAACTAACAGTGGAAGGTCTGAAATAGCACAATATCTGCAAATAGCAAAACATAAGTCAGTTAATGATGCTGCAACCAATGTTACACTTTTTAAATTAGCTTTCTCTATCTAAAGAATAAAAATTGATGTCAGAGAAAGTACATTTTGCATTTCATTGAGTGCAGCATAATCTATTATTTACATTCTCAAACTGTACTTCGAAACTTACTACTTTGAACCACCATATGTTGTGAAAGAACCCAATATGAAGTGTTTATAATAAATGTAATTAGTCCTTATGTAATTTCAAAATTCAGGAAGACTTAGACCATGTAAAATTACAATACAGTTTATGGAAACATCTCAAACCATAAATCTATAAAATTGTTTCTATTTTTGGTGTGCCTGTTTCTATCCTTTGAGTGGGATACAGATTAAAGCTCTAGATTTTCAAGATCTATATGAAAATATATCAGATATTGTTTTTTTCATATATTTGGAATATACCAAATGAATACAACATTGAAAATAGAGTTCTTGAATTAGATACTAACAATGCAAATTGCAAATTCAGAAGGACAGCAAGAAAAGGTTAAAAATAAAAATTTTGTTTACAATTGTTCAAAATGCTTTAAGCAAAGCATTAGCAGGTGTAAGTTGATCTGCATATACATGGGTAGGTCCATAAGTTTTTGCCCTCACCGATAAGGATTATCGCCTTCACAAAAGCCTTATTTGTGTCATACCTTATTTTTTAAGAAAATAATTACAGTTGTAACTTCTGCTCTGCTGTGTTCAGTTGTTCAAATATAGTTGCATGAAGAAGGCTATGTGTAGAAGAATGTGAAGTGTTCAAAATGGAGTATGGAGCTGTTATTAAGTTCGTAACAAAAGAAAGACTTATTCCAAATAAAGTTAAACAGCGATTGCATGGTGCATATGGGGAAGGGCCCCCCCTCATATTTTACCATAAAAGAATGGGCCAAACTTTATTGAATGGGTGGAGAAAGCATTGAAGATGAAGAGCGTGCAGGTCGACACTTGGAGGTGCTCACTCATGAATACATCACTCTTGTGGAAGGAGAAATTATGGAAGACTGGCAGCTAAATGTTACAAAATTAGCAATAAGTTTGGGCCTTTCTAAAACAACAGTCCTTTATATTATTCATGAACATTTAAACATGAATAAGGTTAGTGCAAGATGGGTACCTAGACTTCTTTCCTGAGTCCAAAAGCAGCAATGAGTCATGTTGTCAGGCATTTTTGGAGCTCTCCCCTGGCAATGAGAGAGAAGTTCTCAAACCATTGTTACAAGAGATGAAACTATGGTCCTGTACTATGATCCCTTGTGCAAAAGAGAATCATGGAGTGGCTAAACTTGGTGAAGCACCGCCTCTAAAGGCCAGGGTCACTCAGTCAACCAAGAAGCTCATGGCCACAATCTTTTGGGACTGTTAAGGATACTCTTCATTGGCTTCAAGGAGAGGAACACCACAGTAAATAGGGAGTACTGTGCTGGCCTACTGCATAGACTTCATGCTTCCATCAAAGAGAAAAGGCGAGGAAAGCTAAGTAGTGGTGTGCGTCTTCACAACAATGTGACTGTGCACACAGCTCTTGTTGCAAAAGAAGCTGTGAAGAAATGTGTCTTCAAGGAGATCGACCATCTACTCTACAGCCCAGATCTAGCTCCCAGTGACTATTTCCTCTTCTCAAAACTCAAGGAGGACTTTCCAGGGAGGAAATTTAAGTGTGACGAAGAAGGGATGGATGCTGTTTATGCCCATTTTGCCAGCAAGACATGTGACTATTTGGGGGGGGGGGGATTGAAATGTTAATTCAAAGATGTGAGAAGTGTATTGCAATAAAGTTAGTTAACTATATTGAAAAGTGAAATATAGTTTTTGTCTTGATCATACCTAGAAAATGGTTAGGCCGGAAACTTACGGACCTACCCTCATATAGTGAACAGAAAATATGAAGTTAAGAAATCAGAGAGGGCTCATGAAGTGTTAAAAAAAAGAGATTAAGGAGCAATGGGAGTTGGCATAGTGATTTATTAAGCCAGAACTAGTTCTTGTATTATTAAGAGCAAGAAACTGTAATAAAGATGTGGTTAATTTGTTTATAATAAGAAATATGATAATGGTGCTTTTGGTAAAAGGTGGGGTAGAGATTAAACCTATGTATATGCAATTCTAAGAGACTTGGGAAAAGATATTTGATATTCTGGAAGAAAGCTGAACAAGAAGTTAATCACATGTGAATTTGAATTTATTTTATTTCAGGTATACTCATTAGTACAAGTATTAAGCATTATCAATATAATCTAAAATTATCATATATGCACAATTAGAGATTAAAATACAGTTTAGTTACAATACTTCTTTCAGTAATTCTAGACATTTGATATGAATCAACTTGTACAATAAAAGGATTAATAAACAGTGTATCAAATCTTCCAACCTGTAAGGGCCTTTATCATTTAAATACATTTTATGACTTTTTTAAAGGATTTGTAATTTTAATTTGAAATTTTAATGGCATCTGGTAATTTATTATGAAGAATAAATTTTACTATATATAGATCTTTTTCTGTTTCTGTTTTGGTTATATTACTCACATGACCTCTAGTTTGATAAGAGTGCAGATCTTTATTTATGAACAATGATTTTTTAAATATAACATTTAATTTTGTGTCGGAACGATTATCAAATCGACTCAATAGATAATTAAGAAAATGAATTTTTTTTT
Organism: Metallyticus violacea; assembly: GCA_030762175.1. Lineage (NCBI taxonomy): Eukaryota > Metazoa > Arthropoda > Insecta > Mantodea > Metallyticidae > Metallyticus > Metallyticus violacea. The sequence goes on along the minus strand of CM060839.1, from coordinate 68,992,987 downwards.
AACCAGTTTATATGCATAAGTAGCTATCAACTGTAAAGCTGTATTGTTCTTAAATTCTGATTTGTAGAATTCTCGACCTTTAGATGGTATATACATCTGATGCATCTTTTTGGAGCAGGAGTAGTCTATTCAATTTTCCACATCCTCCCCATACTTCAATGCTATAACCCAAATGTGGGTAATTATGCCATGATATAAGCATTTTAAACATTCTGGTTCTAAGTATTTTGAAAAGTGCTTTATTTAATATAAATGTTTGCTTATTTTATTGCAAATTTCATGAAAATGTTTTTCATAAGATAGATTATAACCATTGTGGATACCAAGAAAGTTGTGGTTAGTTTCTTGCTCTATTTGCATATTATTAACATCTATATTTACAGAATGGACTCCTGTTTTATTATTGTGCTGAAATAGAATATGTTTAGTTTTGTCAACATTTAGATACAACTTGAGTTTTTTAAGAAATAATAACATTTGCTTCAAGTTCTGACTTGTTATCTTCTAATGTTACAAAATTACTATTGCTGCATATAAGTGATATATCTGCATAATAAATTACTTTATATCCATTTCATTCTGGAAAGCTATTTGTGTGAATTAAAAATAGTAATGGACCTAAGAGTTTTTTTTTTATTGTGTTTAATGTCCATTTTTACTACTGAGGCACCACAGACGGTGACCTAAGAGTGATCCTTGAGGAACACTCATGTGTACTTCTTTATAATCAGACTGTATTGATGTTACAAAGTTACCAGATTCACAATATATTTCACAGCACTGTAAGCAATTTGTTAGATGTAAATGAAGAATTTGATTTACTTTACCTCATAGACCACAATATTCCAATTTTCTAACAAAAGTTCATGAGATACACTTTCAAATCCTTTAGTTAGGTCTAGAAATAGGCCTATATGTTAATTGATATCATTAGCTTCACTGTGCAAGTTCCAATTTACATTTTAAGGCCTATATGTTTTTACTTTGGTCCATTTTATCTAAAACTTCATGAATAAATTCACTTACTGCAGTGGAAGTGGAATATCCTTTCCTAAAACCATGTTACTATTGCACTAAAATCGTATTACTGTTTAAAAAATTAGATATTTTAGTTAAAAGCACTTTATCATAAAGTTTTCCATATATTGAGTTAAGTGTAATAGACCTATAATTTGCTGGGATTAGTTCACATCCCTTTTTGAAGACTGGACAAACTACATTTGTTTTAAGGAAGTTTGGCAATAATCCATCATTTAGTGAGTAGTTGATTAAATAAACTACAATATTTAGTAGCAATTTCCTGCATTTTTTAACATAATGCATGAAAACCCATCCGTTTGACAGGATCCTTTATTATTAAAACTCATTATGAACTCGTGTAATTTCCTTTCATTTGTCTCATGAATATAAATTGTGTTTGTTAATCCCTGAGTAATATTACTATTGATGTTTTGTGAATAATCTCTTATCTTAAGGAAGTGGTGGTTGAATATATTACAAACATCTGAGATATTAGTTTAGAATAACTGAGTCGACTTTGTAATACTTATATCACTAATAGTTTTTAAAAGAGGAAAACTAAGTTTCTGGAGCTAATCACTCCCATCTTCAGTTCCAGTTCGACTGCCGGCCTTGTTCTTCATGGTGGTTTGGTTTGTCTCTGGTGGCGGTTGGATGAACTTCTATATTAAGACGTCACTTGGTGGGATTTCAAAGTTGAAAATGCTACATTTGTTCTTCCAGATATAAATGTTTTCCCAGACGGCGAGTTCTGTTTTCCCTGTAATGTTTTTAAGTAGTTTGGGATTGCTGTTTATATTATGTTTTTCATTCCAAAAATGCCAAGCTACTACTGATTTTTCTTCCTGTCTTTGTTTTATGTTCCTAATGTGTTCTTTTGCTTGTGTTTTTATGTTTCTTTTAGTCTTTCCTATGTAAATTTTTTCACAATTGACACATTCCATCTGATATACTCCTGATTTGTTCTCTTGAGGAATGTCCTCTTTTAGTTTAGAATTTAGTATATTTTTTATGGAGTAACTGTTTTTGGAGCTAAAATAATGTTTTGTTTTTTGAACATCTCATGGAATTTGTAGAAGGTTGATGGATGGTATGTGAATTTTTGGTACATTCTATATTTTTCCTTGTTAGGAATAAGAGTACTTATGTCTTTGATTCTTTTTTTGTTCCTAACTCTGTTTATTTTCTTATATACCACTTCTTGTTTGAAACCATTTTCTATAGCTATATTTATTATATTACGCAGTTCTAAATCATATTCTTCTCTGTTCATGGGGACATTTACCAACCTGTGAGCAAGACTATTTAGTACTGCATGTTTATGAGAAACTGGGATATAACTGTTATATTTAATGTAGCTATTAGTGTGAGTAGGTTTACTATATATGCCAAATGTTAAGTGGTTTTTTAACTTAATTATTTTAATATCCAAGAAGGGTAGCTGTCCATTGCATTCTCTTTCCATAGTGAATTTTAATGATTTCTCTTATAGATTTAATAACTTTAGTGCATCTCCAAGGTGTTTTTCCGGAACTATTGCAAAGATGTCGTCAGCATAGGAATACCATGCTTTGAACAACCAGGGGAAACCCTTCGTGATTCTAATTTCTAATGCACTCATGAAGAGATCCGCTAATAATGGTGATAATGGGCTACCCATTATTAAGCCAGAATTCTGTTTATAATATTTTTCATTGAAAGTGAAGTAATTTTGCTTTATGCACAGGTTACTTAAAGTAATGTATTCTTCAGTTTCTTCTATTGTTTTCCCTGCTTTTAGCAACCAATTTTTTATATAGGTGTGTAGATTTTTTGTAGGGATGCTGAAAAAGAACTGTGACATCAAAAGAAACCAAGGTATCTGTTTTTTCTATTTCTATATCTTTAATTTTTTGAATTAGTTCTGAGGAGTTTTTTATACTTCTGGTTTCAAATTTTGGAAAGGAAGAAACTAATCTGAGATATTACTTACTTTTGTCCATTCTGACTCAAAATAATGTTAGTGTGTTATTTCTCCTTTGAGGTAGTAATATATTTATTAAATTCTACTTTATTTTTGTTTTTTTTAGCAGATTCCCAATTTTGTACCTTATAAGAATCTGCCTTATTTTATAAGATAGCTAATTTATATTGTTTTTTTAATGATTATATAACTGCCTATAATCCATTATTTAATTTTCTGATAACATTCATATGCAAGAATTCAAGTGCACAAATTCAATGGGGCGATGAGGGATAATAAATTATCATATTGAGGGAACCTATGGTCCATGGGCTCAAATTTCCCTTCAATTGAATAAAATCTAAAATGATGCAGCATGCACTGATTCAGCTTCCACTTTGTTTTATGATCAGTGTGGGAAAGCAGTTAGCCTATGATTGGTATAGCTCAGTGCCTAGGCATACTGAACTGGAAATAATCACAAAATTAATGAAGTGGGTTCAAATCTTGAAAAATGAATTACATTTTTATTATTTGTTTGTTTGCATCATTGCATAAGGCTGGATTTTGGTTTCTGTTGCTTGTGATTACTTCTACAGTTTTAATTTAGTAATTTTATGAAAAATGATGCCACATCGAGTGATTGTAAAGTTATTTTTAACTTGTTTGTCAACAGTGTGTAGTGTGCTTGCCAGTTTTTGAAAGAAAAATTGAAACAACATTGAAACTTACAATTAATGAAAACAATTTACTTGCTTCTGAAAGGGAAAAAGATTGAAATACTAGGTATGATGATGCAGTAAGATGACTAGTTTTTCTTTTAGGTTGAGCAAGATTTTAAAAAATTAATAAATGATGATAATAGAAATTCTCTTAAAATTTTACACTTCTAAAAAGTATGAAAAACCAAATATCATGAAGAAAATCTGTGTTCATGAACAATGATAGTACAACGACACTTTTCAGAGTATGAGTGTCATTTAGAAAACAATTAACAAGAGTTGTTGAAAATAGCAGCTGCCAACATCCCTGCAGATATTACATTGGTGCATAAATGAGACTTGCACTCTTTCGAATCCTGGAGTGCCACGAATTTCACCTCAGCAGCCAATATCCTCACCAGCACTTCATCAGAGACAACTGGTGTTTCTGACGTAAGACACTTGAGGTGTCCCATAATATGGGGGAGATGTGAGGAGAGCGCAGTGGCCAGATACTGGACTAGCTCTTCCAATCCAGCAGTCAGGGAAAACATCCAGATGCTGCTGAATGTTCCTATGAAAATGCAGCCAGCAGTTAAGACTAAATGTGTTCTCAGTAGGCCTAAAATAAATAAATGGAAATTACCGTAAGAAAGTTAAAATAAAAAATATAAGTAAGGTACGAGGCTCAAACCACCTATTATCTACTTAGAAGTCATACACTTTGCCAGCTGAGATAAACCGACAACAAGGAATTTCCATATTATTAGCTTGAATAGTCACAAATGCTTTTCGTAATTATCAATGGCCAGAAGCAAATTGTTAGCAACAGTGACACACATATCATTGAAAATTAATAACCACTCACTATGAGGTTTCTCCATTAAGGAGGCATAAACAAACATTTTGCACAATAAATCTGAGGCATGCATCATTTTAGTTCGAGTTATGCAAGCCGTAAATTACACATTTTCGAATTTTGAGCCCGCAGACCATAAATTCTTTATCTCAACATTTTTTCTATGATCTCTTTGCAATCCTTAATATTTGTGCAGTCAAATTCTGAAACATGTTGTTTATCCCTCATTTTGTTATACATAGAAAATTAATTTTGTAATTTGTGTTCTATTTCTTTTATTGTTCAATTTTTCTTTACTACAGATTTTTTTTTAGGACAGCTATTTAGAAAATGGATAAGTATTTTAAAGAATGCATTCCACTTTTCAGGAGTGTTTGGTGTCTTGCTTGTAAACATCAGTCCAGTTTTCAATTGATTATTTTGCACTTAGTTCCATTATTCTGATTTTCCTTTATCCCTATCATCATGAATTAATTATCTATATGCATTTGGCAATTTATAATATCAAATATTTGGGTCCTGTATTCTCAAATATAAATGTTGTATATCTATTTTCATTAAGATTAACGATATGTTATTACATAAACTGAAGTTGGGCTCAAGTGATTGGTGACCCTATTAGGACCTAAGGCAGATGTAGTTTCCTGTACATTGTACTTTTTAGTAAATCACTGAATTGGTTATTACCAACATCAATGTTGGAGCTACCAACTAGTATAAGTTTCACATTATTTTGAATAATTTTATTTAAGAACAAATCAAGTATTTTCAGGAAGTCACATATTTTAGAACTAGGACATCTATATTATGCCACAAAAGATTATGCATCCAAGCTCAGTTAATAATTTTATCCCCCACTATTTCAAATACCTTTTCTTTGCAATATTTAAATATTTCATATAGTGGTACATTTTTTATGTTTTTAATATATATACCATATCCCTATTCTTATGAGTTTTCCTATAATAAAACGAGGATAGTTCATATCCATTAATAATGTATAATGATACCTCATTATCTCTTAGTCATACTAGAACTAGTACTAAAGGTTTTGATGTCGACATATGCCAGATGAATGTTGGTAGTGCAAACAGAGCAAAAGTTAGTTCAAAGGCTGTGCGTTTGCATAATGATGAGAAATTTCTATCCAATATCTGTAACTCATGTTGCTAATTTGAAAGAGTCATAAAATGATGAAACTATTGTTATAAAAACTCCAGTATGAAAAATGAAGTCTGAACATTTCTAAAGGTTTAAAAGCAATTCTTCATTGCTTGATTTACTACTTGGGGTATATTAATTATTGTTTTTGTGACTGGGGACAACAGAAAAAGGAAGTTATAGAAAAATAAGGCCCAAGCTGAATCCTTATTTCTTACCAGAAAATGTTTTGAATATACCTGATCATTATCCCCTGTTTATGCTCAAGACCTTCCACCATATTTGCCATGAGGGACCCCTACCTTTGGAGCTCTCATCTCAATGGATTGCTTGTGACTGTTCAGACCGCTTATGTGAACCTCACAGTTCTATCATCTTTACTTGTATACCAAACCATCTTCTAATTCTTCCTGTCAAATATATAAAAGTCGGTATTAGGTGACACTAAACTTCACTAATTGATTAATTCATCAGAACATATTTCAAGAGTGTTGGCAGTCATCATCAGCTAGGGACCAATTGCTTCCTATCAAATTTTCAGAAAAAAAAAAAAAAAGGATGTCAGAATATGCTACCTTTATGCTACAGCAAAGGTTGAAAGTTAGGGACTGTTGACTATTCTTGATGATGATTTTTTTATTTCATTTATTTATTTACTAACACTTTTTAACATCTCAGGTCATCAGCGTTCCACTCAATTCAGGTTGTGACACAGCCGATAAATTTTGCTAAGAGGCCTCTTCTTTCAGGCTTGAGGTTCTTTTTCATGCCTAAATCTACCATAACATGGGACTCATGGCTTTACTTCTATTCCGAAGGAAGCCATACTTAGAATTTTTTACCTTGACCGGGATTGAATCTGCGATCTTGGGTTTATGAGGCAAGTATGGTTACTATTAGACCACCAGGATCGACTTGAAGATTGACATTCACTGAAATGAATAGTGAAAGTTTAATATTTATAATGCAGTAAACATTTCATAGTGAACATCAACCTGTACTAAAATGCCTGAATAAAGTTTGAATATTGTTACAGATGCCACCAATACAATAAACCCCTCCTAATCAATGCTCAATTCTGCTGCAACTACCAGTTTTGCTAAATAATGTTAATAAGACATTTGTTGCATCTAGTTATGTTTGTGTGTATTGATTTACTAAATGGTTAGATTACAAACATTTTATGAAAAACTGCTCATGCATTCGTTAACATACAACTAGATTGCATTTCTATTAAAAAATTAAAATACATTTATCTTGCAAATAAAGTTAAAATAATAAAAGCGGAGAATCAAAAGGAAGGTAATGATTATAGATTGCTGAACAGTACATTGTAATAGGATGAATCAAATATGAACCCGAATTTTTATTTTACTTATTCTGAGAAATAGAGAGACATTAAACATGAGAGTGTGAGGGGGGAAACTGATTTGCCTGACATAGCTGGTTCATATATCAGTTGTATCATGCCCAGACAAGAAGTTCACTCATCAAGTGACACGCAAGTTTAACAAAAGAATGAAAATCTGTGGAAAATTAAAGTCACTAATGTTGACCTGGAATGAGCAAAACGGAAACAAACATTCAAGCCATTCTGGACCTTATCAAGTGTAATCAACATTTGACAATTTCTGAAATCGCTTCTGGGACTGGAATAAGCTATGGTAGTGTTCAGTCCATCATTTCAGATAACTTGAATTGGCATGGTGGGTTTGTCAAATTCACACTATTAGGATCAAAAGGCTGCACATGTGGAAGTGCGTCAGAGGCTTTTAGCTCAATACTGGAATCATGGAGAAAATGTTCTGCATCAAATCGTAACCTGTGATGAAACCAGATATATCACTGTATTTCAGTCAAAGCAGATGAGCATGAAGTGAAGGAAAGATGGGAAGTTGCTCCTGTCAAAGCAAAAACTCACCAGTCAACAAGGAAGTTCTCTTAACAGTTTTCTGGGAATCCCTAGGCATTTTCCTTGTTAATTTTCTTCATGAATATTGAACAGTCAATGCAGCTTATTACTGCCAACTTCTGGTTGAGGTAAAATTTGTTTATTGGCTAAAAACAACTGATTGAAGAAGTTATCCTCCACAACAACTTCCATTCACATAAACTACTTTGATTAGAGAAAAACTGAAGTAAATCCACTGGACAGCATTTGAATACCATCTTTATAGTCCAAACTTATCGCCTTACTTTTACCATATGTTTCAACAGTTAAAAGAAACAATGGAAGTTCAGAAATTTCACAGTGATGAAAATGTGGAAGCAGTCATGCGCAACTCAACCCTACTCTTTCTTCAATAATAGGTTTAAGAAACTTCATATGTACTGGGAAAAATATGTTTGTAAATCAGGAAAGTAAGATCTTAGAAAAATGAGTTATATCCTATTTTTATTTAATTTGGTTTTAATAAATTACAAAAAAAAATCCAGTTTATATTTTATTTGCCCTCATAATATAGGTAAATGAAGCTATCAATGTAATATTTCCTGTAAATGAGCTTGCCTGTATTAAGTATTTTGCCCACAATGAGGAACTACATGAAGTTTTGCATTATGATCACATTTGCATTGGACATGGAGATCAAAGTGCTATGTAAAAATCTTGAAAAAAATACATGAATGTAATTTAAAAAGATGTTTAGACCTCTTTCAATTTGTGTCAGCCTTGTTTGCAAAGGCAGAAAAGTCAGAAGAAAAAATTTATGAGACCTGTGCTATTCAAGATGAATTCTAGATGCCATGTTGACTTAATAAATTTTGGTTACAGTTGAATGAAGAATATTAATTTTTTTATGATACATGAGGACCACAGATTTGTTGCTCTTAAACCTCTTAAATCAAAGAGGGCTAAAGAAGTGTGCAACGATGTTGTTGAAATCTTTACCCTTATAGGCATATCTTCAGTTCTCCAGTCTGACAGCAGAAGACATTATAAATAATATTATTATGGATAGTTTAAAACATTTATAATTAAATTTTAAGATCATACAGAAAGTCAAGGCATTCCCAGAGTTGGAAAGTGTTGAAAGGGCAAATCAAAATGTGGAGGACAATACTGTTCTCATTTCAGTTTAGGCATCAGGGCAATGCTTAGGAATATGCCAGATGTTATATGAGAGTATAAAATATAGTGAACTTTTGTAACAGGGGTGTCAAATATTAACATTTTAAAAAAATTGAGTCGAAATTGTAACATACACACCACTAAAATTCAATAAAATGGAAGACTAGTTTCGGGAGCCATCGCTCCTATCATCAGTTCCTGGTCGACTGACCAGTTCATGTCGACCAGGAACTGATGATAGGAGCGATGGCTCCCGAAACTAGTCTTCCATTTTATTGAATTTTAGTGGTGTGTATGTTACAATTTCGACTCAATTTTTTTAAAATGTTATATGACATGTTTTGGGTGAAGGATTGTATATATGATATTAGAAATTGTGTTCTCAAATAACTATACAAGGTCCTCCTTTCACTTCCTGCTCTCAGAATATAATAAAAGAATAAAGTTTCAGTGTATAAGGAAATTGACTTGAGAACCACAGCTAAGTTTCATTCTGCAAGTTTTATCAAGGTTTTTTCCAGTGTACATACGAGGGATGTTCTAAAAGTTCTTGGCCTGACTCAGAGATGCTGTTAAGATGGTCGAATTATATTATAGTTGTTAAGTATCATCCTTTAGATGGCGCACTTAAAGTTCCAGACATGTAAGTGTAGTTACTTGTTTGTGACGATCATGTAAACAAACTAGTTTTAACTTTTTCTACAAAATAGATAAAACTGAATTACAAGCTGTGATAAAGTAATTTGTTTTGTAGGGTTTAACCCCAACAGAAGTACAAAAAGAATAGATTCCAGTTAAAAAATTCTTCTCCTTTGTTTTCAATAGTTAAAAAGGAAACTGCTGAATCATACATACATTCAAATGTACAGCTTTCAGGGCATCCCAAAACTGCTATGACTGACAAGAATGTGACAAAAATTCACAATGCTGTACTCAATGATCACTGATTGAAGGTTAATGAGTTGCAAAGACCTTGATAGGCATGTCCACTACATTTTACAGAAAGTTTTTGTGTAGAAGAAAGCTTTCCCTAGATGGGTGCCACATTTGTAAACAATGGACCAAAAATGAATTTGAATGAACATTTTGCAAGAATGTTCAGATGCAAACTCAATTTCAGTGAGTTTCTTAACAGTAGATGAAATATGGATTCATCACTAGATCCCTAGAGATTAAGGAAAAGTCCAAACAGTGGGTGGCAACAAGTGGAAGTGCACCAAAGAAAGCAAACACGGTTCCCTTTGCAGGAAAAGTCATGGCTATGGTTTTCTGGGATTCTCATAATGTGGTGGTTATATACTACCTCCAGAAGAGTAGAACCATCACCGGAGAGTATTACGCTTTACTACTGGACCACTGAAGGTTGCTATTCAGGCTAAACCTCCACACTTTATGAAAGAGAAAGTTCTCTTTCATACTATAATGTGCCTTCACACACATCTGTGTTTGTTGCTGCAAAACTGCATGACTTTGCTTCCAAGTGTGTCCACATCCACTATTTTTGCCGGATTTGGCTCCCATGGATAACTTTTTGTTCTCAAACCTGAAGAAATAACTGGTGAACGAAGATTCACGTTAAATGATGAGGCTGAAGCTGAGACAGGTACTTACTTTTCACATTTGGACAAATCTTATTTTACTGAGGGTATTAAAAATTTGGAAAAATCATTGGACAAAATTTATTTATTGGGTGACTATGTTAATAAATAAAACATTACTCCTAAATCTTGTAATTTCTTGGTCAGGCCGAGATCTTTAGAACACCATTGTATCTAGCTAAATGATAAACTTTAAGATGTCTTTGTAGAAACTTTAAGATGTCTTTGTAGAAAGAAAGAACAAAGTTCTGCACCATAATTTACTATATGCTATAAGAAATGATTAAACAATTAATAAGATTTAACTTTCATAAGAACTAAATTATTGAATTTTTAAGTTGAATTGAGGAACATTTTTTTCAAAATTCGATAAATGCAGAATATTGAATTTTTCAGGAAATGCATTTTTTTATTTTCACCTAGAGAGAGATGGTAAACAAATTTAATATTTTCTCCAGCATTAGATTATTGTTTGAAATAACTAGTAAGTAAGATATATTAAAATGAAATTTGCACTGTGGAGGATTACAGGATTTATTCAGATTTATTCAAAAGGCAATAATTGCATATATACATAAGAGAGAAAAGTTGTTCTAATTATATGTTACAGTTTTTTTTTTAATTTATATGCTGTTACATGGTTATTACTTATTACATATTAAACATTTATTTAACATTTGTGTTTTTGAATTTAATTTTCTTAACTTTATTGAAAATAAACATAATAGCAAATATACAATGCAAAAGGAATAGTATGTTAACATGCAATGACTTTATCCTTAATAATGGATATAGTACAATAATCTAAGCTACTTCAATCATTATATCATTCATACAATATTGAACATTCCCAGCCTCATATCTAGACATGGTCAGATTTGTTGTTGTCTCCTAGAACATCTTTATAGAATCTAATTGCATCATCTAGTACTTCAAAATATTTAATAGTGAAGAAATATGCTTCTTTTCTTTGCTAACTGTCTTTTGTTTTGGTAGAACAGTGGACGATAGTATTGCTGAATGGCATGGTTTTCTCCTGAATCTCTGCAGTATGTGCTTTTCACTGATATATTAACATTGTAAGCGATGACCCGCTGACAATTCATTTTTAATGGTAATTTAGGTTTTAGTACTTTCTTTGCACTATCCTTTAGGTTTTTAACTTTCCAGTCTTCAAGTACTGTTAAGAGTGCCATGTTCTTGTAAGATGTCATAATATTCTTTAGGAAATAAGATTTTTCTTATTTTCTTTTTTTCTTTTTTCTTTCTTTTTTTTTTTTCTCTTTCTTTCATTTTTTCCTTTTTTTCTTTTTCTTCCCCCCCTTATTTTTGGCACAAAGTTGATGTAACCTGTGACTAGTTTTAATTCATTTTTCTTCTCCAAACATTCCTCTGATTTTATTTTCATGAGACCAACCTTACAAGAGCAGCATGTATCAGTTTAGGGAGTCTGAAATGATAGATTATAATATTTATTTTAGACATGAATTAGATGGAACTTCTGAAAATGGACATATACCCTTTTCTCTGTGAGGCTGTGCAAACCAGTTTTTGTATTCTCAATGTAAATAATAGTACCGTTCTAGTATGTCAAAGAATATTTGGCACCACCCGTCTTTTAAAATTTTATTTGCAATATGTGCGTTTGGATCTCATATAGGTTTCAGTAGGACTCTTTTATCATGGCCAGGGCTTGTAGACTAATTCTTTTGAGTGTTCCAACATTTCAGGTAAATAAAAAATAATTTGATCTTATGAACTTCTCATTTTACATCTGGTGTTTCAAACTGCTTTTTGAAAAAAAAATTCTATAATAGCTTTATCTAGATTCAATTTTTCTTTGGTATTCTCATTAAAAATTCTTCTCACATTTTTCACATGTGATGAAAATATTCAAATTGAGTTACTTAAATATATATTTAACTTTCCATTTTTCCTGATCATTCTTGAAGATCTTTAGGAATGTTGATGATTTTTTTTTTAATTTTCCTTCTCTATGTGCATAATAGTATTTAGAGCTCTTTGGTCCTGGCAATAAACTAATAGCTGTAGATAAATATTTAATGAAAGATGAAACTATGTCGTTGAATTCATTTTTCAACTAAAGACAAGTAACCATTTGCCCAACTCCTTCTGATGAACATTATTGATTTTATCCAATTTGGCATTCACGAGAATAGTCTACCTTCAATAGTGAAAGTAAATTAGTCATTTAACTCAGTATTTGAAATGTATTGTGTGATTTGTTTGTTTGATAAAATAAAAACACTATATAACATTTACTACTGAACTTTATATTTTGAAACTTTGTGGATATCACATTGAAAGATGGGAGATTTCTCAGAATGCTACATGACCCTCATTGCTCCTCACTCTCCTTAACTGATAACAGTGATGCAATTCAGCTCATATCATGATGAATGTAAAACTGAAATGAGGTTCATGATCCTCATTGCATAAAGCTTGTAGACGTAAGTGATATGGGTACAGTTTCAGGTACTTTCAAACATACACTGACAGGATATATATGGTATATTCATCTCTGCTCACAGTCGTCTTAAACTTTTTGTAGGACTCTTTGTCATGGTTTCAGAGATAGCTGCATCTGAACTGGGTATCGCCTGCAACCTCCTGCATGTTTTTTTAACACAGAACCTGTTTTTACAAATATTCAATGCCACAATATTATGGAATCATATTTAGGTCATTATTCACGTTATACTTAAATGTTAAAATTCTTTTTGAATTTGTTTAGCACTCTCAAATTCAGCATACCAAGAACACATTGCAGTTGCTGTTAATTTGTAGTAGCCATTTCAATCATCTACACGTTTATCATAATTCATTGTTGATTTTCATTCTTGCCATATAAGGAAACTCCCACCTTTTAAGCAAAATATTACCAGCAAGAAGAGATGATTTTGGTGCTTAAGAAGCGCATAATCCACATTATTAAGTGTATGATGGTGGAGAAATACTATCTAACTTTTATTTACAGAATTAATGCAGCTCAGTAGGCAACCAAATTTAATCATTTTATTATATGAGTAGTCTTGAATAGCTCATTTTTTTATATTTCCATATTATTGAATTTACTTTATATTTAATAATGGCAAATTAAATGCTTTTTTGCAGAATTGAAGATGATGATGAGATAGAAAGAGATCTTAATAGAGTCGCAATGCCTCAGCAGAATCGAAATTGCACGATACAATAAGCAAAGTAAGTATATTTAACTTAAGTTGCATTGTGATAAAATTAGGTGCCTTTATTCATATATGAAAACATTGTTTTATTTCCTTAAGCTTGCACTCAAACTGGTAACATGGGCTCATGAACAGGTGTCCGGGGTTCATTTTCTACCAAGATTATCCTGATTGAAGACAAATCTCATCAATGGTAAATACTGGGGAGGTACCCTAAACTTAAGTCTGGAATACTTCCTTCTTATGTAAAATTCCCTTACCAATTTATTTCATATATCACCAGTGTCCACAACTGTGATGTTTCAGCAGTGAAAATGGGCTTAAGCACTTTCCAAAAAGAATTAAGATTGCACTTTAATTAGTGTTAGAAGTGTGAATTTGTCCTAAAAGAAACCATACTTTCAAAATAGTGTGCCAACAAATTGATGCTCACTTTTCTATTCATTTGGAAATAATATGCCATTTAGTACATCACTCTACATTGCTTAATTTTCATTCTGCAAGCATTTAAGTAATGTCCAGGCATGTTGCAGTTTTCTGATGTAGAGAAAATTAAGATTCTGGAACAACACCACCAATGCATAAAATTTTGTTTTAATGTTGGCAAGATATTTACAGAAGAAACCCTGAAAGTGTTGCAAGAGGCTTATGATGAAAAATATATAAGCTGTACAGAATGCTAGGGGTGATATGAATGATTAAAAGCAGGAAGAACATTCTTTAAAAACAATGCAAAACCTGGATAACCATCAATATCATTTGATGAATTCATATTGGGAAAGTGGTGCTCTGTTGCAAATAATTGTTGGTTGACTTCCATGATATAATAGAAGTACATATTAAAACAATGCGTCACACAATTGTGATGGAAAAGCTCAGCATGCATCCAAAATTTGTTCCACAGCTTTAATAGATGAACAAACAGAAATGTGAACAAGTTGAGTACATTAATGTAGGAAACAGAAATGTGTTTTAAAGTAAATTATCTTTGAATCAAATGAAGACAATAGCTTTCTGAAGAACGTCATAACAGATGATGATACCTGATCTATAGTTATGACTCAAATAAAATTTGGTGCACATGCATTCCTTAACATTTAAAAATTACACTCCAGAAAAATGAATATAACAAATTATATATAGACAGGGCTCTTAATAATGCTTGACCCTTTTTTCTAATGAGGATCTTCCCAGTTGAATTGAATCTATTTCAACAAACAACATTACAATTAAATTCCACATTACCCTTAATTCATAAGTAACCAAATACTATTAATAATACTCCATATATATTAATCCATATATTAGACTGTCCATTTTATTTGGCCCTGGCCACATCTTCCTAGTTCAACCATGGAGCAACTTACTGAAACAAAAAAAGAAAAGAAGCAAAGGATAGCTTTTATTCCGTATTGTGGTAATATATCTAGAATTATTAGTAATGATTTAAATAAACACAAAATTTAAACTATACAAACCACCTCCTAAGATTAGAATTTTTTCTTCCCTAAGTTGAGGATAACCTAGACCTTGAAACAACTAAGATCTTGCATTTGTGGAAGAGCTTACATTGGGCTGAAAGGTAGGATATTGAACAACATTGCAATGAGCATGTAAGTTATGTCTCCTTGTGTATCCAGAGAAATCAGGTTTTACTGAAGGTCACAAGCCTGATATTAATAAAAATAACCATTATTTCTAAGTCTAATAGGTATTGGGAATGTGCATTCAAGGAGGCTTTACCCTATTAAGAGAGAGAAGAAGGAACTTAACAACGATAATGGCCTAATATGCAAAACAAAAACTTGCAACTCTTGGTGCTTGCCAAGTGGTGCAGGGAGGGCCAATGAGGCCACTGTGCACTGTGCTTTACTTCAAAAATAGTCAGCAATGTAGGCATAGGTACAGAATGCTTCTGGATTCCTGGAAAAGGTGAGCTAATCAGAGAATAAACTTTTAACTGCCCACCATCATTCACTGGCTTATCCCAGAATGTCAACCAATCATGATGTTTCTTTTATAATTTCATTATTCAGTGACCCTGCCCTCTGTGAGGGTTTTTGTATATAAGTGATGATCCAGCAGACCGTAAGTACTGCTGGGAGCTGGAGAGATGGCTATTCAGAGGAATGTGCGGATAACGCATTGTTCACAAGAGTGCACGTATCGTAAACAGAGTCTGTGCTTGTGCTGTGTTGCATTTAGAAAACATTGACCACTTACAGGCTGAAGTTAATATGCTTAATATTTCTTAACTTAATAACAAATTAATAAAATATAATTGAACAAATTTATAGACTTCATTTCAGGTCACTACATATCATAACTTGTTACTTTATATTAATTTGTCTGCTTATTAATGCATACCATTAATAGAGATTAAATTTTTAATTACAGTGGGGAGAACATTTACAAACTTTGTGTTGTAGTTAATATCGCTCACGTATATTTACAAATATCACAAAAAGAGGTCGTCCCCTCCCCCAAATACATAATAGAAGTTGGTGCCTATGTTCAGGATTGAAGGAAGAAAAAGCCATAAGAGTATGTTTCAGTAAAGCCTGCATATTAATTTCTCCAATATTCCAATATATGTTTATTTCTCTTAGCAAGAATTTTACTTTCGACCATGCAAGCTCAATTAGGTTCAATTCATACATGTATGTAGCAAACTTAATGCTTCATAGCCACCATGGCCGGGATTTAACCCAAGATCTTGGGTTTAGGAGGCAAGTATTACCACTATACCATCAGGACTGATTCTGTAGAAAATGATACTTATAATTGTAGGAAAAATATTTCAAATGAATTCATTTGAAGAGGGTATGTGGAATCATTATTTCATGCAGACAAGCTCTGATGGAGATGCAAAGCATCAGTTTTAAAAAAATATGTCTTCATATAGAAAAGTTTTATGGACACTATCTCTCTCTCATTTTCTTTCTTTCTCTTTCTCTCTGCTCTTAATTTCCCCATCTTCTTGTGTTGAGATCCCTTTTCTTTCCATCCAATGCATTTCATTCAGACTTCTGTTTTAAAATGACAAAAGTGGAGCTGGAGTGTAAAATTACAAAGCAGTTTTCTTGCTTTACTAGAAGTAACAAAATATCCTTTCAATCTTATACAAAATTACTTATGTTAGTATAGTGCTCTGTTTAGTAAAATCTGTTTGTCTTACTAAAACTACCACATGGAGGCTAAATGCATTCACTGTATAAAATTATAAGAGCAAGGTAAAGATGGATGGTTAAGTGAGTTGTGGTTCTAATAGTGTTTGTCAAAAGATTGTGTTGAAAGTTGAAAAATTTCTCTGGAAGTTATGCATAATTTTCTGCAGGAATAAGGAATCAGTAAGTGCAATGTAAATAAAGGAAAATCTTCTTCTTTGCAATCAGAATATGAGGACACTGTAACAATCTTTCCTATTTTACTAATCTATAATGATACCGTTCCCTTTCACAGTTTGTGTAAATGCTTGAAGCTGTGCCACAATCAAGAAATTAGACTGCCAAAGAAGAACTCTTTTCTTTTGAACTTGTGTATTCTATTTTTTAAAATAATGAATGGATGTACAATAAATATGTATGATTGAACAGTGTATGTGTGCTTCAACTATCCGTGTCTGACATATAGCACAATTTTAATGTGACAGACACAAAAAGTGATAGTACATATAAAAATTTATTAATATGGTTGTGCTGACATAGTGAAAATAATCCTTTTGGGATATAATGTGTTTTTTCCAGGTTTTTATTTTATATTTGTGTTTGTTCTGCAGGAAGTTTTACTGCATTTTTCTTAATGGGTACTCAGTAGAATGAAGTGCTATATTGAGAGTTTAAAATGCAATCTTGACGGAATGAATTACTCTGTAAGCCTTTCTCTGCCACCTTAGAGTGAGCTGCAAAATGAAATTTAGAAGTCTTGGTAAGTTTTAGACATTCCATTAAATGCAGGAACTTGTAGTATAACTTGAGAATTTTTAATCTGCCCTTAAATGCAGACCTCAACATGCACTCAAATGATTTATTCCTTTCTGATGGCATGGCTGTTAAACACATTTAAAGTAACATATGCTCTGAAAACTTAATGTTGGAAGGAAAATATTTTTCATGGGTCATGGATAGAAATTGAGCCAACTATTAAATCTTTTAAGCCACTAAGCTTACTGATGATCTGCAGTCTTCAGGAAGCTGTTATTTTTCTCATATCTGGTGATTTCAAGAATAACTGTAATGTGAAATTCTGTGACCAACAGTCTATTTCAGGCTGCAGCAACCGCCACGGGTGGCCGAGGTCGTTAAGGCACGGACTCGTGAGCGGGAGGTCTGCGGTTCGAATCCCGCCAGGACCGTCCTCCCTGACTGGGGTTTTTTCCAGGTTTTCCTCAGTCTTCATAACTGGCAAATGCCAGGGAGGTACCTAAACTTAGGCCTGGAACGCTTCCTTCCTTAAAAAAAAAAAAATCCTTAACCAATTTATCATTTCAACTCATGTATCATCAGTGTCCACCGCCTGTGGTGCCTCAGTAGTGAAAACGGGCGTTAAACACTACTCAAAAAAAAAAAAAAAAAAAAAAAAAAAGGCTGCAGCTGTCTTCTATATACATATTTTATTATCCCAAATGTATTTATCTACAGTGTTTAGAGACAAAGTAGTGTAGACAGCAAAAGCAACTAAGTCATATTCATGTTGATTATAACATATATTAAAATCTCTTGTGTTTCTGAATAGTAATTGCTTAATGCAAAGACGTCAGTTTTTATCTTATAGGTATGAATGGAGATGCAAAACAAAATGATTATGGGCAACCATTTATGGCTTGTCAATTGCCATATTACAGTTGCTGGACCACTACTGATTTACGAGATATAACTGATACTTATGTTATTTTTAAAATTTTATTGCCTTAGATGTTATTCTGAATATTAATAAAAATATAGAATAGTAACAATAAATAAAGAAAACAGTATATATGCCCTAAAGAAAACTGTTCACATATGTATGTAGAATTCCACATAACTGAATAAGATAAATGAAATGTAGAAATAGTGACATTACTTATGAACATATAGACTAACTATGCTAGGTTTCCATAGAACTTTGATTTCAATAGATTAGATATGCATGAAATAAAGCAATTAGGCACAAATATATTAATTTCACTCTAAATGATAAAATTAATAAACATGACAATATAGGGATAATCTTAACCATAGAACTGCTTACAGCTGGAGATTTACCTTGTGCACAGGAACTTAGTGGTAGCCTAAACTTTAATAGGTTTTATGCTTACCAATAATTGGCATTTGACACTCACATACACATACTTAAAACTTCCATCCATGTGTTCATCTCCTGATAAAATGCAAAGTTTCAAAAATACAAGCAACCAGCCCAAAAATAATCAGCTTAATACACGAAAGTGTTTGAAAGATCCAGGAGGAAAAAAATGTTAAGTTCAAATTTTGTGATATTAATATTCAATATAATGTGTCAGTTAAATTGGAGTACTTTAAGATGCTCTAATCATACGGGTGTAAAATTTGCTTGATTTCATGTTCTACGTGAATTAAAAAAAAAAGTATACACAGAAAAAACTGTCATGCCATCAAATGGGACAAAGCATGCAAAATCCCAAATCATTTTTCTTTAGTTTAGTAATGTAACTGAAATATACTCTTTCTTTGTTCTCTCTTTTCAAACTTTTCAATTTTCATTGTTAAGATTATTGTAGCAGTTTTATTCACTGAGAAAGCCATATTGGATTTGTCCAGCAATGAAGAGGAATCTTCTCTTTCTACACCAAAACCAAGAAAGAAACATAAGTATGGGACAATAAGCGAAGTTAGCAACTTAATGAAGTTAGTCATGAAATGCCCCAGATTGTTATTGGAAACAGAAATGTTTCTAAGCTATTAGTGAAGATAAAAGGTAAAATATTATTAGGCAAATAAATAATGAGAACTCTTATGACATAATTAATAGCTTCCTCTCAGAATTGATAACACATTGCCAGATCAGAGATGTGGAACCAGGTAAGATCCATGATGCTTACTTTGTGTACCAGTCCATTTTTTATTAAATGGAAAGCCAACTGGGGCGCCAACATGAAGGAAAGCATTTATGTTACTTCATGGAATTGGCAGAGGCAATGTAAAATTTATTATGCAACCATTGAAAACATCAAGAGATGCACTAAAAAGATAAGAGAAATAAACATAAAAATCTTTCCATTTGCCTCTCTGAGGAAACAAAACATAAAATACATAATATCATCAGAAGTCTTAGAGAGGCAGAAAGAGTCATTGCAGCCTAAAAGAAACCAGATAGAACAACTTACAAAAAGAATGTAATATGTTAAAAACTCTTATGATGTGCACAATGACAAAAATCCAAATATTTTGCTGATTAAGAGTTTAGAGAATTGGCAGGAAACTTCAGTAAAATTTTAATATTTTATAAATATAATGAATTGTGAAGAGAGATATCTATATCAAATAATCTTATTATTTCAACCAAGTGAGTGAGCCTGGTTTCAATAACATGAACATTATTATTAAGTTCAGTGATTTTAAAAATAGTAGCTAGATTAATATTCATTTCACCCCTTTATAGTGTTTTCAATTGAGAGTATTATGAGTAACAGTTGTTAATAAATAGCTATTGTCATGCAGATTGTCAATCTTGTGCTGGCCCTGCAGAAAGATCAGTATGCACAGATTATAATAGTGATATGATATAGTGAATTGTTTTGCATTCACTGAATATAATGAACTTTGATATGGATGCAGTTTATATACTTCTATTCATAAATTAAGAAGTGTTCCTAAATATATAATAAACTCATTGCATTTTTTTTACAACACACCAACTAATCATCATTGTCAAAGATGAAATTTTACTCTCTGAAATCAATTTTACATGAAAATGTCTACAATTTTCTTCCATCACATATGAATTTTTTATATTACAACAAAGCATAAATTTAAAACAAATATGCATACATAACAAATTATTATTGAGGAAATCACTCAAATTTCACTAATTTAGTTCCACTTACTTGGACATGTTTCAAAGGCGGTTGCCTTCATCGTCAGCATGATTTGGGATCATGCTATACTATACTATGTTATCCTATATTTCACTGTGAAAATTCCCGCAATTCAAAAAAAAAATATGCATACATTTTAAAAAGTGTAACATACTACATAATTATTTCTTTTTATACTTATAAAAGAACAATGTGGCATATGTCTTGTAAATTATAATAGGTACTTAAAATAATATGTAAAAAATGTAACTAAGTTTTCAGGAGGCAAAACTGGAAGCTGGAATTGCTTAGCAGATGATTTTCTTTTGCACACTTCTTGTATGTCATCAAGACATGGCATTCAACAATAATCTACCATCTTGAACTCATATAGGACCCTGGTAATGTTTTTCATGGTAAAATCTTTCATCCATCATATCAGACCGAAGTTAGTTGAAAAAAATCAAAAAACAGCTGCAATAAAAAAATAAAAATAAGTTTAAGATATATGTAACAATCTATTTCATTGCATTCATTCAGAAATTTTTGCATTCTTCCAGTCTCTCCACTGCAACTCCATACTTTCTTTCAGTTTTTGCAGCTATACTTTTGAACTTCTATTCCTAAGTATTATCATATAACTTTTAACTAAGACAAGCCTATATGGAGGAGTAGGAGTAGTATTTTTTTGAATCAACAAATGGGATGTGCTCGACATTGTTTTTTCCTCCACTTTAATTAATTCTTGATTTTTAGTCATGTCTGATATAATGTTCTGCTGTATTTATTTATCTCATCATTAAATTTAACCCATGACTCTCTCTCTGTCCCTGCATATTCAACAGCATATGAATGTATTTTGAATATCTACAAATGTCCCACTGGTGGAGATTGTATTAAACCGCTTCTTTACTTCTAATATTACATTCATAAATTAATAATGTAGCATTTGTGATGGCATCACATTAATAATTAAGTAAAAATGAAGATCAACTAATATTTAAAATAATATAGAGCACAATTTTAAAAAGAGTACATGTGAAGCAAAAGTTATTACATTCAAAGATAAATTCTGGTAAGTTGAAAATAATTATTAGTAAAAGAGGACAAAGAGAATGTAAAATATGTTGCAAAATTAATTATTCTGGAATTCTTGGTCTGCAGAAAAAATTTTGGAAACTAACAAACTTAATAAAGTGCTAAAATCTTAATTATGAATGCTGATACACAATCAGAACAAAGCTTATAAACACAAACTGTATTTACCATGACAAAGCAGGACAAAAGAAGAATTCAAGTTAGTGAATGCACTTACTCAGACATCTTAAGTGATAAATCTGTATATGATTGGGCATTAAATTGAAATGTGTGATAACATAATAAAATGAAATTGTTCGTAATTATAAGCCAGCATAGTTTGAGCACATTGAACTTGTGCCAGATAACACAGTATCAAAGAAAGTGACCACTTGTAGAAGATACCTTGGGAATCCATTATAATGTGCACGTTCATTTTAAACAATTTAAATACTACTTAAATGTAAATTGGAACTTGCACAGTGAAGCTATTCATATTAATTGATATCATTTTATGATTCAATTGAACTACACACTCTTAAAGCTTCACTTACTTTTCATAAATCTATGAAACCGGTTTCGAGAACATCTAGTTCCCATCTTCAGCCAGGCTAAAGTTGAACTTAAGTTCAAAACCGGTTCCATACATTTATGAAAAGTAAGTGAAGCTTTAAGAGTGTGTAGTTCAATTGAATCATACAATGATATCAATTAATTTAATACTGTTGATCAAGATATTTTCATGGCAGGATATATGATTTAATCTGCAACAAAACAAAATCTATTATAAATTCCATCTTATATTTATACAATAAATTAAGTTAAACTGTGTAAATAAGGTTGTGGGTCTAACTGAGGACTTCATAACTCATAAAAGTTGACAATGGAAATATTCCATTATGAGAATAACACAGTTACTGCTTGCACAGCTCATCATTTAGTTAAACAAGGTAACTGGAAAAGTTAGAATGATTTTATTTAAGAACACTCTTTAACAGCTTTGGTTATTAGTGCCTCATTCAATTCAGGGTGTGAAACAGCCAATAAACTTTGCTTCTTTTTTCAAGCTGGAGGTTCTTTCATGTGCCATAAATTTACAACAGGGACCAATGGTTTTATTTTCCTTCTGAAGTAAGCCATACTTTATTACTGAGGCCAAAACAAAAACTCAGAAAAGCTACATTTGCCATGATATAAGATACATTTTATTTAAAATTAAATTGCATAACAGCACAAAACTTGTGCTCATTACTCTGCGTGACTTACTGCTGTATTGAAACCTGCACATGCACTATACACACTGTGATTGAGGCAGAGGTCTGGAATATTATGGAATGGGTAATATGAGACTTACCTGTAAGAATGTTCATATGCAACAGAATATTATTTGGCAAAACAGGAAGAGCTATATGTGCTTGCATAAAATTTAAACATTGGGAGGTCCTGGGTTCAAATCAGTGTTAGGTCAAACTGTCTGGATAAGTTTTTTTGGAGTTTTTCCTTACCCTGAGAAGATAAATACTATATAGCTTTAAGGTGCCAAGGACCCAGAGCTCATTTCATCATCATTAAATCATTTCATTCATAACTATAAACAGTATTCACGTCCAATCTACAGAACATTGCAAGAAGACTAATGCCTTCAAAGGAACAATAAATAACACACAAACATAAATTAAACATAATGGCCAGTAAATTAAGAATAAATGAATAACTATATATGATAGAAAGAATACAGATTTGTAATCAGTACACCAACATTT
Source organism: Metallyticus violacea (assembly GCA_030762175.1). Lineage (NCBI taxonomy): Eukaryota > Metazoa > Arthropoda > Insecta > Mantodea > Metallyticidae > Metallyticus > Metallyticus violacea. The sequence continues at coordinate 68,969,557 of CM060839.1, read as the reverse complement.
CCCTTGTGGACCAATTAGATTTTTGGCATGCTAATTGTAGACCATTGTAATCAATTGCCCAATACTCATTCTGTTATTCACCAATTATATATTAAATCATATCACTATTTTAATAATTATATTTCTTATGGAAATATATTTTATGAAAGCCGTAGTGGAAAAACATACCAAGCACATATGCATCCTTACAAGAAAATAAAACCAGAGCCTTGGTAAGCAGGAAAAGCATTGCAGAGTAATTACTGTACCTGTTTGCATTTTATTTCTTCAAGACACTATGTAATTGGGAAATGTAATGCAAATCATGTGAAAGTTTAAAAAAGATTATATTTGTATAAAACGCTTATTACAATTTTCAAGCTTTCATTCTCTGTATTAAATTCTTATTGGCAAATTTCAGTGTGTAGATGAAAAACAAATATAATGAGGGCAATAATGGAAGAAAATGTTAAAAGTAGTATAGATTTTATGTGCTGACTTTCATTACATGTTCTTATCAAGAAATTCACAAATGCCCTTAATGTTATATACAGTAATCACTGTTGTGCTTTTAATGTTTTGCACAATTCTTTCATATAATGATGCTATAAAAGGATTTAAAATTTGTAAAAGAATTTTTATGCCACCATTCTAGGAAATAAATTTCATCATGTAATAAAGTGTTCACTAAACCTTTTTATTCTTTGACAATAAGTGTATTTAATTTTACATGTTATGCCGACTGATTAGTGTTTTTCTTTGTATATATCATTTGGTATAGTGAAAGAACCAAAATAATTTTTTTTTGATTAAGAACATATGAGTTTTAATGAGCAAAAAGAATGGAATATTCATAATGGATAAAAAGATCTGATAGGTGTAAATTGGTTGGACAAGCAAGAATAAATCACTTTACATTTATATGCTCTTTTCTTAAAGGATTTCTACTTCAAAATATTAAACAAAAATATATTTTTATGTAAGATTGTAGCCAACTGCTTGCAAAATTAGTGAAATTTATATGAAAGAGGTCATCTGTTAGCAAAACCTTTAACAATTTTAATATTTTAGCCATTTATATTTCTCCATTTGTTTAAATGTTTTTTGCTGATTGAAAATGCAGTTCACAGTGTAAATATTAAGTATGGTGGAAAACAAGAGTGAGAGAAAGAAGGGAACAAATAGAATGTTTTTTGGTTGTAATTCCATATAACACGAATTTGTTCCAGGAGATATAAATTCCTTGAAAATAGCAATTATTTCATACCTATTCCATGCAAGCACAAATGTTTTATTGCAGGCTTATTTTATGTTGTTTTCCTTAATATATCTTGAATATCATATTTCATCCAGGTGGTACTAAATTTTCTTTGAGAAGAGTGACAAGCATTTATTTTATCTTTGTTTATTTTGTTCTTCAGAATATTAAGATAAACTATTCATTAAACAATGCTGTGAACCTCATATTTATTGCTTATTTATAACGCTTAAATATGCAGCCTTAATATTTTATGTAATTGCAATACATAGATGAAGAATGACAGTGAAAATTCTGAATGTTCCAATACTAATTTACAAAAAAAGAAAGAAAAGTGCCATTTTGTTTGATTACAAGTATCCCAGGTGTTTTATTACTATATTCCATACTATGTTATGTAATACATAATTATTGATGAGCATTTGTAACAATGAGCTTATTATTCATGTTTGACATGTAATTCTCTATGAAAGTTTTGTACATCATTTTTTGCAGTTTTACATATCAGATGTTCTGCAAATGTTAATTATTGTTCATTACATAATATTATCATACAATATATGAGTGTTTGTTGAATCAATTTTTGAGTTAAGAGTCATTCAAGAAGAAAATGGAACAAACTGTGAAAAGCAACAACCATCAAATGTCTTGATTATTGACATTTAGTTAATTTAATGTAAAAGTTTATTACAGATATCTTCTCAAAGATTTTGCCCCTTGCATATTTTAGAGACTGAATACCATTAATTTATGCCCACCAATATGTGTATATCTCCATAATTGAAAATATACTAAAGTTTTTAACTCTGCAGGTAAGCACAGCATTTGAGTGGGTTTAGCACTAAAGAACTGTATGTGTTCACAATATGAAAAATGTTGGTAATTTCTGTATGTTTTAAGTATGCTTATCTATTTCAAAAGAATTTATCTATTATGTTCATAAGAAATAAGAGCTAAAAGGCACACAGCTTTTCATAATGTAAAATATAACATAATTATTATTCCTTTATTGTAAATATTTGGTTGAAGAATAATCTTACACATTTGAGGCAATCTTTAAGTAAGAGCAGTCAAAAATTTATTGAAATTTCAGCATTACATAATATTTTACAAGGATCAGTTATCTAAAAAAGGAAACAAATAATGAAATGATTATATTGCCGTTTGCTAAATCATTAATGTTAATAACTCATGTCTCCTAAATTCTGTTCATTTCTCTGCCCTAACTTGATTTACAAAATTGATCTGCTAGTCATTTTATTGTACATGTTTAATCCATTTTGATCTTTTTATGTCAAATAATGTAGCAGTTTCTAATTTGTGATTTTTAATCCAAATATTTCAATAAATAATTTTTTTTGCCAAATTTTTCATATATTAATGCACTTAATTCTCCCTCCACTGCTGTATCTTGATAATCCAATAAGTGATGGTAAATAACATACAAGTTTGATTTTAAAAATTTCTTTTTGCTCAACTACATCATCCACTCAGCAGTCTCTTTCCACTTCTCCATCTCTTTCATTCCAATAAATTATTTGCATTGACTATGAAATAAACACCTACACTTCTTCCTTGTTGTACCTTCAGTAACAATGCTCCAGCATTACTAACCCATATGTCATTCATCCCTTTCCTGCTAAAGCAGTCTTTGCAATATTCCCTCTTTCCTGTGTGTGTGTGAGATTCCCTGAAAAACTCAATATGATTTTAATGCACTGTCCATTATATTTTGCTCTGTTCTATTAGACAGTGTGTCACATTTATTCGTAATCCTTTGATGTTTCTTTTTCCTGTTATACATATTTCATCTAATCATCTTTTTTAAGCAGTCGCCTGAAATTTGCTATTCAACATTCTCTGCTCATTTTCTGATGTTTAAATGCTTTGGATTATTTTCTTCTGTTTACACAAACCAAATTCATTAATTTATAATTCATTCTGCAATAATCCCAAATCTTTATCCTCTGCATAACTCATAACCAACAAGTGAGCAGTTTAGTATGCAATCTTTTATTATATGCGTTAACCTGATCTGATGTACTTAATGGCACACACACTTGTAAGTCAGTAAATATAACATTAGTGAGGAGTAGAGTAAGTGTTATTGTCATAAATCTATAATCAAATTAAAAATTACTATATTGCATTTGTTTGCTTATAAGGAATCTATATGAGTATGGTTGCAAGTGCCATGTCTAGTAAGGGTCATTTGAAAGTGCTGCATTAATAATTGTGGCAGGTGCTAGTCTCACACCATGTGCATAGAAGGGCGACAGCAAATGATAGTCCAGACGGTCAAGAGGTCAATCTTCTATGAAATGTATGTTTTACACTTCACAAAATGGACTTCATCAATGTTCACAAAATGTTGAAAACAAACCTTTAACTTGCACCATGAGCACTGAATGAAAAATGATGCACTACAGGGATCACAAAAGTTTGCGCCAGCAAGATCAAAGGAAAATGCCTTGGGAGTTATAAACCGTTCAGAAGGACCAGCTAGGAGTCCACAGAATGCTCATATTGGTATATTACATGGTGAGGTAGGTAAGATCCTGAATCAGCCAACAATGATGCCGAGCACCTCCGGAAGCAGTGTCCAGTGTATTCTTCAGGATTTAGCAGTTTTAAGAATGCAGCAATATCCTTCTTAATTTTTGCAAACGTGTTCACACCAACTGGTTGTCTTTATACATTTGCCATTGCTGCATCACACAAAAAAATCTCCATGATTAGCTCCATCTGGATAAAGATGAACATATTTTCCCACAATCACTATCATATCCACACCACCAATCACCAGATGTGACAAAAACTCCCTTCATTTGATAGTTGGTAGAAAAAATCGCATACATTTCCATCTCTGAGATTTTGCATTAACGTATACGTCAGCTCATATCTTCTATAAACACTAGCTAATCCAATAATTATATCATTTTCACAAACAGAAATCCATTGTCTGCTTCTCTTAAAATTTTGCAGTATTGTGTTTAGTAAAAACACAATACTGCTTAGATTAGATTTCTTTGCTCTATATCCTCACTCTTTATTTTAAGAAATCAATTAAGTAGTATATTTGCTAATATTAAAGTTTCTTTTCATGGAGAAGATGCTCAGATCATAGAATAATATGCCCACATAGACGTAGGCTTATATGATTTTGATAAATGCTCAATATGCAAACAAAACCTTCTCATTTATGATATTGCTTATTTTCTTACTATTTTACATAGCTCATATATACTAATTTATATTTCATTTTTAATTTGGTAGAAGCAAAGAAACAACTATCAAAGTACCTAATTCAGTATCTGAAGGTAAACTGTCCTCAGAATCGCTCATTGTTGATAAAAGATGTTTGTCTCATAGATTTTTGTCTTCTATTTAATTGTATATCAATTGTTATAAAAAAATCACCATTGCCATGTTATTGCTAAACCAGCTATAATCTATGGAATACTAAGCATATGTATCTGAACTAACAGTCAGCATAATTATATACAAATGAGTTAGGTCATTGATGTTCATTACTCTCTCTTGGTATCTCTAACTGGCAGAGTGCTTTTGTGCAGATCCTCTTCAAATCCTGATTGGTCAGAGTTGAAAACAAATTTCTTACTGAATGATGGGATAAGGTTGTGTACCCCATCAAATGCTTGGGCCCATTCTGCAGTTTGCATTATCAAGTTGTCGCTTTGTTTGAAATCCCATTATTTTATGCCTTGCAATTATGTAGCTCCATTTGAAGTTGTGCAATCATTACTCCCCTTGAAATCACCGTAACCTATATCTTGGGTAATTAATGTCCATGACATAGAAGGTCAGTATCATGCACATCATGTAAATTGATTCACGAAAAAACCAATTTTTTTAACAGGTTTGCCTTGTCTTGAATATCCATTGTTTCTTATGCACCACATGGTCATCTTGCTGCAGACTTATTTGAAATCTCTTCGTAAAGTGCATTGCAAAATCATTAGACCAACTGATGAAACTCTTTATGTATATAGAAAAAATAAAATCAAATATATGTAAAAAGTACATCAAATTATATGATCCTTATCTACAGCTAGTAACAAACATATGCATTCTTTGCATACATATTGAAATATAGAAAATAGCCCTGGTGCAAAATGATAAGACCAGACTGAATACTGCATGACCCTCATGTGCAAACGCTCTTCTGCAACCATGGATGAGCAGCCTGGTGCCTGTTGAAGCAGGGTTATCCAGCTTCGAGCTAAGTCAGATTAAAGCCTACAAAGAATGATTTTTGTCTCGGGGAATGGCAAGAAGGCTTGGCAGGTCGCCATGCATAATTAACTTCCTTAAGGTAGGAATAATTATAGAATAAAAATGTCCCTGGAAGACCTCAAAAACTTGTGCCTCGACAAAATAGGCCAGTGATCAGAAAGGTCAGTGCTGGTGGATTACCACAGACACCTTGCTCGTGATTCCACTGTTAGTGTTCACAAACCAATGTTCAGGCTAGTCAGAAACAAACATATTAAAACACAAGAAAAAGAAACAGCAGCTCTGTCTGATGGTTCACCATAAACAGACATAGGTTAAATGGGATAAGGAACACCACTGGAAGGAAGAATGGAAGCATTTTATATTTAGCAAAGAAAAGAAATTCAACTGGAACAGTCATGATAGTTGGGCATACTATTGACATGACCTCAGAAAAGAAGTGGAAGTGCTTGCAAAGAGACAGCAAGGAGGAAAGTTTCTAATGGTCTGGGGTGGATTGTGTATGGAGGGAAAGCACATCTTGCATTCCCTGCAGGTCATATGGAAGTCATACACCATCATGTCATGGAATGGCTGCCAATTCTCTGAAACTATAGAAAATATATGGGGAATCTTACACAAGTCAGGTTATCACAATGGGAAGCAAATTCCAATGTAAAGAATTAGAGACCTCTATTATATCTGCATGGAATGAACTTGACATTGCTCAAATTTTGGTGAAATATAAACTAAATACAACCAAATAAACTTTTTATCCCAATTTCATCATCTGTTTTTTGTAACTGTATTGTATGTTAAAGCTTCTTAATATCATCAATCACACAATATAACCATGCCTTATGGCAATTTTCAAAATTTTTAAATGTATTATAACATTGACTAAGAAATTTAAAAATCATAACATTAAATAACTGTTCTTATGTTATTTAAAAAATATATAACTCAGTTTCTTAGAATTTACCATACTAAGTATATACCATAAAATTGTGCTCTCATTTATTTTTAACCATTTTAAGATATCAATTTCTTAATACTACATTAATTATTTTATTTGGGACTAGGAATCACACAACATAAATATGTTATTTAAAAAATCTAACTCAAGTCTCTTAGTCTCTACATAATCTAGGTACTATAAAATTGTGCTCTTGTAATTTTTTTTAGTTTGAACCATTTAAACCTTTTGTGCATGAATTTTCAAATCAAGAGACAAAAAATATTTAACGCGTATTTCTGAAAATAAAATGCCATACCAATTTTTTAACTAAATTTCAAATTTTGGCATCCTCATATGAAGACACTCATGAAATGGAACATTTGTAATATAGTGTTGCAAAATCAGAGCAGAATATTTCACAAAATAAATTATGTCAAAAATTAGAAAAAACGTATGCATTGATATTTATGCTTCAAAGCTTGATGTGGAAGCTTTCAAAACACTGGGGACAAAGTGACACATTGCATTTTTAGCATTAGGATAATGCCTGGCTCCATCCAATCTCTTTTTCTGAGGAATATTGTGACTATTTTCTTTATAGTGGAAGGGAACTTTGGTTACAAATAGGACGACATCTTTTTCTGAAAGTTTCTGCTGCTTTTTCCACTCTGAGAACTATTCCAACTCTACTTTGAATTCCAGTAGAACCTTGGGAGATTTTTCAGTCATCCTCCGTAATTACTAAGCATTCACCTCAGATACATTGAGTATATGATAAAATAAATGCATATACCATCTACGTTCTACAGTGCCTGACCAAGAAAACACAAGATTTAAGAGGGTTTTTTTTTCTCCCAACATAATCCTTAATATATTTAGTCCATCAACTACAACTTTTTAATACCCTCAGTAAAATAAGATTTGTCCAATTGTGAAAAATAAGCTTCAGCTTCAACCTCATCATTTGATGTGTATCTTCGTCCATTCAGCTATTTCTTCAGGTTTGGGAACAAAAAGTAATCTCTGGGTACCAAATCCAGCAAAAATGGCAGATATAGACTCTCTTGGAAGCAAAGATTGTGCAGTTTTGCAGCAACAATTCCAGACGTGTGAAGGTGTATTATCATGATGAAAGAGAATTTTCTTTTTTTCACAAGATATGAACATTTGGTCTGAGTAGCATCCTTCGGTTTAACCAATAGCGAAATGTAACACTCCTGGATGATGGTTCTGCCCTTCTAGAGGTAGTCTATGAGCACCACAAAATGAGAATCCCAGAAAACCATAGCCGTGACTTTTCCTGCAAATGGAACCATTTTTGCTTTCTTTGGTGCACTTTCACCCGTTGCCACCCACTGTTTGGACTGCTCCTTCGTCTCTGGCATGTAGTGATGAATCCATATTTCTTCTACTGTTACAAAATGTAGGAGAAACCCCTTTGTAAATGCATTTAAAAAGTCTAAACACTTGCAAAATGTTCATTCAAATGCATTTTTTGGTCCATTGATAACAAATGCAGCACCCATCAAGGGGAAATATTTCTCATACTCAAAACTTCCTGAGAATGTAGTGGACACAGCCTATCGAGGTCTTTGCAAGGTCAGCCAATTTACGTACCTTCATTTGGCAATCATTTAGTATGACAGTGTGAATTTTTGTCACAGTCTGGTCAGTCATTACAATTTTGGGATGTGCTAAGTGCTTATCATCTTGAATGAATGTTCCACCACCGTTAAATTTAGGAGCCCACCTTAAACCATCAGAAACAAAGGGGAAGAATCCATTAATGTGAAATCTAACTGCTTTTGTATTTCTGTTGGAGTTAAATCCTTCAAAACAAAGTACTTTATCACAGCTCGTATCCATTTTGTAGAAAATGTTAATACTAGTTTATTATAGGACATGAATTTTGCTCATCACAAATAAGTTACTACACTTACGCATCTGAAAATTTACAGAGTGTCATCTGAATCTAACAACTATCACAGCAATTTGGCCATCTTCACGACATCTCTTGAGTGAAGCCGAGAACTTTTAGAACACCCCTCATACAGTCTCTGATGTCATTTCAATAGAGTGCAAGAAGAGATTCCATCAGATCAACACCACCCATGCATTTATTATATACTTCAGTGCTACAGGAGCAATCCAAATACAATATTTTTTTTCCAGCACCATTTTCTGGCTTTCCCCAATAGTTCTAATCCCGCATAAGAAGAAACTGTGTGAACAGAAAACTTTATCTGTAGCTTATCTCACTCTGTTTTCCCTGTAAATACCAACAAACCAAATAAAAAGGTCCTTTAATTGGAGCACAAGAGGAATGTTTGCACAGAACGTGAAGTTTTTTTCCATGTGGATCATGACAAAATTACAGCACTGCATCCCCATAAATTCTGCATTCAAAACCTGCAGAAGCACCTTGGCACAGCTCAAAGCAGTAGACATAGCCAGAAAGCCGTGATCTAACTCATATCTTATAACCCACTCTTCTTTGGGTTTTAGGCACATAGTTCTTTAGTGATGATCAGAGATTTTCATCAATGGAATCACACTCCTCTGAGTCTTGATGGCTTCATCATATGATGGTGAGGGTAATCCAGGAATGATTTTATTTTAATTATCAATGTTAGTCCTAGGAATTTGATTAGTTTTTGAAATGTGATTATCTTCTAACCTTCTTCAGATTCTGCACTTAGAATTTCATGCAGGTATGTCATACATTCTGCTGGTTTCAGTCTATGCACTGTTTTTCTTATTGGTCTAATATAATTTGTATCCTAAAAGTAATTGAAAGAAGATTAAAACATATTCTGATTTATTAATAGAATGGGTAAATGATATAGTTGTATGCTAATGTTGCCATTACTGCACTAAGAACATATAACAGTAGCATGACAACCTAACCTCAAAACAAGCAGTGGGATGTTTCATGCATTATATTGGCTGACTTCTGCACAACTTTGTAGTCTATTTTGCATTACCCAGGGGACACCACGTGGAGGCCAGCTACTTTAAAAGAAACAGTACAAAAAATAAAACATCTATCAAGGAAGGAAGCAGTTGCTCATTTTAGACTGGCCACTGGACATGATTGTCTGGCGAAACATCTACACAGATTTGGTTTTATGAATGAAAACACATGTAAGATCTGCAATACTGACAAGATTCTAAACGGAGAACATCTATTGGAATGCACAGAACTGAGGAAAGCTGCACCTGACGGGAAAGTACAAAAATTATATTGGCTGGCCAGGGAAAAATTGATGGATCAAAATCCTGCACATTAGATCAACAACAACATGTTTCATGCATATAGTCCTCATATGAGACATGAATTTTGCACATCTATACTGCTTTCAATTAATAAAAGATTATATAAGCTCTAATCAAGCATATAAACTTTTTAATCATATACTATCATAAAGCAATTCAAGAAAATAACTATCTATCTACATTCAGCATAAAACATTCAAAATAAGAAATTTCTGTGAAAGTGATAAACTATAGCCACCAATCAAAAAAGTGCACAATTGCATTGAAACCAATTACTAGACATCAGTGGTTCAGTTGATAGCAGTAAAACATGGCAATTATAAAACAAAAACCGTATAAAAATTACCTGTTTTCAAATGAGGACAGTATGCATGAGAGGGTTAAAGGTATTTACTTCTTAATATTGCATGTAATTATTTCTATTTTGGACCTGAATCTCACAACACAAATATGGATTTATTAATAATCTCTGAGTCAAACTAAACACTATCTTTCTGGCTTCACTTTACTGAAGATTTAAACAGGACATGTTTCATGGGCAAATATACTTGAATAAAGAGCTCTCTGCCTCAAGTTTATTGCAAGACCACCAGAGTCAACTCAGACACCAACCAACTTAACTTCAATGAATGATCCAATACTCCCAAGTTGTTTAATAGCTGAGTATGTTTTCAAAGGTCCCAAGTAAATCTTCAGTAAGTGAAGCCAGAAAGAGTAGGTTTAAATAGTTTAACTCAGACATTATTAATGCATGCTTCATTGTATTAGATTACCCTCTACCCCATTTCTCTTCAAATGTTTTATCCAAATTAATCTGCTTATTTATTTATCATGAACTTTTGGAATAGTATTTTAAAAAGCATAGCACTTTATACAATGACACCTTTTTATAAGAACATTTTTTGCCCTTTTCTAAATTATAAGCTCTTGCAACAGATAATTAGAGAGATTTCAAGATTATAAACAGTTTCATCAAGAGTGATCAACTTCTCTTCAGAAATGCTAATTTGAGATCTGCTATAAAGCTATTTCTTATACCTGAACTATAAAATCTTCTTCACCACTAGTGCCAAAATAGATCAAGCATCTTCTGTTTACCTGTTCATTTCATAAATTTCTAATGAAATCTTTTGAGTAATGATTTTCAAAAGTCATCATTGGTTTCTTGGCTTGGATCTGCAGCCATTGCTTAGATATTTGTCTATCTCCTTCTCTAAACATTCTGTTCCTCAAAAGATAATTCCCGTGCTATTTTCGTATCATCTATGTCCACTGTTTTTATGGAACAGTCTTAATGCTGCAACACTTGTTTGCATTTTGAATAGATATAATCATTGTTGCATTTCTTGAAACAGTTACAAGTGGAACTTTTAGATTCCTTGCTTCATTCTTTTAAAACAATATCTAGTTCTCTTAATCTGTCATGGAAGCAAAAAGTCTCTTGATAAAGTTCTTGTCAACAGAACATTGCACTAAGACATTTTCATAAGAAGCCTTTTTGATTCCAGAATGAAATCCTCTGTTCTGTAAGAATCTAAATTTCAAACCTATAACCCATTTGGGAGTGTTGTACACTTTGACTATGCTTTAGTTTTCCATGAATTACTTTTAGTTCATCCAGATCTTTAACCCTTCATTGATTCTGTTACAAAATTTCCTACTAGACTGCAGCATATATGATGCAACAAACAAAAGAATCCAGTGATATGGATGTAACTTCTTCAGATGTTTTATTCAAGTATCACCTTTTTTTTCATTCCTTTTCTCTCCTGCTGGCCAAGAGCTCACATAGATTTAGAAACACTGTGATGCCAGCCTAATATTCTTTATTTCAACAGTTATAATGCTGCCATGGCCAGTAGAATATTGCTGATTTTGAATCAGTTGCTAAAATGATAACTTTTATACTTTATTAATTTTGATTTTTTCTTTCCTGCCATGGTGACTTCTCTGAAAGAAGTCATTATTATGCTCTCAAAACTTTCCAATGCCATTTATTGTATGCAAATGATTGTTAATTATCTTGGTACTTTATGATGACAAAGTTACATTTTAAGTTTAAGTATGCAACAATTGAAACTTGAGGCAATCATCATTATGCTGAAGTGAAGAAAGTTCAGTTTCTTCTCTGCAGCTCAATAACTTTATTACTTCAAATTTCAGTGAATTATGTATTTGTTTCTCAGAACTTTCCTCAAAATCACCCCTGTACATGGATGCAAATAATGAATATATGAAAGCAAAGAGAGGAGTTCATTCTCTAAAAGTTGTAAATGATGCTGCAGAACATGTATCATTCTAATTTATTCCTAAAGTGATGTCATCACTCATTATGAGCAACAAAAATAACTTTTTAACTATAAATAGGGAAGAACATAGATCTAAGTTTCCAATCACTAATAAATCACTTCTTGTAAAGACTGAAGGAGTCTTAAACTGTAATATACAGCTATAATGATAGCTATATAAAAACTTTTACTATAATACAATTAGTCATTAGATATGTGCAACTTATTTTCCTATTTTTCGTATTCTAATATTAATAATTGAGCAAATTACAAAATTTAAGCTTGAAGCATAAACCCTAAATCAACTCTTTTTATGACCTATAAGCAAATAGGAATAATTTAAAGAGGTAAAATTATTGGAATTTTAAAACATTGATTTTGTTTGGCATCTTAATATAAATATATGGGGAAACATTAAAAAAAAAAAAATCAATACATAAAATAGTTTATATCCCAAAAGAATTTACTTTCTTACAACAAGTAAAACTTCACAAGCAATATGAAATTAGGATGATGGATGTATAATTTGCATGAAAATATCAATTACAATATCTCCATGTCATCTTTCATATGAAATAAAACACCTCAGAAACTAACATTCATGCATACAAGGGTGGTTTGAATTTAAAGAGAATAAGTTCAGTCTTAAAACATACTTTATTTTTCAACATAGTTCACTCAAAGTTCAATGCATTAGCTCCAATTTCTCCAGATTCATAATTCCCTCATGGAAGTCAGTTTCTGCAAGGCCCTGAAAATACTAGTTTACCTGCTATAGGACATCTTAATTTGACTTAAATTTGTGTCCAGCCAGAAAAGTTTTAAGTTTCAGGAACAGATGTAATCCAGGGGAGTGTGACCAGCTGAGTCACTGGGTGGATACAGAAGCATTTTAAAACTTAGTTTAGTCAATTTGTCCTAAGCAATACAGCTTGAATGCACTGGCACATTGTCAATGTGAAACAACACCTTTCTTCTGGCCATTCCTGGACGTTTTTCAGCAATAACTGTCTTCACTCTCTCCAAAAGTGATGCATAGCATTCTCCAGTAATGATTTTTCAGTTTCTCCAAGTAATCAGTCAAGAGAGTTCCTTTTACATCTTAAAATACTGAAATTGCCATCTTTCCAGCGGATTGAATGCATTTCGCCTTTTAGAAGCTAGTTCACCTCATGTGGCCCACTGTTTAGACTGCTGTTTTGTTTCTGTTATATAGTAATAAATCCAAATATTGTCCATAACCACAAAATGCTGTAAAAATCCGTTGCATTCTTCTTCATCATTTCCAAACAGTTGGTCGATGTTCACATTCTATTTCGCTTTTGCTCCAGAGTAAACAGATACTGCACCCATCTTGCGAAAAAAAAATCTTGGGTAATTCATTATGCAAATTAAAATGAATCAACTCAGTTGAGATGACTTTGGCCTCTGCCAACTCGTGCACTTTCACTTGTCTGTAAGCCAATACAATATCATGGACTTTATCAATGATTTCTGGCTTCACAGCTGATTTTGAAGCTCCAGGATGTTTTTTATGCCATGCTTGAACTCATTTAACCAAATTCAAACTGCTTATTAGGAAGGACATACATCACCCAGAGTAAACAAAATCCTTTAATGAATTTCTGTTGCAGTTTTTTCTTTAAAAGAAAAAAAATAAAATCACACCACAAATTATAATATCCATCTGAAAAAATGCTTGTGTTTAAACAATTGTCAAACAATGGTTTAACATCAGAATGACTTGTGATTATTGAATATTGATTCATAGAACACGCACTTTATAACCACATAAACAGATGTTACTGTTGCCCTCTATTAGTATGTGCACCACATTTGTGAGACTAGCTAATCACTTGAAGATCTACTCTGGTAAATGGTGATGGTAGTGATTTTTAATGCCAACTTACTTGTCTAAAGAAGAAGACCCAAAACGCGGGTTCGAACCCGGCCAGGATGATGGATTTTTTCGGGCGTAAAAATCCTAAGTATGGCTTCCTTCGGAAGGGAAGTAAAGCCGTGGGTCCCATGTCGTACATTTACAGCACGATAAGGAACCTCAAGCCTGAAAGAGAGGCCTCTGAGCAAAATTTGTCGGCCGTTTCATGCCCTGAGTTAAATGGGACGCTGATGACCTGAGGTGTTAAAGAGCGTCCATAAATAAATCAATCAAAAAAAAAAAATAAAGAAGAAGAAAAAGAAAAAGATGATGATATAGCAGTGGATAGAATGAGGGATAGGAGAAACCAGTGGAGAATGGTACTTTAACTGCCACAAATACTTCACTTGATTACAAAGATCAATTCCCGGTTGTCTTGGTCTCAGTGCCATCTATTATGTAAAACCATTACATTACTACTTGACCATTTTACCAATTGACTATTAATAATCCAATTGCTCTTAAGTAATAACAGATCACAAAAAAGAAAGTAAGGATAGTTTTCTGGGAGCTAACAATTAGCATTTAGGAACACTGTACTTAACCTACCCAAAACCAGAATGTAGGAAATCTTGACAAATATACGATAATTATAAAAAATACATCTATTCTTGGTATTAATCCTTTATTAATCTTTGTCATGACAATGTTGGAATATGAACTTATTCTAAACTGCTTTTATCTTTACATTACCTATTGGAAATAACATGTTTGATGGAAAGATCAAAGCCACAGAAATACCTCTATAAAACAACTGCTTCTTACTACCTAACTGATCTAACAATAAATGAATGGCACCTAATTAATAACATTCCTTCATAACCATTAAAAGTATATGCTTATAAGGAATGCCTTTACATATAATTAGTTATAATTAGCAATAGAACTGTGAGCAGTTATCAAAAGATAATTAAAACTGACCATTAGTGGCATAACTACTGTATTTACGCAAATCTAATGTGCCATTAAATGTAATGTGCATCCCAAATTCAAAACTTAAAATCATAAAAAAATATTTTGGCACATTATTGTACAGCATCTTAGAGATAGACACCTCTGCTTCATAAAATGTCAGAACATGAAATATGTAAGTGAACTATTGTTACATCTTAGAGCATGTACGACAAAATTCATCACTGTTGCTCTTACCAGGACAGTTGGTGTAGGTGAGAGAAGAAAAAGTTATTTCCTATGGTGTCACTAGTAACAGGTTGTCCATTCTTCCTCCTTTCATGTACAAATTCCAAAACTTTTTCATCAGTTGTTTTCCTTTGTGAATTTCTTCCAACTAGCTCTTTAGTTGCAAATACAATATCTGTTCCGTCATAAGCGAATGCTCTCACCTACATTAAACTCTCTTCCTGCCTTTCTGTTATCATTCTTTTCAGTATAAAGAATTACTTTACACTTGAAGTATCTTAAGATGTTCTTCTCTGTTTGCCCTCTATTTCATGACTACCTACTATTCAAACACTGTATGCAATAATAGTCAATAATAAAAGTAATTAAGTTGAAAACTGCATATAAATGATGAATTTGAATGAAGTTCCTGGTGAACTAAGGATTTGCACTTGAATCTGATATACAGCACAATTTTAAATACTACATTTGGATAAAAGATGCACATTAGATTCCTGTAAGATGATGGATTGATTTATTTAAGGACGCTCTTTAACAGCTCAGGTCATCAGCGTCCCATTCAACTCAGGGCGTGAAACGGCCGACAAATTTTGCTCAGAGGCCTCTCTTTCAGGCTTGAGGTTCTTTTTCGTGCCGCAAATGTACGACACGGGACCCACGGCTTTACTTCCCTTCCGAAGGAAGCCATACTTAGGATTTTTACGCCCGAAAAAATCCATCGGTCCTGGCCGGGTTCGAACCCGCGTTTTGGGTATAGGAGATTCCTGTAAGTATGGTATATAGTTGTGAACTGGTGTTTTTGGAATTTTTTTGAAAATTAATAAACGGACAAAATAAAAATGAACATATTATTAAAAGACATTGTTTTTAAGAATAAGTTATTTCATAGTGCCACCTCGTTTCTGATTCACTGGCAAAGTTAAGGACTCCAGTCATCTATGCTACTGTGCACAAAGACCATGAGAATTGCAGCTGTTACCTTGATCAGATCTCTCTTCAGGCTTTCCAAATTGTGAAAAGCCAAAGCTTATGTAGTCTTGGGGATTGAGGTCTGACTAGAAGAGGGCCATTCCTCTTTTAGATGAACCCAAGTAAATGTGTACTAAACTACTCCCGAGTCCTTGCCCTATGCACAGGAGCTGAATCTTACTGAAAAGGCACTGTTTACCCTCAAATACAGCACCACTTAGGGCTATATGGTGCCCTATAGAATTTCTCTTTGATAGTATTTTCATTAATTTTCAGTTTGCAGCACAAAACAATTTGGCATCAATAATAAAAAAACATTCCACCACACCATAACCTTTATAGGATTTTAGGTTATGTTGACATTTCTGAATTGATAAGCAACTTCTTTTGTGCTCTTGGCATAAATTTTGTTACTTTGATGATTTAAATTTTTGCTCTAGGTGAAATTTTCTTATTTGCAAAGAGTATTGAGATCATGCCTAGCCAAGATGCAGTCTTCTCATTTCTTTTAACCTTGCATTCAGATAGTAAACAGACCTTTAGAATAAGCTTTAAGCTGAAAGATCTTCATTAATTATTCAACTGATGGTTCTCTTGTTTATTGTTCTTTTCCAGAGATAGCTTCTTTTGTGTGTGTGGCGCAAGTTCCTAGAGAGACACCCTTGATTCTCTTTTACATCTCATAGTTCGGCTTCTCTTACAATGTTTTTCAGAAGTAGTTTACTTTTATCTATTAACAGTATACATATAAAACATAAATCCTCATTTAATGTCATCAGAATGTTGAAAATTTCATTCAGTATGTATCTGATTGGTATATCCAGTGCAAGTTTATTATTAATGCTATTTTACAAACAATAAACAAAAAGTTTTGGAATCATTCATTTGTTGCTGGAGATCAAACATTGCATATTAAATTAATGACTCTCTGAAATGCTGTTAATTTTGGAATATGAGAGCCAAGCACCAGTTCAAAGACTTCTGACACAGCTATATAAAATAATACAAGGAAAAGAATATAAAAACAATATACAGGGTATTAATAATTTCTGAGAGTGTAGAGGTGTCTTAGACAGGCAATTTGAGAGAGAAAACGTATGGCCTGTCTGTTCAAATTTCCAGGCTATGGCTATAAGCTTCTAAAGTGCTGGCTAATGAATATACCCATCAAAAGCATATCGCACAATAATGAAGGGAGGTTTTTCAGAATGTCTCGCTCTGACACAATGGTTATGATATTAGCTTTTGAGTATCATTCATTAGCTTTCCAGTAAGAGGGAGTCATTTGTTTTCGAGTATCATTTTTTTTTTTTCTGACTGGGCTTAATAATACAGCTTTTAGCCTACATTTTAAGTTGATGTTTCAATTTATACACTTAAATCTTAACATATCAATTCATATAATTACAACCCTTATAGTTGTTATTGTACTTAAATCAGAATAATGTCCAGAGTTTAAATTTTAAGCATGATATTATCAGTAAGCTTATTAACCAATATATGTTGGTAATACATTCATTGTTGAGAAAGAAATAAAACTGGAAAGTGTTAAGTACATTTTATTCATAATTCTTAAGTGTATGTATTGCAGCACTTATTATTTAAATAATAGCGATAATAATAACAGCATAGCAAGAATTGGACTGGATGCCTGCAGAACACCAGCTTTTGCATTGTGCATTATGAAACACAAGCAGTTAAAAAGCTCTCTCTAGAGTAGGCTACATCAAGACCGACATTAATGTAGTCAATCTTGGCTCCATGATGCAAGAAAGTGGTAATAAATGTTCATTGTTTTGCTGTCAAATGATTAGTTTGAGATTTGAGGAATTTTTATAACGCTAAATATTGATATTGCTGATAAGGGGCTGGAAAATCAGTATATCTATGCTCGCAAGGCAGTTTTAAAGACATTCTAAAACAATTTTTCATCAGCTTGACTTTAACACCTTCTTATCAGCATCTTGCCAAAATGTTTAACACCATAAAACTACATTATGTTTAGTTGTGGATCATACATTGCCTATCTCAAATTACTTGTATACATCAGCTCTACATTTTGAAATTTTTTCATTGTAGTTCATTCATTAACACCTTATAAATATAACAGTAATAAGAAAAGTTTAAGTATGTATAAACAAAAAAGTGAAAAACAATCAGCATACTAATACACAGCAATGTAGAATAAAGAATGAGAAGTGGCATATTGTTTTGACGTAAGGACATGGTTGTGTTACTGATTTTTTCTACCAATAAGGTTATATCAGACTCTTACATACCTATATGTCTGAAAGTGTAATGAACCTGTCAGAAGTTGGACAATTAAAGCAGCACTCTTAGACATATAATTTGTTAATATCGGAAAGACTAAAGGAAAATGACATTTAATCCCACTATTAGGAAATAAATTAACAATTCACCAAGTTATTACCATTTGGCTTATATGTAAGTATGTGATTATGTGCATGTAACAACGATATCACAGATGTAACTTTATAAAGCATCATTTCTCAAAAATTGGTTTTTCGCCATGGTTAACCTTCAACCAAATATTATCTGCCTATTTCAGATGTAAATTTACTGTGTGGCTTGTTTTTAGACATCTGAAGATTAAAAATTGAATACTGTTAAAAATTAAGTGTGCTGTTTGATGTACTTTTTTCTAATGATACATACCTACATATTAGGAACTAATAACAATGTAACTGTTTGACAGTGAGTTGTGCTGATTATCACGGAATCTTGCCACAGACATTTCATAGTAATAATAATAAGTTTAGAAACAATAATCTTATATTAGCAAATTAAAAAATAGGAAGAAGACAAGATATAGCTGCTGTGATTTGTAACTTTTTTAAATAAATTGTTTCAACTTTCATAGTTATATTTAACTGTATATTTGCTGTTTATATTTTTTAATTGGAATAGTTTATTAGTTTTTATCCTAATTTAGCCTATTTAATTCATGCCTTTTATGTAGTTAGTATACATTTGTTAGTCATTTAATATCTCCAGATTAAAATAAATATTAATTTATTTAATTAAATGGTTCAGTTTTTTCCTCCCCTTCTTACTATCTTTACTAGTCTAATGAAAAGATGTATAGTAAATTGTCAGAGGAAATATTAAACCTTACCATTCTGCATTGTGTTTAAAAACTCAGTATGCATGCATAGCTGCTGCTGCTGCACACTGCAGTATGCTTATCAGTCAATTATTATGTTTCTTATTGTTCCATGGTGATAATATGACATTTCTGTAATTTCAATGAGGCTTTGCAAAGGATAAAAGAACTATAGGGCGATCCGTTAGGGTATGGATAAAATGAAAACACTGTAAAACATTTACTACTAAACTTCATATTTTAAAACTTTTTTTATGCAACATTCAAAGATGGAAGATTTCTGAGAATGCTATATGCCCCCCATTGCACATTCTGCACAACTCACAATGGTGATGCAATTCAGCTCATGCAAAGAATGCTCCATACACTTTATTGTGGCTCACTCCATAAATTAACTTTTGGACTTGTTCTTTCAACCTCGTAGGAGACATATAGATTTTCCCATGTCCAAATAATGCAGTTGTAGTGTTTACTGTCCCGCTGACATATCAGTAAATAGTCATCTTCTTCATTCCGTTCGCACATCGTGAAAGCAAAATTGAAATGGGCCTCATGATCCTCATTGCATAAGGCTTGTAGAAGTAAAAAGGTACAGTTTCAGGTACTTTCAAACAATACACTACAGGACATTTATGGTACATTCATCTCTGCTTACAGTCATCTTAAACTTTTCATAGGGCTCCTTTGTCATGGCTGCAGAGATAGCTGTTTCTTGTATTGGGTTTTGTCTGCAACCTCCTGCATTGTTTTTTAATACAGATCCTGTTTCTACAAATGTTCAATACCACAGCATTATGCACACCATACTCACATCAAAATTCTCTTTGAACTTGTTTTATACTCAAATTTAGCATACCAAAGAAAAGCATTGTGCTTGCAGATGATTTGTAGTGGCCATTTCAATCATCTACAATTTTCATTCTTGCAATGTATGGAAACTCCCATCTTTTAAGCAAAATATTACCAGCAAGAAATGTTTCCTATCATATTACCTTTTATAGTAACATTTAATATTATTCATACCCAAACCCTGTAATATCCATCATAAGTTCCAGTACTTGGAGGTTAGGGGAAATTTTTTAAAAATCCATACAATAATAAATAGTATGATTTTGGCTATCTTCATATTCATTCACACTTTTTGGCATTAAGCCTTTGAACTTGGTGCACATATTTTTTTTATGCAGTACTGCATAATGAAGTTTTTTTTTTGGGGGGGGGGGACGGGTTACAAGTTATATGCCATCTAATCAAATTCTCCACAGGATTTAAATGTGTACTACATAAAGGCCAAACCAAAACATTAACTGTGCTGCAAACCAAGCTTTAGATAGTGACTAGTGATGGTTCATTATCTTGTCAGTAAATTTAATTTTCTGCAAGAATTTTAGTTACATTTGCAGAGATCATGCAGCCTGGACTCTCCTGCTGTACTGCAAGAACAACTCTTGAGCAACTCAGTTTTGGCTTGTTGAATTCCTTGGAAAGAGTCTGGTCATTATAATATGGTCAACTCTTCATTGTTTTATTAATAAGTATGTGCAATATATAAGTTGTAATTGAGTGTATAGATAATTGCTAAATATATGTTGTTTATAATTATGTTTATTTGAATGTGTCCAGTATCCTCATCATTGTGATCTAAGGACTGAATTGTTATTTGAGAGCAGTACTGTGTTCTATACTTCTATGGTTTCTTCTTTCAAAATAATACTATTGGCTTTTGAATTTATGATCATTCCTAAACAGAGGCTTTCATATAACATAAAGAGATTCCATAATAGTTGTGCTAAATGGAGTGATTTTGTACAAGACCTCAGCTGAAGACCAAGATTGGTACTTAAATCTGTAACCACATCTGTTAGGCATGCATTATATTCAGCTTGGGTTTTTGAATCACTGTCTTTTGCAGGAATGTCTTCTTGGGTCTTCCAAACCAATACTGTATCAGTGCTTCTGAACTTTGATAACCTACCCGATACACATTTTAGAAATGTTCAGTTCATCAATTTCAGAATAGGTTTTCTCACTTTTCCAATCAATTGCCATTTCATATCTTAACTAATACATTTCTTTCCTGCTTTCACATATCAATAGAAAGGAAACTGCAACTTCCTAAAAATTCAGAACTTCCAAAGCAGCAGATATCTCTCCTGAAAAGATGGAAAGAGCCGATTCCAGTGTGCCATAAAACATTACTAAACACCTCTAATCATGGCCAACAACCATATAAGATTTAACACAATTTTTAAGATTCTTCTTTACCTTTTTTAATTTTATTTTTTGGCCAAATCTAGCAGTAAAATGTTAAAAATCAACAGAGTGCAATGCTGCTTATAGTTAAGTACTTGAATTTTTCAAACTAGCCTTACAATATACTGGGAGACAGAAGTGTTAATAACCAAAATTACTTTTAATGTGCTTGAAATAGGTTTGAAGAAAAATAAAATAAATATTTACCAAAAAACACAAACTATTTTTATGCATTTTACAAAATGGAAAACATTCTTACAAACCAGACCCAAAAACAGATATGGAAGTGCAAGTTTGTTAGAGATAGACTCCATTTTCAAGCTCTGTCACATGGTTATAAAATATTTAACATGTAAGAAGAGGCCTAAGAAAAGGAACAATGGTTCTCAAAACACATACTGTTTTTAAACAAGGTTAGTAGTACAGTTTTACAACAACTTACAATGCTTTGTTATTCTACTTTACTGTTGTAAACTTCTATTAATAATTAATAAGTGAAGAATGGTTGTGAATAGTGTGAAAGTATTTAATATAGCTTGAAAATCTATTGCAATAGATAGGCGTATTTTCAACATAAAAGCTGAATGTGTATGGACTTTATATCCTATATTAGTATACAAATGTTGACAATGTATAAGCAGATTAGAAACAGCTTTTTCAATTTTAGATCTTGACAATTCAGATGCTTCTTTTATTATTAACACAACAGTTGTGCTCTTATCCTATATGATAAAACAATATCAGAAATTGCAAACTTTCCCTAGCTTTTTTCTTTCGGTTTTAGAAAACTGATTTCTATTAACTTCACCTAAGTATTCTTGTTGTACTAGTTGGTTTTCTTTTCAATTTGTTTTTCACTCTCTCCAATGGCAAATTTAATTTATTTAACATAGGATAATGGAATTTCATTTGCATAAATGAAGAGTGCAATTTATCATATTGCAAGGATAATAAAAAGAGTATTTATTTTAGCCGGTCCATGTTTTACAGTAGTCTATCAGTCTGTTTATTATTACAATAAAAATGTAAAAAATAAAATATTTCTTCCGAAATATTAACTCCATGCAGTGTAAAATAATATACATGGTTAGGCATACATACACATATGCATATAACCCCCTGCGATACATAAACATTTACCTTGTGTGAGATGTTAAAATTATTTAAAAAACATTTTATTTAAATTATACTGTTACTTAAAAAAATACACAAACATACTAAATGCACTTTTTATATGCAGTGCTATGGTGACTAGATTACAAAAAGTCATGTTTCAATGCATTAATATCATACTAAACAGAATGCATATAAAATGGATTTCTAAAACTGGAATGTGTTGTAATACTCCTCTTTTGCTAAATACTAACAGTGTGGGCTAAAATTGGGTTTAAAGTTTCACATTTGTATTTGCTAAGGAGGGTAAAACATGATTCTGAAGGTTTTATCTTATTAAAATTGTAATTCAGATTTCTTCACTTGATGCTCCTAAGAGCTGAAAGCTTTCAGAACTGGGTACTTCTTCAACAAACTGTCGACCACCTGGCACCAACTGCAGAACTTCTGCATTACCCTCTTCATTTCTATTCCCATTTTCTTCCAACAAACTAGCATCTTCAAATGAACTGTCTGCAACATAAAGTTTTGCGTTATGTTTATACACTGAAAGCTGTTTTATAAACAGACAAGGAAGGAGAACAGAAGTTTATTTGAGAATAACATATCATTGCATAATGCATTAAAAATAAAAATATTTTATGTTGTGTTGTCTTCTATACGTTTACAGGATACTAATTAAGCTGGCACTGGTGGCCACATTCATTCCAGAAAGTAACTGGTAATCTAAAGATCGCAGGTGTATGTCCTGTTTTGAATATGGGTACATTTTAAGTGTTTTTCCACTGTGTATTGTCCTGTTCTATCTAATGCACAATGGCCACAAGTAATCCTGCCCACATTACCATGGAGTAACATTATTGTGTCTGTGTCTCATGAGGTGCATCAGATTCAGAGCAGGCCTTAGGCCTAATTCTTGAAGATGTTAGAAATTAATGAAAATGCTAATGAATAGAGTCCACGAGTATCTAAAATTACCTGGAGTAGAATTTTCTGCTTGATGCTTGTTGCATGCAAGGACAACAAATGACTAGCAAACACTTAGGGCCATATTCATAGATTTTACATTAAACCAGATTATCTCTATACTATCTCACCTTGTCAATTAAAATTGTGGTATTCATAGGTACTGCATAATCCAGCACTGAGTTAAGCTGTGGACATCTTATTAAAATGTTACATGGTGCTGAAACTTGCTTCCGCACATGTGTACTTGTAGCTGCTCGCTTATTTTATTTTGTTTTTATTATAAGCATGGAAGGCAATAAAAGGAAATGATGGTAATAGTGAATTAAAATATAACCATGAACTCAAATATTTAGCAGGAAGAAAATGTGTTCCAGGATTTGCTATGAGATATGGGTGTAATCTATGATGCCAATAACTTGTACAATAAATAAATAATTCCATTTAATATTTTATAATGTATAAATACTATATATTTCTAGAGTGCCTTAGAAATGTTTTAATATTCTTTTTTTATAATGTTTACAAATATATTGCTCATTATCAATGCTTGCAAGTTTCTATTCGATACTGCCAGAGTGATACAAAGTAAACTGGCCTTCATCTGTTGCAGTGATTTTTTTTTTTAATAGTGTTCAATGCCTGCCTGCTTTAACTACTGAAGCACCACAGGCAGTGGACACTGATGATACATGAAATGAAATGGTAAATTGAGAAAACATTTTTTTAAGGAAGGAAGCATTTCAGGCCTAAGTTTAGTGTACTTTCCCGTCATTTGCCATCTATAAGGATTGAAGAAAACTTATAATAAACCTCAATCAGGGAGGATGGTCCTGATGGGATTCGAACCGCAGACCTCCTGCTCACAAGTCTACATGTTAACAACCTTGGCCATCTTTGGCAGTGTTGCAATAATGTAATGTGCTGTAGGATGACTACACAAACAAACCCAACTGAGAGTATGTGTGCCTGCAAACCTATGAGCTCAGAATGACAGTTCGCTACGTACCTACCTGTACTCAGTTTACTTCAAAAGTGGTCTAGTTTGAAAATTACCCCTAAAAAGAGGAAGAGGTGGATAAGATACATTTATCAAGGAATTTGGCCATGAGTATTTCTCTTCTAATTGCAACAGAATAACCTGTAAATTGTGTAACATAGAAATACAGAGAAATAAGAGATGATTCATAGAAGCTCACTATAGAACAGAAACTTAATAAGCATTATTCAAATATGCATTCCTTGAATACAAAACAAGAGACACCCATATATACCATTATTAACTAAGCAATCGGAGTTTTTCTTTGATTTAGGTTCAATAGTGATTGCTGCTAACATTCTATTAAATAAGGTGATTAAAACTCAATTTTAAAACATTTATGAAGAAGTATTCAAAGATAACACTGCCTTCAGAATCTACAAGAGGCATCATCTATACCATTAATAACTTAGCAATCAAAGTTTTTCTTAGATTTGTGTTTAATGGTGATTGTTGCTAACATTCCATTAAATAAGATGATTAAAGCTCATTTTTAAAACATTTATGGAGAAGTACTCAAAAGAAAATGCTTCCTTCAAAATTTATGCTCCAATGTTGCTACTTGGGCATATGCTACCAGAAAGAATTGAGTATTATGTGAAAAATTCATAGTAGAAAATAAAATCTGGGTTTCCATTGAAGAAACCATGGAAATTGTAGGCCAACGTCATCTATTTTTGCACCCAATAATCCAGGCATGAAATTTCTATTCTGAAGTGACATATTAGAAAAGGTAAACCATAATAAAATTGTTGATATTTTCAATAAGGATTTAAAGCTTTTATGACCTTCACGAAGAGGTACTACTTTGTAATAACAAAAATGCACTAGTAAGCTCAGAATAATAGTGTTACTACGCTGACTGCTATGGCCAAATATACTATTTTGTTTAACTTCTTATATGCTTAAAGCAGCTAAAACACTTCAAAACATACATCCCAAAATGATACATCTAACATGAAGGCATGGTGCCATAGAGTAGCATAGGAGAGACAATCATCTTTTAGTGGCATTAACAGATTTATAGCAAATATGAAAAAAAAGTATTTACAAAGGTCCCTGCAAGGATTCAACAATTCAAAGAAATGCGGCCTGGGATACCTTTGCCTCTGCTGCCTGCAGTAACAAGGTTAGATGCAACATGTTATTAAGCCAAATATTACAATACCATTCTCCTATTAGAAACCATAGGTCTAAGAGATGTCTGAGGCTCTGAAATTAGTGGCTAAACTAACTCAAACAACCAAGCACCAGATACAGCGATCACTAAACGTTGATGCAAAAGTGCAATTTGGTGTTAGGCAAAAATATAGTGCATCTCAGTTACAAATAAGTTATTTTTGCTTTGCACCTACCATTTCATGCAATGCAGAGAGGAACTTTCCTCAATATAAGCATCAGTCCTGGTGGCCTAGTGGTAACCATACTTGTCTCACAGACCCAAGATCTCAGGATCTATGGATTTTTTTCAGACATAAAAATTCTAAGTATGGCTTCATTCAGAAGGGACTTAAAGGAAATGTGCATCCCACGTCATGGATTTAAGGCACATACAAAAATCTTAAGCCTGAAAGAAGAAGCTAGTGAGTAAAATGTATCAGCTGTTTCACACACCCTGTATTGAATGAGACACTGATGACATGAGATGTTAAAGAGCATTCATAAATAAACCAAATCAACAATAAATATAAGCCTCTATTGAGTGACCATCATTCAGACATTTTTGTTTCTAGCATTATGCATTCTCACTGTGCATTGCAATGCCAATATGACAGCACCAAATCAACAATAAATATAAGCCTCTATTGAGTGACCATCATTCAGACATGTTTGTTTCTAGCATTATGCATTCTCACTGTGCATTGCAATGCCAATATGACAGCACCAAATCAACAATAAATATACGCCTCTATTGAGTGACCATCATTCAGACATTTTTGTTTCTAGCATTATGCATTCTCACTGTGCATTGCAATGCCAATATGACAGCAATGTAATTTAGGAAAAAACGATACTAGTAGATTTTCCTGAAAGCAATTTTCTTTCTTTTTGTTTCTAGTAAATATTATTTGGCAGTCTTATCCATAAAAACAAGTTTCATTTAATGTAATACAATAGCAATAAATATTGTATATTATGTAAAATATATGTACAGATTATTTGCAATATATTGCAAGGATATCCATTGTAGATAAAAGGCTTTCAGAAAACATTTACTCTTTACTTTCCTTATCCCCATCTAAACCAGTGGAGCCTTCCCAATCCTGTCTGAATCCAGCACAATGCATTCCCCCTTTCCCTACAGGTAGGCAAGGCCATATTACATGAGACAGATCGAATATTATGTTGCAAACACTGCTCATTATATACCAAAGAAATTTCAACATAATGACAGTTTTAACCTCTTTTCTTCTGGTATCTCTCTCAATGCAGTTTGATGTAATTGCTAGTAAAAGTTTCATACAAGATGATAAAATCACAAATCTAAACCTACCTACTACTCAGAATTAGTTTAAATTCATTAATTTCTTTCCTGCTTAATGATAAAATGATACATATAAGCTTATGTATATTAGCTGGTGCACAGTACATCCCCACATTGAACTTTCAATTAGTACCAATGGAGGATGTGGTAGGCTACATGATGAATTAAATTACTCTATAAAATTCTAAAGCTGATTATGTACAGAAAATAATGTTATAATGTCAGAATAAATGTCTAAAGAAATCCTGCAGGAGAGATGGATTACAACTGCAAGAAAGTTTTATGATACATTTGTTATTATATGGCTTTACCAAGGTCAACTGATATTATGCGGGTAGGCAGTATTATCTTGTCACAAACCCAAGAGACTGTCTGCATGACCTTATAGTGTGTCTGCCTGCAAATCCAGAAATCCCAGGTTCAAATCCTTTAAGATTAGTTTTCTAGTTCAAAGTTTTTTCTTGTGTTTTTCCATGCCTGAAAAGGTGAATGCCCAGTAACTTTAGGCATTATGGACTCCATGCTTATTTACATAATCATTTCATCATTCATTGTCAGAACTTTGTTGTTATGAGGAATCATGTTAAACCATAACAATAAATAAATAAAGCAATCAAAATAAACCCTGAGCGAAGTGCTGTTAGTAGTTGTGTCTAAATCGAAATTGACAAATTGCAGTTATCTTCACTGGTACACAGATAAAGATGAATGAGTTCTTATCAACTTTTACCACATTTATTTTCATAAATCTATAGCTATTACTGAAAGAGGGGAAAAAAAGCCTAATTTGGTAAAAAAAATTGTCCCCTGATGTCTAATTTCACAAATTCTTGGCCTAAAAGTCACATGTAAAACTCCATAGTCATCCATTTTACAAAGAGAGTGTGCCTTTAATCTAATCTCATGAGAAAGATTTAACTTTAAGCCAAGTTATGGTTTTTAATACTTAAACTATTGCAAGTTTTATGGAAAATGTTAATTCATCAGAAATTACTAGTTGTTCCGTACTAAAAACACCTATGAATATGACCCCTGGTGCCTGAGTCTCAGGAAAAAGGCATGAGAGATGCCTTGTAGAGAGTTGAAAGAACATTAGTTGCTTGTGTTATCTAGTATAAAATACATAAAAGTAATATTTTCCTAGAATGCATCTGTGTAACTATACTTTGCAGCTTATTACCTGATAGTGTATTAAGTCCTGAAATTAGTTAATAAAACTCATTGATTCAAAGATAATGATAATGCTGCGAAAACTGCAGAGCTGTGCAACCCATGCTGGTTCACAAGGAAATTGAAATCATAACTGACATTTTCTATACTACAAAAGAAATATTATGCTGGTAATGATAAATATACTAATTATAACAAAGAGCTATTGAAATCTGCTTAAAATGTAAATTGGAACTTGCACAGTGAAGCTAATCATATTAATTGATATCATTGTATGATTCAGTTGAACTACACACTCTTAAAGCTTCACTTACTTTTCATAAATGTATGGAACCAGTTTCAAGAACATTTAGTTCCCATCTTCAGCCAGGCTAAAGTTCAATGGTTTTCATACATTTATGAAAAGTAAGTGAAGCTTTAAGAGTGTGTAGTTCAACTGAATCATACAATGATATCAATTAATATTGAAATCTGGTTTAGACTAAAAGTAAAACTACTTAAAATCATGGCAACACATTAAAACTCTCTTGATGTTCCACTTATTAAAAACTTAATTAAAAGTAAATTGGGACATGTTTCGTGAGGCACTCACTCACATTGTCAACCATTCAATGACCAAAGGATCTAATCAGGTGGGAAATGTAAGTAACTGTGCTCGCTCTGGTGGTCTGTTGATGAACTTATATATATTGTCTGCTTCTGGTATGTCAAAATTCACGAGTCTCTGTTCATATTTATTTATATAAATGTTATTATTTATACACATTATTTAAATATTATTAAAGGCAATTCAACACCCAAATAAACTCAGTATATGGGAAAAAATTTATGTAAAAAATATGAACATAGACTCATGGATTTTGACCTACTAGAAGCAGACAACATATTATATAAGTTCATCAACAGACCACCAGAGCAAGCACAGTTACTTACATTTCCCACCCGATTACATCCATTAATTGTTGAATGGTTGACAATGTCAGCCAGTGCCTCACGAAACATGTCCCAGTTTACTTTTAAATAAGTTTTTAAAAAATGGAACATCAAGAGAGTTTTAATGTGTTGACATGATTTTAAGTAGCTTTACTTTTAGTCTAAACCAGATTTATGATAGTTTCACTGTATTGATTCCTACATTCAGTTTTAATTGAAGCTATCAATGATCTTTCCGGTTCTGTTCAGATTGTATTAAATCAGTTTTATCATTATAAGGAAATGTTACATACCTTCCACTTCTCCTTTGAACTCAAATGAATCATTTGTTTCAGATAAGCATTCCTCTGTATTTCCATTTCCTTCTGCTCCAAAAACAAAATCCACAGTATCATCTGCAGATTTATGCAGGCGCCACCAAGAAAGCGTAATTATTAAAACTATAAAAAACAGGTTGGTGGTTATCCCAACAGCAGCAGAAAGCAATGGCCAATGAAACATAAGGTAACGAAGACCAGTAAAATGTGCATGTATGTGTAGTGTGGCAGAATAAAGTTCCACATGACGAGATTGAATTTCTACAAATACATCTGTCACTGGATGGTTCTATAAAGAAAAGAAAGAAAGCAAGCTATATTAGTATGATTATAACACCTTATGTATAACTGTGGCACATCTCTCAATACTTTTCATAATCTGACTTAATTGCACACAAAATAATGAGAGACAGATATAATAATCAAATAGTAATCTGACTGTACTTAATGTTTAGAATATCAAATATAATGATTATACTATTAAACTACATATACATTTTAACTATCATGAGAAAATATCTAAGATTCCATTTACTTGTGCTGAAACTACCACAGTCAGTGAAAAGGATAGCTGGTTGAAGTCCTTGACAGGTTGTTATGCTTATCAGCAGACTTGGGTAATAATATGTTATCTGTTATTTATTTGAAAGTAATGCTTTGTAATGGCAGTATTATTTCATTAAAGTAAGTATAACTAAGTTACTTTTATTGGTAAGGAAGTAACGAAAATATTATTATTATTTTTGCCACTTGGAATACATTTTGTTTAAGAATCTCAGAATAATATCGACCTTAGTTACAAACAAAGCATGATGATTTCAATGATGTGTTCATTATTGTGTATGTCACATTAGTTAAGGCCAGCTCATGTTCACTTGATTCAATGCAACAATACTATCTTGGCTCTCTTATCCCCAACTCCTCACAGGTCGTGGTTGTTTTCTGCATCCTTGTCTTTATTACATCAGTTGATGAACAATAAATTTAATTTAAACTATTGTAAATACAAATAATGTACTTACAAATTGTTGAAATGGAGTGGCAATATAACATAAACTTAAGTATTCATTTTTTACACTAAACTCCACTCCACTCTACTTTGTAAGTGAGTAGAGTTTAGTATAAAAAATGAATACCTAAGTTTAGATTATATCATAAATATCTTAAAATTAGACTTAATAATATTCAAATTATAATTTTTATGAAAAATGCATTCAGGTCTTATCATTTAGATTTCTTTTATAAGCTTTCTATTTTAAAATTTTATATGCAATGAGTGTAAAGCCGACATGTGACTCAAGAATAACATCTGATCCAATTGCTAAAGTTTCATCCACTTCAATATTTTTCGGACATGGAGAAAGAAGCAGACAAAAGCACACCTTGACCAGCATACTGAAGTATATGTATTTTTGATGTATGATGGAAAAAATTATACATTTCTTTGTAACTGCGCAATGGTGGGGGGGGGGGGGGGGAATTACAAAGTGCTTGAAGTTCCACAGCAAACTTTTAAAGAGGCATATACAGATAAGAAATAATCATTATTCTGTCATATTAATGTGTTTATTAAATATAGTATAGGCCTTCCAATAAGTGCCTCTGTAGAAAAAGTTTTCAGTGTACGGGGCTATTGTCAAGGGCATTAAGGGAACATTGGTGGATGAAACATTTGAAAAACATCTTAAAATTGATAAGCAAGTAATGTAAGTTTGTTTAGTTTGAATTATCACAACACAATAATAATTATTAATAAGCAGTTCAACTGAGAAGTCCTGAGGTCGGAAAGCCTATAGCAGTGATTCCTAATCATATGGCCAGTAATATAATATTTATCTGAACTAAATTTAACATATTTCTGATGTATATTTCACTCTGAGCTAATATTTTAAATAATAGGGAAAAAAGAAAAACTAAACTAAAATCCTATTAAGAGTGCTCCAAATTTCTAATCTCATTCCTCAGGGTGCCATGACTATAAAAATGTGGGAATACTTGAAATTAGCTGATTTTTTTTATCTTAGCTGGAATGTTATACATATGCATATCATTATTGTTTTTACTAAAATCATTAATTAATAGTGATTTTTTCTTTTTCCACCTAATTAATTTATAGGCACCCATTATTTACTATGAGATAAAACACATTCTAGGATTGCAAGGTATCATAACACATTTATAATTAAAGAAGAAGAAAAAACTAAAAGCAACAGTGCAATGTAATTGTGACTCGGTTACTCCTAGTGAACAGTAAGTGTAACTGCTACATTTTCTAGTCGGAACTGTAACTTAATTTACTTCATTTATTTATTTTAATAGTACTAAGTTTATAAATTTACACAATATGGCCTGGTTCTAACCCAGATTCTATTTTAGGCCAATATTTTAATTCCTTCAAATACAAAAGATTAATTAACATACTAATTTACACCATTCAACTAATTATATTTAACAGCATTTGTTCAGACCCAGTCCTCAGTTATCCAGAGGCACCATCCCTTCTATTAAACAAAGAAGCACTATGTATAAAACATTTTATACAATTCAATAATCACCCTAAATTGTCAATGAATCTGTTCTCATTTATAAAATACTTGCCCTTAACCAACTTACATCCATATGCATTTAGAATTCTGATCTTCCACACATATAATCACAAGACTACAACCAGCCAGTTACCCAAGGCAAACAAAATCCAATTCACAAATCCTCCTTTCTCATTGCCCATAATCATTTGTTCTCAACTCTATGCAAATATTCCCCAAGATTCCTAATTTGTCTTTGAAACCCGAACATTTTCTTTGCTGCAATTTGCTTATTTATTTAAACTATTTGCCATCTATTGCTTGTTATCTCCATTCACTTGTTCCTCAGCATTCAAACAAAATATGTTCTACATTTTCCAAGTTTTCACATATATAGCAAACTCCATGCTCACAATTACTTCTAAAATTCTTAAGCTCCAGATTCCTAATCTAAACCTTGTCATTCCTTTTCTCTCCTGCTTATTACGCTTACTAATGTATCTATCTTTTAATATCCCCTTTTATTTCCTAATAGAACATTAGTGATCACTTCCCCCTCATTATAGAATGTAATATTTGTTCATCTATATCCTCAAACTTCCCTTCACTTCTTAATCATACATCACCCATTCCATTCCTTATTAACTCTTCCCCAACTTTGTTTACCTAATAGAAATTCTCTATTCCAGACTCTTGAAATTTTAAACATTTATTTAACAAGAAAACTTCTGACATCTGTTGTATCCTAAACCAATACTTCAAAACTCTTTCCCAGCCTCTCACACCGACTGTCCCCATTTCTAACAGTGCCCCTGCATTTGCAGCATTATGTGAAATTCCCAGGACAATCATACAAAACCTACTGAGTATCCTAACCATCAATTTCCAACTTTCCTCTATCCCTCATATTTCCATGCCATGTGTCCACCTTGACTCAACCAGTGCCCTATATATTCTTTCCAACCAATTCACTTTCATCTCTGATGCAATAACCATACATTTCTTAATTAGCTTCAAAGATAATAAGCCCATGATTAACACTGATTTCTTTTGTTTCTCCCAAAGACCTGAGTAGCTCAGAACCATAAGTATGAGAATTCCTTTACAATCTGTACATAAGTTATTTTTAAAAAGTAATTGCTTATCAGTTGCATGTTTTTACCTGATTGGGTCACTTCAAGCTGAGAGGTACGTGTTGAAAGATTAGAAGCGGAATGACTTCAATTCTTTTGATCATGCAGGGGTTCCTTGTGAAGGAGGTTAGGTTTTATGTACTTCAGTATTGGTTGTATCGTGAATTAATGTACTTATGTGGAACCAAGATTCCATACGTAAAGAAAATTCAATTAAGATCAATTTTGCCACCATCCACAGTATTCAACACTGACAAAATCTACAACTGGATGCAGGTTCATCCAGGTTTAAGTTCTTGTACTATAGTAACTTTATAGGGTTTTAACTTCAGTAGCTTTTTAGCCATTCAAATAAAAGACTATGAAATTCTGTTTGCTGAAAAAAACATCAAGGTGATTTTTAGAGGAATTTCCAGATCATGTTCAATGTTATGCAACCTTTTTTCTGAGAGTACTGTACATGGCTGTGTATGGTTTTCACTAAGAATACTTCCCATTTCACGAAATTTATTTATCAAACTTCGACTTGAAAGTTGAATTACAGGGAATCTCTCTTGGAACAATCTCCATATGCACATACAAATTGTAAATAAATACTCTTTGGAGTATAGAATATCTGAATTGAGCCATATTAACATAATTAATACACTATCACTCAGCACACAGGAATATGTCTGTATGTTCCTAGAGTTAAATTCTTACTGACCTCTCTTCCCCTGGCCGGCTTTCAAGCATGGGAACAAGACAAGAACTGCAGAGTTTGATCAACAGCACATAGAGCAATCCCAAAAGGAAAAATCACTCATGATCAAGCAGCTTATGTTAAAATCTTTTTCGTTCGCATACTCATTTAAGTCCTTGTTCTCTCAAATGTCAGACACTTTTTAAGCTGACACCCTGAGCCCTGGTACTGCATACACTACACTAACCTGATCTTCTTCAAAATCAGCAAAAAGCTCTAACTTTATGTTCTGTTTTTCTTCTGATGAACCCAGTACAAGCATCGGCGAGAAGAAGATGGTTGTTAATATATGTAAGAGATAACTGCGATAATGCAACATAGTGGATCGACAGGAATCATCCAATAAAAAATTATCTTTATCATGTAGCCTCATGCATACCATAAACATTCCTGTTAAAAAGAAGAAAATTATGTCACTTAATTTTTTAAAAAGACAAATATATATACAGTGCTATAAGAATTAGGATACTTATTTTAATTAAGAGTTTTTTATAAAGTGAACATTATACTGAAATAGAGATATGCTAAAACTTATTTGCCAAAATATAAAAGCATAAAGATGAATTAAGGCTAGATATATATAGTTATATTTTCTTAAAGGAATCCCTCAAGCAAAAATTAATACACCCAAGGCTATTTGTAGGTATCGGCAGGTTGTTTAGCAATGAACAAATGAACCCAAGATTATCGTAAATCAACAATGAACAAATAAAGCCACAATTATCGTATGATGTTCTGTAAACAGATGTGACCCACATTACATTTCTATAACCAAATGGAGCCAAGATTGTCATTTGAACAGCGGAAAGCAATTTTGAAGTGGTATTGGAAAACCAAGAATGTTATTGAAGTTCAATGGTAATGGAGACGTGTGTACAGAACAGAAATGCCAACTCTAGTAACAATTGCGTGCATTTGAGACAAATTTGAGACTCATGGTATCATAGGCAATGTTCACAAGGGGAGATCTAGGAGACTTCACAAGGCAACACGCCCCACGTTCTCGGCTATGGTTTTAGAATGTGTTGAGCACTCACCGCAGAAATCTACAAAACAATGTGCATGTGAGACTGGGATCAACAGAACCAGCATATGTTATATTATTAAAACAGCAAAGTTGAAAGTTTTCATCCCAAGACTTTTGCATGTATTAAATGAAGATGATCCTGATCGGAGAATGCAGTACTGTGGGTGGTTTTGGAACATGGTGCAAGAGAATGAGGCCTTCATAGGGAAAATTGTTTATTCAGAAGTATAATGACGCCAATGGTGGGCATTTTGTAAAAGTCTACGATGATTAGTGGTCATCATTTTCTGTTTGTGTGAATTCAGTTTTGTTATGTTAACACAGTTTTTTCCTTTGCTTGAAGTGAGTATACATTTTTTTGATACCCTCTGTATATCAGGATGTAGAGCTCATAATTATTGGTGCTAATTTAAACAAAGTAATCCTGCAAAAGGTGTGCTCCTGTAAAAACATAACAACATTGTTTATCAAGAATTATGTGTAATCCTCCAAAACAAGTGTTTTTAGATGACTATGATTCTGTCCTAGCAATGATGATTTCAAGGAGGCCTTATTGACAAATTTTGAAGAAATGATCGATTAGATCACCTACAAGCAGTGGGTTTCAGTGGATGGAAGCCACAGAGGATTTATTTCAGGAGTTTTAAGCTAATCTAAACACATTAAAAAAAATCGTGATTTCATCACTAAACAGTAATCTGCATTCTTTCAAGAGAAGAAAATTGAAGTTGTGGTGACATGTGATTTTGCTGCAAACTATTCATTTATTTTACAAAACAAAGCACAGTCTTTCCACTGTTTTTGTAGTGTATTACCAAATAATGAGCTGAAACTGTTCTTTTTCATCTCAGAATGTATGAAACATTATACAGTACTTTTCTATACTTTCCAAATGAAACTTCTTGCTCTTTTGAGAACAGAAAGCTCCAAAATTTGAAAAAGGTATTTTACTTTTCAGATGGTTCTGAAGCACAATATAAAAATCTGAAGAGCTTTGCAAATTAATGAAACCATCAAACAATTTCCAAGGCAATGAAGCAGAATGGCAATTTTATGTCACTACACATGTCAAAGGAGTTAGTAATGGTGCTGGAAGCACAATTAAGGGCCAGTCTTCAAAACCCTCTCTCAAATCAAATAATAACATTTTGATAGCTGTTTGAGCTGGGGAAAGCAAACATCCCTGCAATAAATTATTTTGTATACTACAAATGAAGAATACCTGGAAATAGAGAGGTTTTTACAAGTATGATTTGATGAAGCAATTACTGTTACTAGAACTCATCAGGTTCATGTCTTCTCCCAGTGTCAACTGAAGATTTAGTAACCAAAGAGTGTTCAGCATCTGAAGAAAGTGTTTTACATTGATTAAAATCATTCCCAGATTTCAAGATGCACATTTTGACCTGACAACATGACTGGTTTTGACAATACATGGGGATGGGATGTATTCTCTAGATGGATCCTGTTGAACATGAAGTTAAAATATCATTCTTACATCCAGCCTGACCAGTTACATCCTTTTCTTACCCTAAGAAACCAGATGTTCTTACCATATCAGGAAAGTTCATTCTTTGCACACTGGATCCAATTACAACTACAGGGAGAGCTAACTAGCTAACCCAACAGGAGATAACAAAAGTATCCAGTATGGTAGTTAAGAAGAAAGACATTCTTACCATTATGCATAA
The DNA here is from genome assembly GCA_030762175.1 of Metallyticus violacea. Classification (NCBI taxonomy): domain Eukaryota; kingdom Metazoa; phylum Arthropoda; class Insecta; order Mantodea; family Metallyticidae; genus Metallyticus; species Metallyticus violacea. The sequence goes on along the minus strand of CM060839.1, from coordinate 68,932,996 downwards.
AAACATTTCTATTTGATTAGAAAATTAATTGTTATTGTTACTATCAAAAAGAAAATTTAAGTTCTGTACAATACCATTAAGATACCACTTGAAATTTGGACTGAGGAGCTGCAAAAAATGTACCTTTATGTAAATATTTTTTTAGAACATTTAAAAATTTTGAGAAGCAGTGAATTTTGAAAAATTCACAATGGTGTCATGCTATATATAAAATGAAAGCCTTATTAATAAGGTTTAAAATAGCATCTTCATCATGATTATAGCTATCTGTAGTAAATATAGTTTTAAATACATGGTAGTCGGCAAATTTTGAGAATTTTAGACATTTTGTAAATTCAGTATCTCAAAAAAGAGTGGTCCAAAAATTCTGAAAATAAAAGTCTTCGAACATCGTCTGTAATAAAGCAAATGTGTAGAACATTAAGCAAATTCAAGATATGAAGGTTTATTGCACTGGCTGATTTTACATGGACTTATCCACATTTTAGAATTCTAAAAAAAATTATCTTTCAAATACTACACCACAAAAAATTGCTCAATGGTATGAGGGTAAATCAAACATAAAACAGATTTTTTTTTTTGGTAGTTTATTAAAACCAAATTAAATTGAAATGGGATACATCTCATTTTTCTGCATAATTACCCAATCTACAAACATTTTTTCCTAGTAGTTGGGAAGATTCTTAATTCCATTATTGAAGAAAGAATGAGGTTTGATTTCCAACCATTTGTTGCCAAGGAAGGTGCTTCCACACCTTCATCACTGTTGGATCACCAACTACTCAATGTTTCTTTTAACATGCAAGATGATATACCTGTTCTGTACAGAAGGGACATTCCAATGCTGTTCAGTAGGTTTCCTTGAGGCTTTCCCTTGTCAAAACAGGTGTACATAAAAATTATGAAGAATCAGTTACTGATGTCTTTATCATCGATAAGCAATTTTGTCCCATACAGAAGCTGACAGTAATAAGTTGCATTGACATTCATGAAGAAAATTGATAAACAACATGCCCTGGGAGTCTATAAAAACTATCAAGAGAGCCTTAGCAGGTGAAAAGCAAATTTTTGCTTTGACAAGCTCAGATTTCTCTCTTTTCCTCCATTCCTTGTTCATAACAGGTTATACTATGAAGCAGAAACATTTCTCCTTGATCCCGTTATTGAGTCTAAAGCCTGTGACACACATCTACATGTGCAGCCTTTTGATCTCAGTGAGAATTTGAGGAACCCGCCTTGTCAAAACTTTATGGTAATTCAAGTTATATGCAATGATGGATTGAAAACTTCCTAACTTTTCCAACCTCAGAAGCAATTTCAGAAATTATCAAACATCATTCACACTTAATAACATCCTGAATTGCCCAAATGTTTGTACCTGGTACACTGTCTGGCATCAGTGTTACTGACTTTCATTTTCTACAATTTCTTATCCTTCTGTGAAACTTTTGTGACGCTCATACATACTGTCTTTGACAGGTATCTTATTTCCATGCAACATTTTGTACTTCAACTTAACCAAGGGGTTAAATTTTTTGTATTTTTAAGATGTTCTACAGAAAAGGTTCCATATTTTAGTATTGCTACTCTATAAGGAGTATAGAGAAAAAAGTGATGCTGCCCACAACCTTGATAAAACCAGCACTAAGGACTAAATCAGCATGAAAGCAATAAAGCATGACATATAAATTTATATAACTTACAGCATCACAATACCTTACAATTATCCTGTGAGAATATCAACCTCTCTAGATTAAATTTAATTTAGATTAGCTTCTTTGTAATAATTAATAAGTGGTTAGGTTAGCCAAGAGAAAATAAGCATTAATAGTAATTATAAACAATGAGATTATGAATGTGCACTTTCTTTAATAATGATGATATGTCTTATTAGAAAATTCACTACTTCATTCTAATCTACAACAGTCATCATTGATGTCATAAATACTGGAAAATCAGTGTAAATAGATAACCTGTTTGGTCCCATAACTAAAAAATTATTAATAATAGTAATAGAATAAGAAATATTTTGTGCAAACATATAGAATTAACCAGTGACCATCTTCAAAGATTTGAAGCATATTAAAGAATTGCATTTGGCATAGTGCACTAAAAAGTAATGAAAATTTACCCAGTCTCATATTTGCAGGTGATTCTGGCATCTCCAGGTCTAAGTACATTTTATATTGCTGCCCAACCATCAGTAGCTGCTGCCTCTTTGTAAGTTGTAAATGTGCTGAGGGAAAGCTGCATATGCCTTTTTCTTCCCCACATGACCTGCAGCATAGGAAATTTTAAATATCAGTTTTCTTTTAAAATTGATTTAATACTCTTATGCTTCACTTACAATGAATTATACAGAACATGTTTCACAGGCTTTGGTCTGTGAATGGATGGACAGCTGATGATGCGGGCAAAGGTCTGTGAAAAATATTCTGTATAATTGAATGGTAAGTAGAACATAAGAGTATTAAATCGACTCATTAGCTAATTAAGAAGTTTTATGTTGTTATCCATTTTCATACTAGGAAAAATTTTTGAGCCTATTGGAGTGCAGCTTCAAAACATTAGGATAACTGGATGATGATTCATCAAATTTTTCACCTTCACTTCCTCTCTGATTGACCTAACATAAACTGCTTATATCTCTATTCTGCATGACTCTTATCTACTATATCCTGCTTAAATTTCATGACATATAATGTGTGGGTGAAATGGGTCAGTAGAGTAAAATCCTTAAACATGATAAAACTGGTGATTTTCACGAGCAGTAAACAGGAAATAAATAATCCAATGCCAAACTTGAAAGAAAATTAAATCTTTTCCGAGAATTTTTCTTTCAATTTGTTCATGATTTTTTGTTTGGAATTGCTTGATGTTCACAGGACAGAATAATTTTACATTGCCTTTAAACCCATTTTAAGGTAAATATTTCCCATGCTTCACAATATATGCTCCTACAGATAAGTGATAAATCACTAGTTACCCAGATGAACAAATAATGAGTTGGTCCCCAGCTGAGGATGAGAGCGAATGCTTTTGAAACATGTTCTGAAGAATTAACCAGTTAGTGAAGTTTTAGTGTCACCTAATACTGATTCATTTGCATAAATAAAGTCTGTCACAGAGAGGCTGCATAAACTAAGCAAATTCCTGACCGAGTTCAATGACTTATAATAAAAATGAATATAAAATCCACATTATACCTTATTAATTAATGAAATAAAATAAGTGAGGGCATTACTATGTAGTATTCTTCTTCTTCATAGTCTTGTACAGCCGCATATGGGCTTTAGCTTACCGCTGCGACAGCTGCATTCTCTACCTCCATCACATGATATATTGATAGACGGCAGTATTGCAGGGGGGCATGTGATCAGCACACTGCATCCCGTCGATCGCTTTGTCACGGCTTACTAGATTGGAGATCACCACCTCTCCATCAGGCAGCTTCCCAATTGTCCTCACGAGGCTGGGTGGACCCCGTTCCAGACAGAGAAATTTCTAAATAGGTGCTGGGAATTGAACTCTGGTTTACCACTTGACCAAGGATGTGGTCACTATGTAGTATTAGGGAACAAAATAAGAATTCTTGCAATTGCAAATGGGAAACCACATTTTTAGAATTATTATTATTATTATTATTATTATTATTATTATTATTATTACAAGAATTAATGGTATACTGTTAATTAAATGATATATATATATATATATATATATATATATATATATATATATGACTACTACTGACCAAGCTATACTGTGTGGGTATTTTTAAATGTAGCCATGTTTATGAATTTACCCTTGATATCTTTACATTCACTAAAATAAAGAAAAACAACAGAAGGTTTCAAGTTACATTTGTATTTAAGAAAATAATATTCCTATGTTTCAATAAAACGAAAACATGTTGCTATTTAAAAAGCAAATCCATAATAAACTATCAAAACATTTGTAGAAAGCTAAGTCAAAAGAGACAAAGCAAACAGCATTTGTAGTTAAACTATCAAAAGTTTCACTGTTTTAATTGCCTTTGAAATTTAATTGAAATGTTATTGTAGTAAAAACATCTAATGCAAACCTTTTCTGATTGTTATTACAGAGCTCTCTAGCACACAAATATGATTCTCAAACACATATTAAGATTAATATTTCACATTTGCTATCTTCACAACAATGGTTTTGTTAAATATAAAATATATGCAAAGTTATAAATACACTTTATATGCTGACTTAATTTCTCATTTTATTTTTAAACAATATAAAGAAAATTAAAAGCAAGAGTACTTTTTAATTTCTGTTTTCAAGTATACCTTTTCTTCTAATAGTATAATTTCGATAATTTTAAGAAACTATTTTTCTTATTTATTAAAATGGTATGCACCAAATTGTATTGTGAAGAAACAAATATTGGTGTTACCAGAGTGATTTAAATTTTGAGTTTCAGGTATACCTGCACTCCTAATGACCCAATTTCCATGATTTTCAGGAACTATTTTTCTTATTTTATTTACGTAATATATGCAGAATTTTGTTGCAAAAAGCAAATGGTGCTGTTAGAGTAAATTTTAAATTTTGGGTTTCAGGTAAATCCCCACTACTAATTATCTGCTTTCCCTGATTTCAGAAACTATTTTTCTTATTCCATTTAAATGGCATATAGGAGTTTCATTGCAAAAAAACATATTTTAATGCCACTAGAGCGATTTTTAAATTTTGGGGCTCAGGAACAAACCTCTTTTTAATAATCCGATTTCACTGATTTTCAGGATTTTTTTTTTAATTTAAATGATATATATGGAGTTCTATTGCGAAACAACCATTAATGCCAATACAGCAATTTTTAATTTTGGATAAACTCCAGGGGCTAATAGAGCAATTACACTGACTTTCATAAACTATTTTTCTTATTTTATTTCATTGGCATATATCGAGTTTCCTTTAATAAAATTTAAAATTACGATTTTTAAATTTCGATTTTACCCCCATTGTTTTTCGGGCACCTCCCCAATCTGATTATTTTCAAAAGTATATTTCTTATATGATTTAATAGTATATGCTGAGGTTTGTTTGAAACATTATTGGTGCTGCTAGAGCGGTTTTCAAATTTTGAGTTTCAGGTAACACCCCCCACCTAACCGTCTGATTTCCCTGATTTTCAGAAACGATTTTCCTTTTTCTATTCAAATGGCAAATACCCAGTTTCGTTGCAAAAGGCATACATTAATGCCACTAGAACTATTTTAAATATTGAAGTGCAAGGAAACCCTGTCTCCTAATAGTTTCATTTCCTGATTTTGAGAAAAAATTGTCTCCCTTTTTCTATGAATGGTATATACAGATTTTCGTAGCGAAACTAATATTAATGCCATTGGAGCGATTTTTAAATTTTGGGTAAAGCAGGGGGGCCTGCTAATAGTGCAATTTCATTGATTTTCAGAAACTATTTTCCTTATTTTATTTAAATTGCATATATTGAGTTAACTTTAAAAAAAATATAAAATTGCGGCCGTTAGAGTGATGTTTAAATTTCAGGTTAAACACACCCCCTTTTCAGGTAATATCCCCCCCCCGCAGTTCCAATAATGTGCTCATTTCCAAAAATTATTTTTTATTTGATTTAAATGGTATGTGCCGAGTTTTGCTGTGTAAAAAACAATTACTGGTGCTGCTAGAACGATCTTTACATTTTCCGTAACCCCCCCCCCCTTTTTCTAATGGTTTGATATTCCTGATTCACAGAAACTATTTTCTTGTTCTATTTAAATGGCATGGCATGTGCAATTTCGTTGCGAAAATACATATATTAATGCCACTAGAGTAATTTTATATTTTGGGGTGCAGGCAAATCCCCCTCGAAATAATCAGATTTCACTGATTTTCAGGAAAATTTTGCTTAAATGGTATATACGGAGTTTCGTTGCAAAGCAAATATTAATGCCACTGAGCAATTTTTAAATTTTGCTTAAACTCCCGCCCCCGCAATTTCAATGATTTTGGAAAACTTTTTTTTTTTTTTGTTTTATTTCAATAGCATATCGAGTTTCCTTTCAGAAAAATTACAATTGCGGCCGTATAGATCAGTAAAAACTCTTTCCATTGGTACAACAGCAATAGCTTACATTCCTTCTGAATTAGCTATATACGAGGGTAAGTCCGCACGTTTCCGGCCTAACCATTTTCTAGGTATGATAAAGACAAAAACTATATTTCACTTTTCAATATAGATACCCGTCTTGACTGCAAAATGACATAAACAGCATCCATCGTCACACTTAAATTTCCTTCCTCGAAGGTCCTTCTTGAGTTTTGAGAAGAGGAAATAGTCACTGGGAGCTAGATCTGGGCTGTTGGGTAGATGGTCGATCCCCTTGAAGACACATTTCTTCACAGCTTCCTTTGCAACAACAGCTGTGTGCACAGGCGCGTTGTCGTGAAGGAGGCGCATACCGCCACTCAACTTTCCTCGCCTTTTCTCTTTGATGGAAGCACGTAGTCTGTTCAGTAGGTCAGCATAGTACTCCCCATTTACTGTGGTGTTCCTCTCCTTGAAGTCAATGAAGAGCATTTATAGTCCCTAAAGATTGTGACCTTGGTCTTCTTGATTGACTGAGTGACCTTGACCTTTAGAGGCGGTGCTTCGCCAGGTTTATACAACTCCATTGATTCTCTTTTGGACAAGGGATCATAGTAGAGGACCATAGCTTCGTTTAGTGTAACAATGGTTAGCAGAACTTCTCTCTCCTTGTCACGGCAGAGCTCCAAAAATGCCTGACAACAGCTGACTCGTTGCTGCTTTAGAGCTGAGGAAAGAAGTCTAGGCACTAACCTTATTCATGTTTAAATGTTAATGAATAATTCGAAGGACTGTTGTTTTAGAAAGGCCCAACCTTGCTGCTATTTCTGTAACTTTGAGCCGCCGATCTTTCATAATTTCTCCTTCCACAAGAGCGATGTTTTCAGGAGCGAGCACCTCCAAGGGCCAACATGGACGCTCTTCGTCTTCAATGCTTTTCCGACCATTCGAAAAAGTTTGGCCAATTCTTTTACGGTAGAATATAAGGCGGATGCTTCCCCATATACACCACCAAATCGCTGTTTAATTTCATTTGGAGTAAATTCTTTTGTGAAGAATTTAATAACAGCTCGAAACTCCATTTTGAACACTCACGATATAAATTCATTCTAAAAACATCATAATAGGTATCGTAGTCCATTTAAACGTAAAAATAAGTTAATAATTAAACTCTGGCATAATCTAGCATCTTGTAACGTTTTGTATGGAAGGCGCAATAGCTTGCGCCAAGTTAATAATGATGTTAAATTTCGAAAAGGAGCTTAAAACAACATTAAAGGGTTATAATATTCAAGAAAGCTTGGAGGCGAGAGCAGTGTTCCCGCAATACTCAGCTAGCATTGATATTCCAATAGGCGCTTGTTTCCCAGTTTTGAGTGACCGAGCGGAATCGTTACGTTTCGTTCGTTGCTGTGTTCTGAGAATTCAGGTTCGAATCTTTTTTAGGTGGATTTTTTACGCTTTATTTTATTTTTCTCGACCAATAATATATTACGAAACAAAAATTATTATGTAAACATTATTGATAAATCACATGAAACGAATGAGAATGCTTCATGCATTTTGCTGGCACATACATAATGAACACGGTAACAAGTTCATACTCCGCAGGTAGGTATTAAACTTCATCCAGTCAACCTTGTTGTAAATCCTTCAAAATGCAAAGTGTACGGGTAGCTATGCCAAATCTGGCATGAATCAACCTTCCGTGTTCTTTACTGTAGGTTCCTATAATCTTTCTACAAATCTCGGTTGCTACTCAGGTATACACAGCAATGTATTAAAATGCTGAATATGTGAACATGCTGTTTGTTAATCTATGGTGAACCAAGATGTAACGAAGTGAATGCAAGAAGCCTGTATGAGGAACGATTTACAGGAAGAACACCAACTACAAATGAGTTTCGAAGGGCTGAAAGGTGCCTCCGTGGAACAGGGTCAGTCAAAAAATAACCTCCTGTTCGGTGTCTTCTAGAATTAAGAAGAAGCGGTGCATAATGTAATTGCAAACAATCCGCATATCAGTTCGGGCCATAGCACAGGATATGAACATTAGCCAAGCATCAGTTTTGAGTATATTGTACTTCAATAGGTTTCTTCCCTACCATCTACAACTACACGAGGCTCTCTATGAATGGGAATAACAAAAGCGAATGGTATTTTCGCAATGGTTATTGCAACAGGTAGAAACTGGTGCCGGGTTCTTGAGCATGCGCTTCATGTTCCACAACAAATAACTGATTCGACATAATATGCACTACTGGAGTGTATGTAACCCTCACTGGGTAAAAGAGTGCAATGGAGTGTCAACATGTGGTGTGGGATTCTAGATGATCATTAAATAGGACTCTATTTTTTCGAAGAAAACCTCACGGAACCGCGATATCTTCAGTTTCTCCAAGAAGTACTGCCGCTCTTATTGTAAAATGTGCCGTTGATTCAATGGGTGAGAATGTGCTTTCAGCAAGATGTAGCAGCACCACATTGCTCCCTAATCGTATGGAATTACCCAAAACTAATTACGCTGCTGATTAGCGAAGCGTGTAGGCATGTCACACCAGACTTGTTGCAGCATACAAGAACTTCTCTACAACAGCGTGCTCAAATCTGCTTTAATCAAAGAGGACGCCATTTTGAGCATTTGCTTCATGAATTAAGTGCTTTTTCAGCTATTTGTTTTTGCATACTTTACTCCTAGCCAAAGACATTTAACTTATCACAATAATTACGGTTAATAAAAGACCAACACCTAAAACTAATACAGATAAACAAAAATAAAAAAGAAATAGGGGGGGAAGAGAAGATGCCGTATAGGATTTGAAACTCCGAGCGATTTCATGACAGCTCGACGGCTAGACCACTCGACCACAAGGAAGCCTTTACTGAATCTTGTCTAACGAAACATTTCCGTATTAAGTCAAGGAAAAAGTAACGTCTTTATGCTTTTGGCAGCTTCTTAGCATTCCCGATTTTTCATCACTGATACTAGATAGGCATAAGAATGATTAAATGCCATAGAAAAAGACAGATACAAAAGAAATTGTTGTTTGACAAAAGGGGCGATGTTTTCAAGCAAGACTATAATCCACGGAATGGATAGATACGAAAAAATAGGGATAGCTGATTCACCTGATATAAATTAAATTTCAAAGTCAATGAAAATCTATTAAACTTTCGATTGTTCTTTGTTTATTCTGTATGTCTGTATATCGAAATTATTTTTAAGTGGTAACGTGTTTTTGTTTTATTGAAACACATGAACATCACCTTCTTAAATACACAATGTAACTCAAAATGTTTATTATTTTTCTCTATTTTAGTGAAATTTAAGTTATCAAGGGGTAAGTTCATTTACATGGCTACATTTAAATACCCACACAGTATACCTATTAGTGGTCATATATTTAATTTAATTAATAATATACCAAAACTCTTGTGGTTTAAATTCCATAATAATAATAATAATAATAATAATATTAATAATAATTCTAAAAAATGTGGTTTCTCTTTTATAATACTTATAGATTGCAAGAATTATAATTTTGTTCCCCCAATACCACATAGTAATGCTATAATTTATTTTATTTCATTAATTAATAAGGCCTAAGTTGAATAACGTTTAATAAAAATTAATTTTCCACTTTCCCTGCGCAATGGACATATGAAATTCAATTATTGGATAATATTGAACTATGCGGGGTATTCTAAAAATTTTCGGCCTGACTCAGAGATGTAGTGACATGGCCAAATTACTGATAGTGTAAAGTATCATTATTTAGATGGCGTGCTGTAATTTTCAGACCGTAAAAGTAGTCATTTATGATGAGCATGTAAACAAATTAGAGTTATTTTCTACAAAATGGATGTAACTAAATTGTGATAAAGTACTTTTTGAAGGGTTTAATCCCAACAGAAATACTAAAGGATTTAGATTCCGCATTAAGTGATTCTTCCTCTTCTTTTTCGATGGTTAAAAAGCGAACTGCTGAATTTCAGCCTGGTCATACATCCAGTCAAAGATAATGAGCGCTCAGCGCGTCCCAAAACTGCTACGAACGACGAGAGTGTGACAAAAATTCATAATATTCAATGATCGCCTACTGAAGGTACGCGAGTTGGCTGACGTTGCAAACACCTCGATAGGCTCTGTTCGCTACATTTTTACGAAGTTTTAGTAGGAGAAAGTGCCGCGTTTGAAACAACGGACCAAAAATATATTGGAGTGAACATTTCGCAAGAGTGTTTAATTCCAGTGAGTTTCTCTGAAGTTTCATCGCAGGTAGATGAAATATGGATTCATTACTACACGCCAGAGCAGCCCAAATGGTGGATGGCAATAGGTGAAAGTGCACCAAAGAAAGCAAAAACAGCCCATTTACAGCAAAAGTTGTGGCTGCGGTTTTAGGTGATTCCCGTGGTGTGGTGGCTCTACCCTCCAGAAGGGTAGAGCCATCACCGAGGAGTATTACGCTTCACTACTGGACCAACTGAAGGATGCTATTCAGGCTAAACGTCCACACTTTGCAAAAAATAAAGTTCTCTTTCATCACGATAATGCTCCTTCACACATGTGCCATTCGGCATGACCTTCACTTCCAATTGATTTCACATCTGCCATTTTCGCCGGATGGCTTCCAGAGTTTTTTGTTCCCAAACCTGGGCTGAAAGATTCAAAGCTTAGACAGACGCTTATTTTTCACATTTGGACAAATCTTATTTTACTAAGAGTAAGTTGGAAAATTGTTGGACTAAATGAATTGATTTACAAGGTGATTATGTTGTGAGAGGGGAAAATTCTCTTAAACCTTGTTTTCTTGGTCAGGCCGAGAACTTTTAGAATGCCCCTAGTATCAACACAGCTTTTTGCTGCTGTATTCATTTTAACATACTATTTCTAAAGCAAACTCTTGTATTTACATATACAGGGCTCCAAAACATGACAATCTCTTTTCCTGGAACTGATAAATCCATCAACTCTCAAACTGTTTAGCAGAAATAAAATAGATTCCAACTTTGCAAGACAAAGAAGGTATATGGGATTCACAGAACAAGGTTTGAAAAATGCCAGTCTATGCCAATGGCTTCAAGAGTTGGCAATTAAACAAAGTGACTATCCCTTGCATGTATCAGCAGTTAGGCAGTGAAGCTGATGAGGAAAGGTTATCATGAATGCCATGTTTAACAGTTTTATTTGTATAGAAGGATTTTATTTATAACAATTTGTTTAAAAAAAATGAATATAACCCTTCCTTCATGAATGTCACAATATTCTGGCAAACTGAAAAGTCAAGTTTTGGCATTCTTGTGTAGATGTAGTCTTTAATTTTTCTTCCAATATAACTTTCAATGTACAAACTCTTCTCTTCTTAAATATATTTAGAATAATGATCAATTTGTTCCAGAATTAATCATTAAATATTTCAATAATTCAATAGGTATCTCACACAAAGTTTGTACCACCACGGGTGGCTGAGGTTGTTAAGGCGCAAACTCGTAAGCAGGAGGTCTGGGGCTCGAATCCCGGCAGGACCGTCCTCCCTGACTGAGGTTTTTTTTTTCTTCAGATTTTCCTCAGTCCTCAAAAAAAGGTAAATGCCAGGGAAGTACCCTAAACTTAAACTAAAATAAATCTTTTCTCAATATATCATTTCATATATCACCAGTGTCCACTGGTTGTGGTGCCTCTGTAGCAAAAATGGGCATTAAACACCATTCATTCATTACACAAAGCTTGTATGGCCAGTATTCGATGATGAAATCAAATTGAAAGAAACATGTAGGAACTATAATTCCAACAATAAATTCAGCTTGTTTTGCTTTAAGAATTTAAAGAATCTTGTGCACCCTGAAACAATGAGAACATTATTTCTGGAGAAATTCAGCACCCAGTAATAAGATAATTACCTTACAGAAGTCTGCCCTGATTATCTAGTGGTAACCACATTTGCCTCATAGACCCAAGATTGCAGCTTCAATTCCAGCCACGGTCAATGGATTTTTTTGAATGTAAAAATCCTGAGTTTGGCTTCTTTCGGGAGGGAAGTAAAGCCATGAATCCTATGTCGTAGATTTATGGCATGTAAAAGAACTTCAAGCCTGAAGGAAGAGGTCTCTCAGCAAAATTTATTGGCTGTTTCATGCTCTGAATTGAGTGGAACGATGATGAACTATTAAAGAGCATCTATAAGTAAACCAAATCAACAATATCTTGCAGAAGAGAACCCTAAGAGTTGTAAGTGGTGACAGAACCTGGCATTCTCACAGGTTCTTATTTAAGATTCTTAATATGCTCACCTTCACAGGCAAATATAGAAAGAGTGCTATTATTCTGCAGTGCAGGCATATAATACTGTTCCAGTTTATTTAAAATTGTTACATAACAAATTGAATCACAATGTGTTTAAAATCCAGATGAAGAAATTTCTAATCCATCCATTCATTTTATAATATACAGGATGTTAATGAACTACACCAAAATAATTTCAGAGAGTGTAGAGAGATCATATTTAAGCAATTTGAATTAAAAGTAAAACTTCTAAAATCATGTCAATATATTTAAACTCTCTTGACAAGTGACTCACGAAACTAATCCCAACTTACTTTTTAATAAAAAAAGTTTTAATGTGAAATGTCAAGGGAGTTTAAATATATTGACATGATTTTAGAAGTTTTACTTTTAATTTAACAAGGTTATGATAGTTTCACTGTGTGGATTCCTACATTCATTTTTAATTAAATTTTATTCTATTTCTCAACAACAAATGTATTACCAACATATAATAGCTAATAAGCTTACTGCCAACATGATGCCTAAAACTTAATTGACCTTACACATACTGAACCACCACCTTGCATTATGTAGCCTACTCTAGAGTAGCTCTTTAATTCCATGTGTGACGCAATGCATAATGCAAAACTGATGTTCCACAGGCCGCAGATTCAATTCTTGTCATGCGATTAAATTTTTGTTATATAATATGAAGTGCTGCAATATGCATACTACAGAATTATGAATGAAATTTAGGTAGTTTTTCAATATATGACCCAAACTCATTTAGATCACCCATATTTCTACCTTTGGTAAGCAAGGATTGTAATTATATGCATTGATATGTTAACATTTGTGTATTATTTCAAACACCAACTTAAAGCGTAGTCTAAAAGCTGTATTATTAGGCCATAGTCAGAAAATAACATTAAAAAAAAAGTGATGAACAAGATTCTAACTCAAAAGTTAATGCATAACCATGGTGCAGAGTGATATGTTCAGAAACCTTCCTTCATTATGATGTGTTTTGCTTTCCAGGGGCATCTTCATTAGCAGGGTCATACTGGCACTTTAGAAACTTATAACCATTGCTTTGAAATTTGAAGAGATAGGCCATACATTATATATCCCAAATTGCTTATATAGGACATTTCTAAACACACTGAAATTATTTCAGTGTAGTTCATTAACACCCTGTATATGCAAAATAAACTTCAGTACAAGGCCTTATGGCTTTAGTCTCTACAATAAATTCCTTTTTGTTAATTAAATCTGTCACCTAACACTCTTCATGCTTCACTAACCTTAAAAATATTCGGTACCGGTTTCAAAGATATGTTATCTCCATCTTCGGCCATGAACGACTGGTGTAAAAGGCTGTTGTTACGCAGTATCAGAAGCAATATTTCGCTCTGGTGAAACTTTTATGAACTTAAAAATTATATTTTCTTCCTTCGGAATGTCAAAATTTATCAAATGATCCTTATGTTTGTAGATGTAAATCTTTTCCCAAATATCTAATTCTATCGGTCCCTGTACAGCATATCCAATTCTACCGGTCCCTGTACAGCTCTCAATAATTCAACTTTTTCCTTTATATCATGATTGTCGATCCAAAAGTGATATGCCACTGCTGATTTTTCTATTTGCTTTTATTTTAAATTTCTCATATGTTCTTTTAGATGTATCCCCACATTCCTCTTATTTTTCCTACGTAGATCTTATCACGTTCAGCACATGAAATCTTGTAAATCCAGCTTTTCCCTCCTTTGTATTATTGTCTTTCAAAAGATTGTTTAAACTAAATCTATTAGTGGGAGTCAATTTTATATTAACATCTTTAAATATTTTTTTAAATTTATACATCACCGTTGGATTATATGTAAATTTTTAAAGGACATTTTTTCTTTAATTGTTGATAATGTAGTGGAATTTTCAATTTTTTTCTTTCTCTGGAATTTTTTAATCTTATTATGTATTAAATCTTCATTAAACCATTTAAAATTGCTATTTATTTTATTTTTTTATATACAAATGTTATATTCTTCTTTACTGATTGGCAAATTTATCAATCTTTTTGTTGTATAACAAGTTCTTCAACTTGGAGCCTCGCTCAATATGGGGTGAATAGAACAAAGTTTGTCACTTATCACTACATATAGCCTTATAACGGAGATTCTGCTGTGGTATACATGTTGTCATAATACTGACAAGCAGTCTGAATGAACCCACACTTCTCTGAAGCACTTTTAACAAATTCATATTTTCACAAGCACTTAGTTTTGGATTCACATCAACCTGCTTTATAATGAACTGTTCATCAGTTGCAGTGCAGTGGCCAAGAGATTAGATTGCTCGTTTCCCACCAAGGTGGCTTGGGTTTGATCCCAGAGTCCACAAATGGGATTTGTGATGGTATGTAGGCAGATTTCCTCTAAGTACTCTGATTTCTCCTGTCATTGCTCCATAATCATCTCGTCCTCATCTTCACCATTCAGCATAATGTAGTCTGCCTATTCTTGGTGTACACATTTCAAATGAATGACATCACTGTTCTCTGCTACCCATGTGCAGAACTCCAATACCTGGCCTGCAAGTTGGCATTAGAACTTGCTCATTCATTCACTTGACTAGCTTAGTTTTTCAGGGGAGAATTTTCTTGGAACACTTTTGCAATGTCATTGAATTTAAATTTATTGGTTATATAACTTACAAGTGGATGTGATTTATTTACAATCTTAGCAATTCCTCTTTATGAATAGCCCTCATGGTAAGAGTAACAATTTCTTCTTTAACCCTATTGCATACTGGAGTGTTCATTAGGTTTAAGAATTTTTACGCTGCCATTTTGTAATTGCCTAGCAGTACCTTTCAGCCAATCCCTTTCAAGTTGAATATTGGCATGTGCATCATTATGAGTAGCAATTTGCATTTGCTTTTTAACAAAATGCAACCTGGAGGAAAGCTTTCCAGTTCATTGAAATTTCCATTCAGGTTTTCACGAAATTTTCCTTATGATATCTACTATTTGTGTATTTGTTCACATATTTGTGAGCTTAATTATAATTTTAAAAAATGAATGATCAGGAGCACATCAAAAATAATGATAATGAATGTGCTCATTGAAGTACAGAAAGTGAAAATGGTGATGTATTTGATGGTCATTAAGTAGATAAATGTGAAAATAGGATCAAAATTAGTTTTCTGAAGAATCAGGAGATAAAAGTTTCACCAATCAATCAGCATCTGCAGCTTCTTGCCACATTCAAAGATAAGACCATCTTTAACTACACAGTAATTTTAAAGAGCAGTAACTCACATACCAGATAAGGTGGTCAATAAGAGACTGTGAATTTCAACAAAGTTAGTGCACGATTGATGAAGGTGAACATAGTGCTGCCACCCATGAGGAACCTTCAGATTCTCAGCAGGATACTACATTTCCTTCAATTATGGGAAAAGACAACAAATTAAAGTGGTACATGCACAAACCATCTCAAAATGTTTGCATTCCAACATAATATAGTAATACATTTGCCAGGAGCCGAAGACCAAGCGCTGAACATACAGAGTGCCCTCGATGCATTCAGTCTCCTTTATTCAGACCCATTACTGAAAAAAGTAGTAATATATACAAATCAATAAAGTGAAGAAAATAAGCCAAATTAGAGCCCTGAAACAGATGCTATGTCACACTAATCTGGCCCAAATAAAGAAGTGCTTGGTCTTCTGTGTCTAGCTGGGGCTGTTTATACCATCTCATTAGAATTTAGATAATTTATATTATAAAGGATTCCATGGAATAGAATTCTTCAGAGTTGTAATGAATGAAAGGAGGCTGAGTATCTCCTAAGAGTTATAAAATTTTATGACAAAACAGATAAATAATAAGTAGTTGAAGAGCAAATTGGTTCCCATACATGCTTTATTTTAATTGTTCAATAAACTTTGCTCACAGCACTACACTATTGGGAAGTATAAAACATTGATGAAATGTTAAATCCATTTAGAGGCCTTTCAGGCAATACATGATGAATGAACTAGCAAAATATGGTTTGAAAATGTTCGCAATCACAGATGTTCTTCTCTGTTATAAACTAAAAATGGAAGTGTACCTAAAAGTAAATGTGCAAACCAAAACAGGCCTACAGCAATTTCTGGTGCAAGAAGAATTATAACAATCGATAACTGGTATACTTCTCTGTCATTAACGGTTGAGCTAAAGGAACACATAATCTTATAATTGTTGGCACTCTTGATAAAAAATAAAACAGAGATACCAGGAATGTTCAAACCAAGCAGAGGAAGATTAGCAGTTGTATTTTTGGGTTTGGAAATCATAGCACGACATTGGTGTCCTATGGTCCTAGAAAGAAAAGACTTATCACTCTTACTTTCAACTATATACTACTCTATGGTGATTGCCACAGATGGCTGAGGTTGTTAAAGCACAGACTCATAAATAGGAGTTCTGGAGTTTGATTCCAACCAGGACTGCCCACCTTGACTGAGGTTTTTTACCAGGATTTCCTCAAACATCATAAGTGGCAAATGCCAGGGAGGTACCTTAAATTTAGGCCTGAAATGTTTCCTTCCTTAAAAAAAAATCCTTCCATCTCATGTATCAAGTGTCCACTACCTGTTATGCCTCAGCATTAAAAACAAGCATTAAACATTATTAAAAAAAACTTCTGATGACATCGATCTAGCTACTGTGAAGCTAAAAAGTTGGAAATTCTCACATTTTATAATATGACAAAGAAAAAAATTGACTCATTAGATGAAATGAAAGTCACCTACTCCGTTTCATGTTAAGCTATGTGTTGGCCATTTGCTTTATTTTTGCAGGTGGTGTGCACAGCTTCATGATCTATATTGTTAACACTCAGAACAAATAATCTCTGTGAGTCGGAATATTAGAACACTCTTTCTGGTTTCATTTAAATGAGATTTTACTCAGGACATATGTTTTGTGGATATTTTTTCCACATCAACAGCTGTTCACTTACATTAGTGCAACAACTAATGGATCATTCGTAGTGAACAGCTGTTGTTGTTGCACTAATGGATCATTTGTAGTGAACAGCTGTTGATGTGGAAAAAATGTCCACAAAACATATGTCCTGAGTAAAATCTCATTTAAATGAAACCAGAAAGAGTGTTAATATTCCGACTCACAGAGATTATTAGTGCATGTTTCACTGTGCTCGATTCCAAATTGAATTAATATTGAACTCAGAACAAAATTTCCAAGTATCAGTATTTAACTATCAGCATCAGTATTTCTTGATTATATGAAGCAGAGACTTTTTTGCAACAAAATCGAGTGCAAACTAAGATATAAGATATTTCAGCTGGCAGAGATACCTGAATGCTTATAGGAACCACCTTTACCACTTAAAAGTGACACACCAAGGGAGATGTGCTTTCTGTAACTAGAAAAGAAAAATCTTCAGACCACCATATGATGCCACAAGTGGCAATGTTTTATTTGCAAAACAGAACACACAGTTATTTCCTACCAAAAATGCATAACAGAAGAGGAAATAGAAAATAAACATGTAGAATGAAATTGGAGCCTATAAACTGTTTGTCAGATATAATAATATAACATATTATTAAGTAACATATAATGTAAGTATTCCTAAGTAAACATATAATGTAATTATTTTTAATTAGCTGGTGTGTCAATTTAATACTTATATGCTCCACTTACCATTAAAGTATTCAGAACATGTTTCACAGCCCATTGATCTCATCAGGTTGAGTTGAGTGCTGGATTCGTTGATGGTTTGATGAACTTTGTATAGCTTGAACTTTTGGATTAAGTTCAACCAACCATCAACGAATCTGGCATACAACTTACAGTTGATGATGCAGGCATTAGTCTGTGAAACATATTCTGAATAATTTAATAGTTTGTGGAGCATAAGAATATTAAATCAACTCACGAGTTAATTAACAATAATTAAGTTACTTTACTGTATTAGTTCTGACACAAAGTTGGTCTTAAATTTAATATAACATTGAGAATGGAAAAGAAAAAATGTTTTTATAGAATTTATTGTTTAAGAATAAAATTAATATATATCGGTTCTCATCACTGAAATTATTAAGATTAATTTTTAAAAAATGTTAAACATTCATTGGTATTGAAATGTTTAACATTAACAATTAGAAAGGCGGAAAATTTTTCATATTTAAATATTTTAAATGTATTTTCATTTTTAGATACATAAGTTTAAGAATAGTAAAAATATAAGTTACTAAATTATGTATGATTAAAAATAAACAAAAAGTAAAAAAGTTCCAATTTACATTTTAATTTTAAAAAGTAAAGACTCCTGCAGATTTTGACTATGGAAGTTGTATGTATATATCTCTTCTGTAGATCCTGAGTGGAGCAAGAGCTCTAGGATATAGTAGAATATGTACACTGAATATGTACATATTCTACTTTGAAATTCAACTCAAAAATTTGAGATTATCTACTACATAATACATTAGGTCATGTATGCATTTAATTTTTTGAAAAAAGGTCAAGAGGATTCTCTTCTTTTCCTTGTACAGATTATGCATACAAAAAACTTTTTCTCTATTAGAAGAGTTACTCCAAAAACAATTCCATATTGGATTACAGAATGAAAATATGCAAATATACCATAAGCAAGGCATCTTTTGGTAATAGATACTACAGAACACAGAGTAAAACAGGCTGAAGTACGTTTGGGAACTATCATTTCGTTTTTTCCAGTTAAAACTTTGGTCAATTTGTAACCCTAATAATTCTGATTGACAATTTCTTTTAGGGTCTCATCTTGAGAATTTATATATATTTATTCTTTGCTCTGAATTTAATAAAATTTGTCTATATTCACTGGCATTTTATTGGCATGAAACCATAATCTATTTCATAAAAAGTTTTTGTAGCAATATTTGATAGCAGTTCTTGTGACTTCTCTATTATAAACACACTAGTATCACATGCAAAGATTAGTGCTCTTGATTCATGACTTAAGTAATATGGCAGGTCATTGATAAAAATTTTACAAAATAGAGAACCCAATATTGATCTCTTTTTTATAATCCTTAGCAAGGATTTATGGTGACTGGTTACAACTTTTTACGTTCTATTCTATGTAGCATTATACTCCTCATTCTTTCAATTTTATCACTAAATATTTGTGATACTCAATTTTTTAGTTAATGATTAGCATTGTTATTACTGTCTAACTTTTATGTACATACATTTCACCTGGGCAAATTGAACCCGTTACTTACTATATATCTTTCCACAGGGTTTAAAAATGTTTTAACTGAGAATAAAGTTCATTTGAATAAATTAACCTTAGTGACTAAGCACTCTTACGTGAATTGCAGGTGTACGGGTCTCACGTGTGTTATCGAGGGCATATAAGCATAATAAAAAGCTATGTATAAGAATATTGCAATCCAAATAATAACTGTTGCAATTAATGCCACTACTCCTCCTTTGAGTATAACTTCTCTCAACTCATTTATGCTATCTGTTGTCTTCTGTTTATATTGCCGAATGATGTCTCCTACCGAACGAAATACTGGCATGCTTAAATATCTATGTTACACTTTTTAATACTCAACACAGCTACAAAAATAACTAAAACAAAATATGCCTTTTTCAACAATTGACACTACACAAAATGATTTTACACTCCCTTCCAGTCTATTAGTGATTAGCTCATAGTTCAAAACATAAAATTGTGATTTTCCACGTGATCCAGTCTGGCCAACATTACTTCAATCTTAACTGAGAACCGGTTGATATATTGTATAGTAGATAGCGATAACAATTACTATATTGCACCTAAAGTGACATTCGAAATGGTTCAGTCGCTTGAAAAGAGAATAATTTATATTATTTCAAAGATGGATAAAAGTATAGAATATTTTATAAACAATCTAATTCCGTCAATTATAAATTATATCCCAAAAGTTGTAGTCTGCAAATCTGCACGCGCTATTGCCCAGCACAAGTTGCTCATACTGCGGAAAACAATGCAAGACCGGCTGGGATTGGCGAAACGCTAGTGCAATATCAATACAATCGTAATTGTATGACAAATGGAATTACCTGTAATACAATGGATGTGTTGAAAACTGAAGTGTTGTGGATAGAAGGAAGATGTTATAGGATAAACGCTCAGGACCCAACAATAAGAGGAGAAACGGAAGATGATTTTTTAGTGAATGAAAATGTAGATGAGGGTAGGTATTGGTGACATGGAAATTTTATATCTGCAGTATTATAAAATGTGAATGTGAATATTAAAATATATATTAGATTGATAGTGAGCACGCAGTTAACAAGAATAGTGTAACAGCTACATTGTCTTTAAAACGAAGTCAACGCTTACTGCTTAACCTATCATGTTTCATACCTAGTAAAATAATTATGAATCCATAGGTTGTTAATATTCATATTGCATTTAGGTATGTTAGACAGCCAGTCAGTCAGTTGCTGCTCTGTAGATCCCATAGTGAGCACAGGCTCGAGGATATGGACCATGTCAAGCACGATATTCTTTAGTTTAGTTCCTGGAGCATTCAGTGAGTTCGCAAAGCAGTCACAGAGACCTACAAACATAGAACTTGTATACAATTACCACATTAGCACATAATCTACATATACAAAAAATATTGTGTACATCTACGTAAATAGTTAATAAAATGAAAAAGAACAATTCAACCAGATAACAAAAATAGAGAAGTAGAAACAGACAAGTCACCTATCACACAATGTTATTGTATGCATGTTTACATTTGTATTGATATAAAATTATTGCAGTGTTTTTAACTAAGTATAATATATTGTCATTCACAAATTCCTCTACAGAATAATAGGCCTTTTTACTTTGGTATTTTGTAAGAGCAGATGTAAAGAAATTATCATTGTTTATTTAGGCTTTTAAGCTAGAGGGAAAGGCATTTTGTACTAAAATGCATTCCATAATAAACTTTTTGATGGCAGGAAAGTGTTGAAGCCAGTCTCTGTAGATTTGCTTTTTGTATAGTGTTCTTGTCATGTATATTTTGATTTAAAAAATGTTGTTTTTATTTCTTATATAAAAGTTCATGAGGGATAATGTATATTTACAAGGAAAAGTTAAAATTATTCGTATGACTTTTGTCTATAATAGGAAGACACGTTCACTTTTAATTTTCACAAAATATTAGACTGTATTTCATTATTGAGTTGAAATAAGAATAATAAACTAATTTTAACGTCTTAATTGACTCCAAAATTACTAATGCACATATTGCTTAGCATGCGTTGCTAAGTTTAGGTATGATAAGATCAATGTGGTCTTTCCAATTCAGATGGTTATCAATTATTAAACCAAGGAATTTAATATATTTGGTTTGTGAAAGTACACTGTTATAATATCCTATCTGTAATTGTGAATCTGGAGATCCGTGAGTGATGAATTTTATAACATTTGTTTTATCTAGATTTAGAGATAATTTGTTTGCTTTGAACCATACACACAAAGAACTCAGAACCAGATTTACTTTAATAATGGCACAATCATCTAAGGTATTTCCATTTATCAATATGCTTATGTCATCTACAAATAGACCTCCATGGGTGGCCAAGGTCGTTAAGGTGTGGTTTCATGAGCTGGAGGTCTGGTGTTGGAATCCGCTAGGACCGTACTCCCTGACAGATTTTTTCCAGGTTTTCCTCAGTCCCTAAACTTAGGCCTGGAATGTTTCCTTTCTTAAAAAATTCTTTTCCCCATATATCATTTCATCTCATGTATCATCAGTGTCCATCGCCTGTGGTGCCTCAGTAGTAAAAATGGGCATTAAACACCATTAAAAAAATCTTCAAATAGAACAGTATTTCCTACATCTTGGATAGATAGGTCCATGGTTAATCATTTCTCACTCTGATGCATTGTTTTTATTTTTAAAGGGACAATTTATTATTACTTTTTGTTTCCTTTTGTCAAGGTAGGATGTAAACCATTTTAAATATTGGATTTTTATTCCATAGAAAGCAAATTTATCTTTCAATATTCCATGATTGACACAATCGAAAGCCTTTGCCAAATCACAAAATATTCCTCCTATACATATACATATATGTACTCTTTCATTAAATGCAGTTAAAATTTCATTAGTGGGTTTATAGATTGCATTTTCTGTTGGAACTCATTTTCTAAAGCCAAACTGATTATTAATTGGAATATTGTTACTTTCAACGTAATGGTAAAGCCTATTGTACATTACTTTCTCAAACACCTTGAAAATGTAGGTGAAATAGCTATAGATCTATAATTAAAGACATTTATCTTTTCTCCCTTATTGAACAGAGGCTTCACCATTGAATATTTCAGTCTATCAGGAAATACACCCAATGTTAAAGAATCATTACACAAGTGACTATGGGGGATACTAATTTTCTTTGCACAGGCCATGATGATTTAGCTGTTATTCTCATCATAGCCAGAAGAGTTTTTTGATATAAGTTTTCTAATGATATTACTAATTTCTAGTGGAGTAGTGGTACATGGTTTGAATTCATTATTTTCACTGGGAATTGATGATTATAAAATTCTTAATGCTTCTCTTTTATCACCAGGGTATAATTTTAAAGTTACATTAAGAAAGTAATCATTAAACACATTTGCTACATCTGAGGGTGTTGTATCTCTTAATTGTTAATGCTTAAGATTTTTGCATCATCTTGTTACAACTTTTTGCCTGTTTGTTGTTTTATTATATTCCAAGCATTTTTTTTTTTTGACTGACTTATAAGTGTTTGATAATAAAGGCTTTTTTGCTGCTTATATGACTTTCCTAAGTATGTTACAATACTTTTTAAAATGTATTTTTAATTTAGGGTCTTTAATGAGCTTTAGTTCATTATATAATTGTATTTTATGTTGACAAGATTTTTTAATTCCTTGGGTTAACCATTCCCTGCTTATATTATAACTTCTTTTTTAATTTTTAGTGGGAAATATGCTTTAAAATGCAATTTGAAAATGTGTAAAAAATTGTTAAATTTATGTTAAAATAATTTGCACTGAAGACACTTCATGATTCTTGTTGAAATGTCTCTACCATTTTACAGAAGTTTGAATCATTAATATCTCTATATTTTGTATATCTGTTAACATTCTTTGAGTTTTATTGTAAAATCCTTTTTCACTATTACTTGAGCAACATGATCAGAGGACATGGATCAATGGACACAGAATATGATGACAGTTTGTCTGAATTTACAAATATATTATCTATTGCTATCCTAGATTTTGTATCAATCCTGGTGGGAAAGTTAATTGCATGCACTATATATAAGATTGGAGGGATCACTCCCGAAACATATGTCCAGATTTTTGTGTAAGTGAATGGAGTTGGTGTGAAAAAAAACTGTATTACATTGTTTATATTTATTTGTTTGTTTATTTGTTTATTTTGGCAGAGCTAAGGCCATAAGGCCTTCTCTTCCCCTCTACCAATCTAATAATAAATAGCCACAATATTACAATCACAACATTGACAGCAAAGTTGACAATGCTCATACACATATAGACCAATGTAAATCATGATGTATATAAATAAATATATGCAATACATAAATATGGACAGTGAAAAATATTAACTTAAGAAGAAGGGAAAAAATTGGAAATTAAAAGAACAATAATACACAGCAAGCACTAGCAATGACAATTTATGCATATATCAACCTATATAAATCCTGAAAGTGGAAATAAAGATACAAGCAAAACATACAATTAAAAACCCTATATTATATGCAGCAAGAAGGGGATTTAATCGATACATTCTAACACTTTGCATTAGATAATCAATATTTATGTCCCCACATATAATTATTTCATGCTTATGCTTAAATAAAATATTTAAGGTATCTTCAAGTTTCATCAAAAAAGTTTCAAAGTTTCCAAAAGTGAGCAATAAATAGCAATTAAATTATTTTTGCTATCCAATTGGATTGTGCTTAATTCATTGTCCTGTTAAATTTTGATATATCTAAATGTTTTATTTGGTATTCCTAAAGTTAATAGATACATGAATTTATGTATGCAATAAATAAAATAGGCCACATTGTTTATCTGTTTAATGCCCAACGTTCCCTTTTTGGGAACATGTCTGTGATAATTTTTAATAATGTTGTAATTTAAATACTGAGGCAAAATGCTAATTTTATTATTTTCTAACACCAACATTAACAGTCATGAAGTTGGCTAACTGATGCTTCTCAAATTTATTGGTCCACGGCCCTTCAAGATTTCATAAAAAGGTAAAATTACCGTAATTCCTATATTCTTAGCACTCAGGTATTCCTGTAAGATTTTAAAATTTAAATTGCTCTTAATTGTAAGTGCAAAAGTATGTGTCTAATATGGAGTACCAGTACTCATCACTAAAGCAATGGATTCACTCAATAATTTGGATGTCTTTTTTAGGAACATTGGACTGATACACATACCAAATTCTCTCTTGGTGTAGCTGTGTCAGATAATGCAATGTACATACTTTTGTGGTCGACACACTGGTGTATCAAACAATTCTTTATGCTAGAAGAGATAAAAATGTCCATTCATTTGATATAAAAGGTTTTTAGGCCTGCTATTAGTGAGTGGTTATCACACCTTACCAGAGAAAATGACTATTGGGCAACATCCCCAGATCTTTTAGCTCCTGTGTTTGGCAGAACAATGAGCAGGGATAGATTCAAGATCATCAAATGCTATCTTCATCTTGCAGATAACAGCAAAGTGGAAAATTCCAAAGTAGGAAAAATTCTACCATTTTATACCAACCTAAATAAACAGTTCAACAATTTGAATTCTTCCACAAAAACCTCAATATTAATGGATCCATGGTGCCTTACCATGGTCATCATTCTGCAAAAATGTTTATAAAGAACAAGTCAATCCAATTTGGATTCAAAATATTGATCCTTTGTAGCACTGATGGATATCCATACAACATGGAAATCTATTGTAGAAAATCTGCAAAATAATGGCTCGCCTTTAGGAGGTCAAGTTGTAAATAATTTGTTATCCATTTTCAACAATCCTAACCAGCACATAGTGTTTTTTGATTATTTCTTCACCAGCTACTCTCTAATGATGGAACTGACAGAAAGGAGTTTCAGAGCTTGTGGAACAGTACGGGAAAATTGGACCAATAAGTGTACTTTGATCACCTCAAATGAAATAGAGGATCGTGGTACATTTGATCACAAGGCTGATTGGAAAGTTATCTGTGTCAAGTGGAATGGCAATTCAGTGGTTACTGTACCAGCAATTACTATACAGCAACTCCAGTGCAAAAAGCACACAGAAGAGTGAAGAGTGAGAACAGAAAGGAAATACAGCAGCCTTACTTGATCTATCAGTACAACAAGAAATGAGAGGATAGACCATGGTGGTGAAATTTGTTTTCCAATGGGCTAAATTTAGTTGTTATAGCTGTTTACCGGTTCTTCAGATATTTTAGAGGACAAAGTAACACATCTGGAGTTCCAAAGAGCAATTGCAATGGCTTTACTAAAGTGTGGAAATACTGATAGAATCCATAGAGGAGGACCAATGGCTCTCATTGTAAACGACAGAAGGTATGATGGTATCAACCATATATCCACTCAAGGGAGGTGGATGTTGTGCAAGAAAAACACAAAACCGATGTGTGTAAAGTGTGAGAAGAGACTACGTAGAAAATTCTGTCAAGAAAATTTTCATAAGAAGTGAATTTTTTGAATATCGGGGTTTTATATATGCAAAAAAAGTGTTTATTTTCTATTTTGAAGGATGTGATCAATATAAAAAAATAATAATTACATTAGTTTGCAATAAAATTGATACCTTGATTTTTATGTGTTAATGTCCAATGTTCCATTTTTAGGAATGGGATTTATTTTTGAAAATAGTACAATTTATGCAAAAAGTTCACATTTATCTTATAAAACATACATTAAACAATATATAAACAAATTTCAAAAGAAATAGCTGGGTTATTAATATGGTCAGTCATTAAAGGGTTATGCTGCAATTAAATATAATGAAGCAAGTTAGAGGAACAAATCTATAAAAACATCTGACTGCATTCATGACTACACTGAATAAAAAACAAATACAGCAGCTAATACAATAAATACAAAATTACAACATGATATGCACCTCAGCCTGTTGAGCTGTTGAATGTTCTATTTTATAATAAGTATTAGTGATTAAGAATTGTTTTAAATTTTTCTTCAAATCTTTGCACAAGATTGGCCAATAGAATTAGGAAGTCTATTATATATTTAAATTGCGGAATAATGGCTGCTTTTCTGAACAATCAACATTGAGTTGCCCATTTGATACAAATCATTTCAACTTCTGGTGTTACTATTATGAACTTCAAAAGTATGTTTGAAACTGTTCAAATTTTTGGCTAAATAGCACATGGAAATGAATAAATGCCTTCACCTGTAAGAGTAAGGATTTTAAGATTCTTGAATAGGGGTCTACAAGATCAACAAAATCCAATGCCACACGTGATTTTAATGGTCTTTTTTGCAGAATAAATGCTCTTTCACAATATTCTGAATTACCACAAAAAATTACCTTATACCTGAGAAATGAAAAGGTAAACCTAACTCTTTCTGGTGCAGAAGATTTCTCAGGTTTCTGAAGGCATAACAGACTGAGCTGAGATTAGGAATAATGGTATCTATATGTCAGTTCCAATTAAACTCATGATCAATTTCTAATCCTAAAAATTTGGTACATAAGACTTCAATAATGCTAAATGCTTTCAATTAAATTATAAATTCAGGCACATTCTTGTTAAATGGATTTTTACATTATGATGCAAATTCTAGTGTTAAGTAGCATTAAAGTAAATTCAACTGGTAAACAACACTGGTCATATCATTAGAGTAATTAATGCTGCTTCAGTTGTGAATTTTAAACATGTTCTTGTTTATGAAAATTGGGGAACTGTTTATTTTTATGATAAAGTAGATTATAAATTAAGTCAATTTCTAAATATTGTCTTTTCGCATTTTGAGACCAATTTTCCAAAAAAAGAAAAAGTCAAAGTAACTGCCTAAAATAGTTATGGTTGTTAATCACACAAATTAAAATATCATGAACAAAAAAAAGCAATGACAAAATTTCTTAGATACAATATAAAAAATACTGTAAAATACTTAATAAAATGGTTAAAGAAGCAAAAAGTATTTGGTAATTTTCACAAATCGCAATAAGTCTAAAAATAAAATTAAAACTTTATGGAATATTATAATAATAATAATAATAATAATAATAATAATAATAATAATAATAATAATGAAAAACATTTATTGCCATCAATAGACTTGTTTACACAAGGTTCAGACATTGTCACAATCTAGAATTAAAGTGTAAATAACAAAGTGTAAAAAAAATTGAACTTCTAGGGCAAATATAGATGATAATCTTTACTCTTTAGTTTATCAAAATGTGAAACTTAATAATTCACAGGATAATCTTTTCTGAGTTGAAATATTTAGAACCCTCTTTATGGTTTCACTTATATGAGATTTACTCGGGACATGCTGAGGATTGTTCTACGAAACATGTCCTGAATAAATCTCATGGAAGTGAAACCGTGAAGAGTGTTCTAAATATTTTGACTCAGAAGAGATTATTAATATGTTTTACTGTGTTCGATTGCAAATTGAATTGATATTGAAATTCACAGGATATTGCAGATGTATTTAATAGTCACTTCATAACCATTGCAGAGAACCACGTGAATAGAAATAATGTAAAGGTTAAGGCACTTAACAAACAGAACTTTAAATGTCTGTAATTTTCATCATAAATTTACCATTAAGCCAACTTCTCCCCGAGGAGTGAAAAAAATTATAAAATCACTAAATTACAAAACTCTGGATGGGTTGAGATAAATGCTTGGTTGCTAGTAACCATTGGGGATACGCATATTTATAATTTTTTCCCTAGCTTCCAAATAAAGAGATACAAATTATTCTTCATTTACCATGGCTGTAATCCTATTAGCATTATCCAGTGCACAATGAGTAGGAAGGATTTCTGCGCACCGATGATGAGGGGATGAGATGGTACTCAACTGTGAAAAAATTGTTTTCATCTGAACTTAGTAAACCCCTTAGTGATATTTCTAACCATTCATTTAATGTGAGGAATATTTATAGAAAGGCTAAAGCATGCTATTATTAAACCTCTTTTCAAAAAGGGTGACAGAGGTTTATCGTCAAATTACATGCCTATCGGTACCACTTTTAACTTAATTTTCAACGGTTCTAGAAAAAGTTCTCTATAACCATGTTATAAAGTACCTAAACTTAAATAATATTTAAACACCCTCCCAATTTGGATTTAGAAAAGGCATGTCAACTGACGGGGCATGTTTAAACATACTATAGAAGTCCTAGAAGCACACTGTGGGAATATTTTATACTTAACAAAGGTGTTTGACTGTATAGATCATGAACTACCATAAGGTTATATTTCTATGGGTTAAACAATTTAGCTCTATTTGTGTAATTGAGCACAAAAAGTTGTAACCAGTCACCATGAATCCAAAGTAGGGGTTATTAAAATAGTAAGCCACAGGCATCATTGACTTACTAAATAATTAAGAAATCATGGATCAAAAGTACTTACTACTTTTTGCAGAAAATACTAGTGTTCTTGTAATAGGGAAATCACATGAACTTTTGTCAAGTATAGCTACAAAAGCTTTTTATGAAATAAATTTATAGTTTCAAGTCATTGAAATGTCACTTAATATAGATAAGACACATTTTATAATCTCTTCTGAATTGAACTATTTAGAACACTCTTTATGGCTTCACTTATTGGAGATTTGCTCAGGACACATTTTGTGGATTCTCATCCGAATCCTCAACTGTTAAACAACTGTTTGATCATTCAAAGTGATCACAGAATAGGACATTTGTGAATGGCAAGTACATATTAATTACTCTCATGCTATCCTATCAGTGCCCAACATTACATAACTTCTAATATTTCCTTGTTCTGATTCCTTTGTAACAGACCAAGTTAATTAACTTTTGAAATGAACCATTGCCACAGTCAAGTAGAGATATATAATTACATTTTAAGAGTATAATCTCTAAAGTCATTTATACTATATATACAACTGAGTCAGTATTAGGTGACACTAAAACTTCACTAACTGGTTAATTCTTCAGAACACGTTTCAAGAACATTCGCTCTCATCCTCCTGGGTACTGAGAAAGCGAACTCTCTTGAAACTTACTGTGTTTGTATATTTAACAACTTCACTGTTCCTTAACTTCTTTTAATTTTACAATTTCATTTAGTGCAGGTTTTATGAATTTTCAGAAGGAAAAAAAATCCACTGACAAATATGTTATATTATCCAATAGCAAATATTGTTTCTCACATACAATTCCAGATCACATTGCTTTGCGTGTATGTTAGACCACTCCAATAAAACTTGAAGTTCAAAATTAATTGAGCAAGGTTTGGGTAACACTATTCAGTTGTAAATCACATTTTATTTATTTGCAGATTTGGAAGATGAACTTCAGGAAAGTTGTGAGCCTATTGAACTAGAAACCACAGAGAATGGAAGGCTGAGAACTTCCTTTCATATTCCAAAGTAAGCAAAAATAGTTAAGAGCTCAGAAGCATAAGCCAATGAGCTGTAAGAAGCTTAAGCATATTAATTAATAATGGAATGTGGTAGGCCATCTGTTCATGGAGAGTTTATTTACCCATATTTTCAGCAGATACATTTTTATTAACCATTTATCTTGTAGTAATTTTTATACTCAGTCATAGCATAAAACTATGTTAAAACCCTGATGAATAATTACAAGGCTAAGTGAAATGATTAAGCATGCTATACTGTATACAAATGAGTCAGTATTAGGTAACACTAAAACTTCACTAACTGGTTAGTTCTTCAGAACATGTTACAAGAGCATTCGCTCTTATCTTCAGTTGGGGACTGACTAACTCTAGCAGGTAACATAGTGGCATCTGGTGGTTCCATTAGATAACGGAACAGGAAGTCCATTGGTGGAATGTCAAAATTCATAACTCTATGTTTATTTTTTAAAATATAAATCTTTTCCCATATTGCCAAATTCTTGCGGTTGGTGGTAGCTTTTAACAGTTTGGCTTCTCCTGCAATGATCGTAAGTCCAAAAGTGATCTGCAACCGCCAATTTATCCGCTTGTTTATATCTTAAATTTCTGAAGTGTTCTTTGGTCCTTGTCCCTAAATTTCGTTTTGTTTTGCCTATATATATCTAATCACACTCGAAACAATCTATCCAATACACTCCTTACTTCTTGCTAGGTGGAATAACGTCTTTTTTGGTGCTGTTCAGAAGCTTTCCAATACTAAATTTATTTTGTGTAGCCAAACGTATATCATAATTTTTAAAAATCTTCATGAATGCCCTGTTTGCCCATGGATGATATGTGAATCTTTTATAAACCATGTCCTTTTTTATGGTGGAGAGAGTTGTGGTGTTTTTAATATCTTTCTATCTGACCTTATTATCAACTAAAGAGCTGTTGAATCCATTGTTGACGGCTGTTTTGATGATATAACGATATTCTGCTGAATACTCTTCTTGGTTGAGTGGGATGTTTACCAATCTATGGACAAAGCTGTTTATGGCATGTTGGTGTAGTTTAGGGTTGAAACTGTTATTCTTTATGTGTAGGCTTTCTATATACGCCGAATGAAATTATGTCGTTTCTCCTGTATATTTTTAGGTCCAAAAGTGGTAAATGACCATTTTCCTCCAATTCCATAGTGAATTTAATATTTTGGTCCCATAAATTTAGTAATGTTAGGGCATCTTCTGTTTGTTTGTTTTTTTTTTGGTACTATTGCCAGTATGTCATCCACATAACAAAACCATGCCTTTCGTTATGTGAATGACATACTGGCAATAGTACCAATACTGCACAAAGAGAAACCAGTCATCAGTGACTGTGATGCACATGTAGGTAGCAGCTTGTAGTTAGTTTGAGAGGGGTTTTGGAAGCAAGTTAGTTGCACTGTGCTTACTCAATGATTTTCAATGATTTCATTGGTGTAAATTGTGAGCTAATTGTTCTTTAGTTATGCCACTTAATAAATATACTTTGGTCTTGAAGATTTGGTTTTTAAGAATGATATTTTTGTGAAAATGAATTCTTACAGAGAAATGGTAAGGGGATTCAAAAGAAAATATCCTATTTATCATGTTCCACATAGAGAAACTGTTTGCCAAATTGTCAAAATGCTATTAGAGACAGCATCTCTTAATGACAAGAAAAATATTCAGAATTGCCTTGTTCTTACAAAAAGTTATATGAAATAAGGGAATTTCTTATACAAATGCTGGGGCATCTGTTGCAGCATGTTAGAGCTTATTATTATTATTATTATTATTATTATTATTATTATTATTATTATTATTATTATTATTATTACCTTCAGTTTGAAATAAATAAAAAATAAAGCTAATAATTTTACATATGGTGACTATCTCCCTGCAGCTGCACTTCCTCAGTA
Organism: Metallyticus violacea; assembly: GCA_030762175.1. NCBI lineage: Eukaryota > Metazoa > Arthropoda > Insecta > Mantodea > Metallyticidae > Metallyticus > Metallyticus violacea. The sequence continues at coordinate 68,901,056 of CM060839.1, read as the reverse complement.
AACAGCTGTGTTCAGATCGCCTGTATCTCAAGTAACCTGAATTCCTCCTACCTTCAGAACTTAAAAAAGATTCTTTGTATGAATATAATTCTACATTTCTTTGAAATATTTAATATGAAATGTTTTAAAAGTTACTGTTTAGATTATTCTTTTTATAAACAAATTCTAAATGTTGTTAATTTTTAGATGATTCATGGGTGCAAACTATAAGCTGTTACTAAATACTGACTAACAGAATGAAACGGAAGATTTGAGACTGATGTACATTTATAACAAAGTCTAACATACATCAATATAGTTATAGAGCTAATGCACATATTTGTTAGACTATCACTTGACACATTTTTTACGTTCTGGGCATCAATTGTGAAAGAAGGATGAGTTAAATCAGTTTCCTTAATGAAACAAATTAAAATGTTACATTTTTATACATTACAATGAAATGTCACTGCAGCATCGCAAGATTTATGGTGAGAGTGAAAGTTATGTATAATAATAATAATAATAAAAAATTGACCTCTTTATTGCAAATTTGGCAGAGAATTGCTTTCCCAGCTGCAGTATAACATTGGAAATTTGAAATCCAATGCATTATTAATGATTTATTTATACATTTTGTGGCACTAATAGACCATCAGCACTAAAATTTCATAGATCAAACTAAAACAGATCGTAAAGGAAGAACATTAGGTTTTTACGAAATACAAATGGATTTTAAATGGATGGACATAAAGTTTTTGACAATATCTAATTAAAGGACTGATGCATTTTAAGCAGCAGTGTTCCGTGGTATTCTGGACAATCTCGCTTACCTGGCTGTATCGCTACTCTATTATTGGGTACTGACCAAATGTCCAAACTGAAGTTTCCGGGAATGCCTGGTTCTGAAGTTTGTTCTCAATTTAAGACTTGCTGTGTTTAACATTTTGAATAACATAATTGTATGGCTATTTTTATGATATAGGCAGTTTAAAAAAAAGGCTTTTACCTTTTATAGTCACTTGAATGCAAAAATGACTCTGTTGCACAAATATGTGCATATAGACACTTTAAAGTGTCATGCATATAACTGTAGACGTATGCAAATTGAGATTGTCCCTAATATACCTGATAGGCTCTTACGAAAAACAATGAGTAAGCTTGAAGAGCTAATGTTTAGTAATAAAACTTTCTATTGATTATATATAGCATCAAAATTGTTGAAGATAGTTTATTAACTTTTTTTTTTTCTTAAATAAAACTTATGTTATACTGTAACCATTTATAAGGAAATAACTGGAAGGCAACAGCCTTCAAAACATGTCCAAATATATGGAACAAAATTTGTGAAACTCGAGTGATATACTAATAAAGAGTTGCAGTATTGTATTGCATTTCACTGTGAAAATTCCTGCTATTAAAATTTTTTTATTATAAATTTCCATATGTTTTAAAGTTGGAAGAGTGTGAAAATAAGTTTGAAGATGTTATAATAAAATTTGTAAGTTTAAATTGATTTTGTGATATTTAAGTAAGTTTTATTGGAAAGATTAAAATGTTAGTCCTCCTCAATAAGCTGAGACTCGCTTTTCTGAGTGGCACATAATTTTTAAATCAAGAAAATGTGGCAACAATCGAATATCTGAGCACTTAATATAGTTATAAACAACCTGATTTCATCCTGTCATAAAGACAAAAGTTTCTATTTAAAATATGAAAATATCCCACATAAAGAAATAGCCCAATTTTCATTCTAAGTATGTTGTGTGTAATATTTTAATTACATTTATCAATGGTATATAGATTTTCATGTTGGTAAAATGTTTGTATGAGAATTGGATAACTAGGAAAAAAAGACAAAGAAGCCCTATTTTGAACATGTTTAAGAATAAATTAAACTTAATATATTATTTACTTTTTCTGATGAATCTCTACACATTAATCAGGAGTGTGGTTTTAATCAAAAGGTACAAAGAATAACAGTTTTTACAGATTCTATGTAATCATCATTGCACTTTAAAAGAAGGTACATTTTGTGTAATTGAATTATTATAATTGTTCAAGTAATTATATCAGTTATTAGTATGTTTTCTCTAATTTCATTTTACCTTTTTTCTGCAGGTTTTATTTTGGAATGATTGTTGGAGTTAAAGGGAGTACTCGCCATAAATTGGAAAATGAAACAAAGACACAAATACGTATTCCTCGACAAGGGCAGAATGGCAACATCAGTAAGTGCCATCAAACTTTAATGTTCTTGCATAAAACTGGAAGGAGGATTCATAAAATAAAGAAATAAGTAAGAATATTCATTTAAAACTAATTCTGAGTCAGAACTAATACAGTGAAGCAAATAATATATTCTTAAGTAGTTATTTTGTATCAGGGATTTTCACAGTGAAGTGACAAATTATTGTTACGAAATCACTCAAATTTCACAAAATTAGTAAAATTTGAATGATTTTGTAACAATATTTTGTCATATTAATATATTCTTAATTTAATGGTAAGTGGAACATAAGAGTATCAGATCAACTCACCAGCTAAGAAGTAAGAATATATTAATGTCATGCTGATTTTCCCATACACACACACACACACACACACACAAAATTACCATTTGGTTTAAGGAACATATGAGAAATGTAAAATATACACACACAGAAAAATCAGCAATAGCAGACCATTTCTGGCAAAAGAACCATGCATTCCGAAAGGAACCAAAACTCTTAAAAGTTTTTCAAAAACCCATAGAATTGACAGTGTGGGAAAATATATTCATAAATAAAAACAACAATGATATCAATTAAAGGAAAATGTGGTTAATTTTCATCTCCCAAACAATAGTAACCTCATCAATAAGTTCATAAAATCCACAAAGCAACATCTTAATACCATGCTGGAAAGCGGATAGTGCAACCATGCTGAAGATGAAGGCAACAGCCTTTGAAACATGTCCAAGTAAGTGGAACAAAATTAGTGAAATTTGAGTTGTTTCCTCAATAATAATTTGTTGTATTATACTATGTTTCACTTTGAAAATTCCCGCTATTCAAAACTATCATTTTTACATTTTCTCTATATTAAACATTGTTGCTCATTCAACCTGAAAATCTCTTAAATACAAATCACAGAAGTTGATTTATTCAGATAGCAAATGGTAGTTTTAAAAAATAATTAATTTAAATAACATGAGTTGAATAAATGACAAAGGACATTAGTGTTATATAAATAGCAGTAACTAACACTAAAGACTAAATAATAATTAATTTTTTTAAAAAAATTGTATAAACTTTAAACAATTTTTCACATGGAACTAACACGGTGAAGCTCACATGAATTAAATCTGTCATCTAACACTCTTCATGCTTCACTAACCTTAAAAATATTCGGTACCGGTTTCAAAGATATGTTATCTCCATCTTCGGCCGTGGACAACTGGTATAAAAGGCTGTTGTTACGTAGTATCAGAAGCAATGTTTCGCTATGGTGAAACTTTTATGAACTTAAAATTTATATTTTCTTCCTTCGGAATGTCAAAATTCATCAAATGATCCTTATTTTTGTAGATGTAAATCTTTTCCCAAATATCCAATTCTACCGGTCCCTGTACAGCTCTCAATAATTCAACTTTTTCCTTTATATCATGATTTTCGATCCAAAAGTGATATGCCACTGCTGATTTTTCTATTTGTTTGTATTTTAAATTTCTGATATGTTCTTTTAGATTTATCCCCACATTCCTCTTAGTTTTTCCTACATAAATCTTATCACATTCAGCACATGAAATCTTGTAAATGCCAGCTTTTTGCTCCTTTGTATTATTGTGTTTCAAAGGGTTGTTTAAACTAAATCTATTAGTGGGAGCCAATTTTATATTAACATCTTTAAATATTTTTTTAAATTTATACATCACTGTTGGATTATATGTAAATTTTTAAAGGACTTTTTTCTTTAATGATAATGTAGTGGAATTTTCAATTCTTTTCTTTCTCTGGAATTTTTTAATCTTATTATGTATTAAATCTTCATTAAAACCATTTAAAATTGCTATTTGTTTTATTTTTTTATATTCTATGTTATATTCTTCTTTACTGATTGGCAAATTGATCAATCTGCATATCAAACTATTAAAAATTGCATGTTTGTGAGCTATAGGATTAAAACCATTTTCTTAGATATAATTATCTGCATGTGTGTCCTTTCTATATATGCCAGATTTCAAGTTTTCTTTACTCTTTATAATTTCAATATCCAAAAAAGGCAGCATATTGTCTGTTTCTATTTCATGTGTGAATTTTATATCTCTATCTTGAATATTCAAAATCTTTAGTACATCCTCAATTAACTTTTTATTAACTATGGCAAAAATATCATCCACATATCTGCACCAACACTTAAAGAAGTGTGGAAAGGCTGAAGTAATATGTGTTTCAAAATTACTCATGTAAAGATTTGCCAGGAAAGGGGATAGAGGACTGCCCATGGTCAAGCCTATTTGTTGTTTATAAAACCGTTTATCAAATGTAAAATATGACTGATTAATACAACTACTTGTCAGATGTATGTACTTTTTTCTGTGTATTTCATTGATTCCTACTTCTGTTAACCATTTTTGTAAAATGATTAAAAGTTTTTCTCTAGGTATGCTGGGGAACAATGAGATCACATCAAACGACGCTAGTGTATCTGTAGGTAATAATCTAATATCCGTTATTTCTTCAATTAATTGGATAGAATTATTTATGCTTCTACTTTTGAACTTTGGTAATTCATTGAATCTGTCTAATAACCATTTTGCTAGCAAATATGTGGAGGTATTAATATTGTTTATGATTGGTCTCACAAGACCCCACAAGAGAAAAAAGCAGGTATTTACAGAATAACATGCAGATTGTGAAAAGATCTATATTGGAAAAACAAAGAGGAATATAGGCACATGTTGAATATAGGCACATGTTTAGAAGAGCATTTCAGGAACATAAAATATAAACAGACAGATAGATCAGCTGTGGCATATCATTTTTGGACAAATAACAACAAGATTGTGAAGAAGGTGGATTTATTAAAGGAGACTCAGGGACATGTAGAACTGGATACTTGAGAAAAAATTTACATTCATAAATACAGAGATCCATTAATGAACTTTGATACTCCAAAGGTAGAAAACACCAACTTTAAGTACATTTAAACACCACCACGGTGGCGCTTCAACTCTACAGGGCTGTTGGATTCTCCAATCAGTCATACCCTTGGCCGAAGATGAAGACAAAGGTCTTCGAAACTGGTTCCAAATATCACACAAGTAAGTGAAGCAATAAGAGTGTTTAGTACGACATATCTCACATGAATTTATTCATATGACTTGGCTTCACTGTGTTAGTTCCATATATATTTTTTAAAATAATTTCTTTTTTAAAAGATATGTTTTAATGGAAATGAGTTGTAGAACCTGCTTTTAGGCCTTCACTGACTTTATTGTGCTCTATAATCTAAGAGTGCATCCTAATGTCAATCAAACTCAGAAAGGGGGTTGTGTCTCTTAGACTACCTTCTTTTATAACTTCAGTATATCAGTTCCAAAAGTAAAATATTTATATGTATTCAGAGATCAATAATAAAGCAAGATGTATGTGTATTTTATGTATATAGGATAGGTAAGTCCTCATGAAATACACAGTATATCCACCATTAGCAGATCAAAATTATGCTTGAAGAGAAATATGAAATTAGCTTTTTGAGATAGGGAATTTGTAATGAGATAAAGTGTACTGTAATAAGTGTAAAGATAATTTTTGTAAACTGTTTTTATATTTCATAATATAAGGGCACAATATTTTACTCACAATAGATATGCAAAATTATGAGCATGACACATGTGATAAAGTTTTGTTCATCTTCTCAAAATTCTGTAAACTCCATGACACAAACACATGGCTAGAATCCTGGCAACTAAATTTTTCTGCATTTGCACTGGGATACCACTGACAACTTTCAGTATTAAGCAATATTTTGCACTGATATTTTTAGATCTTAAACTGATTATTTTGTTACTCTTTACTGCATATATAAGGTTCAATCTGTTTTAAAGGTTCTGATAGGTATACTGAATGTATTGTGACCAATCAAAGTCCCATCACGATTCTAGCCTTATCTTCAAGTGAAGAGTGTTCTGTGTTTGATTTTACCCAGATCTTAAATGAAAGCCCTAGCTTGACAGAAATGGCTAAGGATGTTATTACAGGACAAGTGGTATTGCTTAGCAGTCCATAGATGATATGCCAAGAACAGGCTAGAGTAACAAACTGATCATTGATCATGAATGTCTCTGTATTAGCAAAAGCATCCACCATCTTATTCTTGATGTCATTTAGTTATTAGAACAAATATTTATATAGAATGTTTTTTGGCAATTTATTTATTTTCTGACATAAATCAGTACAGCAAATGTCTATATCTGAAATACTGTAACACACTCCTTGAGCAATGAGAAACTTCAACTCCATTCTGGCTCTAGAGCTCTTGAACAGTGAGTGACATCGGTTCAGTGAAGAACAGAAATAATTTATTGGCTAATACATCCACTGTTGGATATAATATCTCAGAAAATAGGGGATGGATATCAATTCTCCTACAATCAGGTGGTTGCACATGTAGGGTCAAGGAGGAACAGAATAGAAGCATCCAAAACAAAGTCAAAGGTATACAAAATAGAAGAATACTAAAGAATTTATACTATTTCTTGGAGAAGAAAGAGCAAAAAGACAGCTAAGTGTAATCAGTGTTTAGGGATAAAAAAAGACATATCCCTGCCAAAACAGGCACATAGGGATGTGCACCTCTACCAACAACATCTGACATGAATATTTTTGCTAGAAGAAAGCAAAAGGCAGCATCTCCACCAGTAATGTCAAGACCACCATGGTAAATCACAAGAGTAAATTTGAATAACTTATTCATAAATATTGTACTTACGAATCTGTTGACATTGGAGTGGTAATATATCCTAAACGTAGGTATTCATTTTTTACAATAAACTCCACTTACATAAAAGTAAGATGCATTTCTGGAGAATCTCTCCCATCTTCAGTTGCCCACTGAACCACCGTTACTCGAAACGATGGCTAGACAATCGGATGTTCCTGTAGTGGCCTCTGTTGGTTGAAGTAGGAGGTTGTTGAGTTCATCCATAGGAGGAAACTCGAAATTCATTAGGTTTCCTCTATTTTTTTATATGAAAATTTTTTCCCAAGTGGATAACTCCAATGGGTTTTGAAGATGTTTCAGCAGTTTAATTTCCAGTTTTATTTCATGATTTTTGGTCCACTTGCTTAAACCGATTAAGGTGGATAAATCAGCAGTAGCAGCTCACTTTTGGACCAAAAATCATGAAATAAAACTGGAAATTAAACTGCTGAAACATCTTCACAACCCACTGGATATATTCACTTGGGAAAAAATTTTCATGTTAAAAAATAGAGGAAACCTAATGAATTTCGAGTTTCCTCGTATGGATGAACTCAAACAACTTCCTACTTCAACCAACAGAGGCCACCATAGGAATATCCCATTGTCTAGCCATCGTTTTGAGTAACAGCGGTTCAGTGAGCAACTGAGGATGGGAGAGATTCTCCCGAAACGCATCTTACTTTTATGTAAGTGGAGTTTAGTGTAAAAAATGAATACCTAAATTTAGGATTTACTCCTGTTATTTTGTAATATCCAGAGGTCTTCTGCAACCTGTATTATCAGATTTAAATAAAACACTAACTGCGCTATCTTCATCCAATTTCCAGGAAATACCTCTTTGTTCTTATTCTTACTTCTAACAACCAATAGTTTCAAATGTTAATGTTGATGTCATCAAACTATCCCCCCCTTTTAATAGTGTTTAATGCCCGTTTTTACACTTAGGTACCACAGGTGGTGGATACTGATGATATATAAAATGAAATGTAGGTTAGGAAAGGTTTTTTTAAGGAAGGAAACTTCCAGGCTTAAGTTTAGGGTACCTCCCCGGCTTTTGCCATTTATGAGGACTGAGGAAAACCTGGAAAAAGTCTCAGTCAGGGAGGATGATCCTGGCGGAATTCGAACCCCAGATCTCCCACTCATGAGTCTATACCTTAACGACCTCGGCCACCCATGCACATTCAAACTATCCCAAAATGTGTTTTGTTCTTAAGAGTTGTACTTTATATTATATGCTTTGTTGCTGTAGATTTTTCCTTAAGTGATGTTTTCTTAGAAAATGCATACATCTGTAATTATTGACTCACTTTATCCCATCATACTTAAATGACAAACAGAAATGTTTGATGCTTCATTGCTAACTAAACCATCAATCGAGACAATGTGGCTATGCATCTTTCCTGTATAATTTCAAAGACTATTTAATTATACTGACCAACAATAAATGTTTCATCCATGATCTACCATTTAGTATTTTCCCTAACTTATGATATTCTTGGCCCAAACATGTGATGAACATATGGGAGTGCTTTCTCAAAGAATAAGGACATAACCCTACTGCTCCATCCAAGGGAATATGCACTGGACACTAATGATGGAAATTATATATAATGAATATTTCATAGACTTTGTATCAGAACTTGTACTTTGGTTTACTCTGCTGTGTTAATTATAGGTATTTCCAATTAAAATATTTGCTAAATCAAATCAATCGATCAACAATCAAGATAACAAAATTAAGATAATAGCAAATATGTAACATTCAAATACATCTAAAAACAAATCAACCGATAATGAACAAGTGCACCCAATAACACAGGACATTTTATAGAATTGATAACAGAATTTTTGTCATAGCCCAGGAATTAAATGTGGAGTGCTAATGTCATGTTTTATCATGGTTGAATAATTAAGTAGGTGCAATGTTTAAGTACTGTTTTAACTGGAGAACAAAGTTGCCCATGCCCATGGCATACCTCAAACCCCGAGTGTTCTCTGGACATTGTAAAATTATCAACAGTGAAGGCATGCTACCCAAGTTTACAAAAATACTTATCAGCACTTCTCCTGTTACTCTGTAATATTGATGGTATCGCAAAATAAAAAATCTATACCTCAGAAAATAATAGTTAAAAGCAACACTGCAAATTTTGTAATAACCTAATATAAAATGAAAAGGAATAATTCCTTAGTCTCAAAAACTGTAATGAAAGGCATAACAAATATCTTAATACTACAGAGCTAGAAAAAGAAAAAAATCTGCTTTGAAGGGGCTTTCAATAAATCCTTAGAAAATCCAAGAGCTCGTAGCATCAAAAAGGTCTGCTTTTAGTAAGCATCATCCGTTAAAGTTTCAGCTATATCCATCAGCCATCACGTGGTTTCGTTGGAATGTGTGATTGAAGCAACAAACTTATGCTTATTTAGAAAAATGGGAAAAAACGAGTTTCGTACGGTGATTAAACACTTCTATTTAAAAGGCTGACATCGAACGAGACCAAAGCCGAGTTGTATGAAGTTAATTGCACATGTTCTTCTATGTTTGCGACCGTTTACAACTGAGTAATTGAGATTAAACGTGGCCATACATCCACAAATGATAAGCATCGTTCGGGACGTTTATTGGAAGTAGCTTCCTCCGAAATGATTCACAAAATCCATGATATGGTTTTGAGAGATCAACGAATCAAAGTTCACGAAATAGTTGAGACCATAGGCATATCACAAGCTACAGTGTTTTCAATTCTGCACGAAAATTGAATCTGACAAAAATCTCGGCAAGATGGTGCCGCGTTTGTTCTCAGTGGAGAATAAATGCAATCGCGTGATCGATTCGCTGGTTAGCTTTTCCGTCGCATTGCTGACGAGTTTCTGCGTACGTAGCTGTGGACGAAATATGAATACTCTGCTGCATTGTAGAGAAAAAGGAACAGTCGAAACAGTGGGTTTTTAAAGCCGAACCGGCCCCAAAGATGGTGATGGCCACGGTTTTTTGGGGTGCACTCGAAATCATCTACTTCGATTACTATTTGCAGAAAGGACCAACGATAATTGGAGAGTATTATGCATCGTTTAAGTTCTGAATTACTACAGCATCCACCGTATTCATTAGATTTGGCCCCCAGTGACTTTTTTCTATTTCCAAGCTTAAAAAATGGCTCGGCGGAAAAGGATTCACGTCGAACGAACTCATCTCTAAAACAGATGCCCAGAGGACCTTCTGAAATCCTGCTTTTTGGACAGCTTAAAGAAGCTGGAGAAACCCTGGAGAAATGTATTGAGCTAAAAGGAAATTATGTTGGGGAGAAACAATCTACCCAAAATATATATATTTTTTATACTAAGGACTTACTTTCCTCATATAATGGATTCTTGCACATGTCAGTCTAACCAGAAATGAAATAGCACATTCTCTAGCCAAAAAAGAAACAAACATTCAGTCCACCAAAGGACTGATAACTTATATTAAAAAAAAATTCATTAAAAAAAGAACTAAACAATTCCTCAAAGACAGTTCACAAATAACAGAACATGGAAAAATATGTAGACTGTAGGCATAACAATAAAAATAAGCCAAGTAATGAATCAAAAACAATCTTTCAACTAAATACCAATCATTCCTAGCAGCCCACCTGCACAACGTATAAATCTCCAATGTAAACACTGTGTAATATGCAATCAACCAAATACAATACTTATAAACAAGCACGATCTCCTGAAATGCAAAAAACTGAAAAATAATTGTAACAACATATTTAAACTGTATTTGGGTGCCACAAGACAATAGAAGCAAATCTTTAGCATCAGCCATTAGAAACCAACCAGCCAACCAGTATTCGTGGTGTTATTAGCCAACAAAATTGTTGGCTTTATAATAAGCCATTCAAATAATAATCAGTACAACAAATTGAAGATTATAATGTATTACTTTTAGTATTAGTCTTGTTACAACTAAAATGGACTTATTTAAATGAAAAAGTGCTTTGGTTTTAAGAAAAATATTGCTATGTACTCACTTTACTATAATATTACCAAAATAATTGGCATATATACTAAAACGACCTCATTTCATAAGTACTCTTATTTCTTTACCCACATAGATATATCCCAAAAAAAAAGTTAATGTCATCAAACCTAACATTGCATTTCCTAAGAACAACTATTAATTTTTAAGTAGATGTTTTAAGCTAATTTAGGTCAAAAGTTAAAAGAGCAATCTAATTGATACTTAAATATGTGCTTTATAAAAAATAGGTAATTTTATTTAGGTCATCTTCAACTCATTTAAATGACTGTTAGGTGAGGATCTCCCATATTTTTATCTTTCTCTGAAAAATTACTTTTAATGCATACACATAAGTATATTGTACACATAAAGAAGTTGGTATTAAGTGACACTATACTTCACTAACTGATTAATTTATTAGAACATGTTTCAAGAGCTTTCGCTCTCATCTTCTGCTTTGGCAGATGACAATGACCTCTCATGGTTCCATATATACTTCCTGTTTCGCTGTATATTGGAACCACCAGAAGCACATCATCACCTGCCAGAGTTAGTCAGTCCCCAGCTGAAGATGAGATTGAAAGCTCTTGAAACATGTTCTGATAAATTAATCAATTAGTGAAGTATAGTGTCACTTAATACTAACTTCTTTATACATATAATCAATCAACTTCACTGTTTCTAACTTCTATTAAGTTTACAGTTATATAAGTAATCACAATAATTAGAATATTAAAAAATTGGCAAAAATAGCCTCTTAGGTAGGGAAAAAGTGCATCAGAAGTTGGTACATGGCAAGGATATGGACTACATCCTCCCCTTAACATCAAACATTTGAATATCTCAGACTCTTAAAAAAAATTTAAAAATAAAAAATAATAGTAATAGATATAGTTCAAAACAAACTACCATCAGTATCCAAACAAAAATAGTTTGTATAATGACAGTTTCTGAATAGGTGTGATTCTCATTTTCACAGTTATAACTGGTGATACAAGATTTGGCGTTCTAGCTGCTCGAAGGAGAATAGAGCTAATTGTGATGACCTCAAGACAGAGACAACAATTCACTCATTTTCTTTCTATACCTATGACAGGAGAGAGCATTCAAGAAAGTTTTTTAAAATTTAAGGTATGTAATCAATTATGTACTTATTACTATATGTCAGTACTGTGTTTTTAAATAATTAATTCACTTTGGTCCTTTATTTCACTTATTGACACAAAGTTGCAGATAAAAAACAAATAAGATAAAATTCCCAAATATGGTCCCCTTTTTATTCTTCTTATAATGCAATAGCTTTACATAATTAAAACAAGACAAATGCTTATAATATATACATATATTCTCTAGAAAACGAACTCTCATTAGTAAAAAACAAAAACTGAAAAATGAATTTATTTTTTGAAAAACAAATGCTACATATATAGGCTTGTATATTTTTTAACCAAATATTGTTTATTATTGTAGCATATAAGCTTTAAACAAAGGGATTTTGTAAATAAAATCAGAACTCACTAGAAAATGTAATAATAAGATCTGTATTCTGTGAACAATAATGCAAACAAATTTTGTTCTTTCAAAATATTCTCATTAAAGTTTTCATTACTACAGGAAAAAATGGTACAATATACCTGTATATGTTCTTTATTGTCCTATGAGTACATTTTCTGTTGTAAGTTGTTGGATTTCTCATATTTGTATGTTATTGTAAATGTCTTTTTATTCTGCTTCACTGTTACTTTGTTTATCAGCTTACACGTAAATTTTTACTTTCATATCATACTCTTCAGAAGATGAGAAGCAGTAGTGTTCCTTTGAAGCTTTTTTTAAATGGTGTTTAACGCCAGTTTTTACTACTGAGGCACCACAGGCAGTGGACACTGATGGTACATGAAACGAAATGATATATTAGGAAAGGATTTTTTAAGAAAGGAAACGTTTTCGGCCTAAGTTTAGGGTACCTCCCTGGCATTTGCCATTTATGAGGACTGAGGAAAACCTGGAAAAAACCTTAGTCAGGGAGGACGGTCCTGGCGGGATTTGAATCCCAGACTTCCCGCTCATGAGTCTGCGCCTTAACCTTGGCCACCTGTGGCAGTCTTTTGAAGCTGCCTTGTTTCACAGCCTGCCTTCTTTTGTGTGGTCATGTTGTCTTATTCTAATTTTTCTGAATCATAATCAGTATTTTTGTGAATCATAAGAATTGTCTCAGCAGATAGACATGAACATGCTATGTTGAGTGGCAGACCAAATTAAATTTGCTAAAGTAAAATCATAAAGTCACCAACCACCTTATAAAGTGTAAATGAGTTTTTGAATTCAAGAGGCTTGTCTCAGTAAAGACATTTGTAGTAATGGAAAATATTTCAGTGGAATATTGATTCATTGATGACTGTTGATAAGTTTGCATCCCTAACATTAGAATGACTACCTTCTGATTTCTTCTTGAGTGATGAGCTGTTTTTATGAGCATATAAATAATTGTTGAATAGAAATAGTAATTCAACATCCAGTAGCTTCATGTAGTGTTTACTATGGAGAATCAAACTTTGGAAATTGGTTATACTAACTAAACAAATAACATCTGCATTTCAGGAGTGCCTATGATGGCCTCTACTATTAAAATCAGTGTGTCTAGTTTGACAATTTGAATGAAGTCCTGAAATAGTGTGAAAGTGTATAGCTGTATCTACCCAGAGAAGTGTGTTCCATAAACTGTACCTTGGAGGAGTCCTATCCAAGAGCTGTGCCTTGAAATTTAAATACAATAAAAGAGAGTAAAATATTGTTATAAGAATTATGTTTTGAAAGAAAAAGGGTGCACCCTTACTAACTTGTGCTTAACTCTGAAGTTTTTGCATATTTTAAATTAAGCCAAAAAAAATTCTATAAATAAAAAAAAAACTCAATATATGCATTAAATTTGAAAATAATTTTTTAAAAAAAATCACAAAGTATAAGTCCAAAACTCAATATCATTGCAATTACAATGAGGCATTTGTTAGGTCAGCATCCACCATGTTGTTAAATTACTCAGTCAAATAAGACATTTTGACTATTGAACTACACCCTATGCGTTAGACAACTGTACCACAGTGACAGCATTAAAGGTGGTCAAATGCTGGGTTATTCTCTCTCATTCTCATTTGCGAGAGTGACTGTGCAAGATTGCTGCTATTGGAAATCGCGTATCTTGGAAGCAGCCTTTCCGTAACATGGCAACTTGAGAACTTCCATAGACATTAGACTGGTGACCAAAACATAATACAATACTGTGCATAATACCATACAAGGAGAAAACTTAGATGTAGTGATGAAAGAGTATGAACAGGAAATCATTGTTTCTCGGTTCACATAGGCACTCTTATTTGTGGCCAAACTTTGCTCCTTACAAGAATGAATAATTAAGACAAATATGCTCTTGTAAGTTACCGTTGGCATACCTTTCCCCATTTATACATGCCATGTCCTTTTTGCAGCAGCAGGAGTGAGCAAGTCAGGTTGCTGAGATACGAGCGAGATTAAAATTGTATTTTACTGGCTTTAGACAGTTCCACTAAGTAATTCCCACCAATTAGTTATCTGTTCTAATGCTCAACAAGTTTGTGTAATTAAGATCATTGTATGATTAAGTCGAACTACACACTCTTATGACTCCACTTACTTGTTTAAATGTAGTACATCTTTGTCTGCATCCTCAGGTACTCCTCAACTGCTGGATAATTTGTTATGCTTTAGGGATGTATAATCTGCTTTGGTGGAGGTGTGATGAACTTAAAGCTTATGTTTTCATCCCCAAAAGTGTCAGAGTTCGTTAATCTGACTCTGTATTTGTTAATGTAGATTTACTCCCATATTGCTGGCTCTGTAGATCCTTGTACTGATTGTAATAATTTTGCTTGTTCATTATGTCATGGTTTTCTGTCCAGAAATGAGATACTAGTGCTGATTTCTCCATTTGTATGTATTTTATGTTCCTGAACTGTTCTTTTAACCATATGCATATGTTTAACTTTGTTTTTCCAATATAGACTTTTTCATATTGTGCACAACTTATTTGGTAAATACTTGCTTTTTTCTCTAATGGGATAAGTTCATTAAAATTGTTATTCTGAAGATTTTTAACATTAAATCTATTTATAGGTGCCAATCTGATATTAAAATCCTTTAGAATGTTTTGAAATTTTTGCATAGCCCATGGATGATATGTGAATTTTTTAAAAACTATCTTCTCTTTTTCTGCTGAAAGAGTTGTGGTTTCTTTAATAAGTTTCAGCCTCTTGAATTTCTATATTTTTTGTGAATGAGTTCGTTTCTAAATCCATTTTTAACTGCTATTCTTTCTATTTGCTTGTATATTTTAGAATATTATTCCTTGATAATTTGTAGGTTAACTAGCCTGTGTGTTAAGCTGTAGATCACTGCATGTTTATGTGTTTTGGGGTTAAATCCATCAGCTTTGATGTCATTGTCTCCGTGCCTATTCTTTCTGTAGATTCCAGATTCAAGGTTTCCTAGATGTTTCATCATTTTAATGTCCAAGAATGGTAACATGTTATATGTTTCCGTTTTGTATGTGAACGATATACTTTTATCTTGTATATTCAGAAGTTTTATGGCATCATCAATGTGCTTTTTGTTAACTATGGCTAATATATCATCAACATATCTGTACCAGATTTTAAATATGTATGGGAATGTTGAGTTGATGTGTGTTCCAAATCTGTTAATGAAGAGGATAGCTAGAAATAGAGTTAAGGGGCTGCCCATCATCCAGATTCTTGTTTATAGAATGAAACATTGAATTGGTATGTGCAAATTTCAGTGAGTTTTATGTATTGCTTTATTTCAAGTATGTGTAACCCTCCGCAAAGAAGGATGCTGGTTGCTGATGGAACCATTTTTCCGTGGCATCATGAACTGCTTGATGAGAGGTGAAACTCTTACCCTTCAGCACTTTTTTCAACAGACGAAAAGCGTGATAACTACAAGGGGGATAGATATCTGTAAGGTGGGTAATTCATAATTCCCCAGCATAAATTCATCGAATGTCCACCATTGCATTGGTATTCTGTGGGCATGCTTTATCATGGAGCATATATACACCTGCAACAATTTTCCATACCATCTGTTTACATTTAACAAAAGATTTCACTTGTTGATACATCTTCCTTACACAGGAATTGAATCACTCTATGTTGTACTTTTTGATAGCATCCATTATACACCATTTTTGCATAAAGTTATTCCTGTATTCAGCAGATATGCCATCAAAATGACCACGTATACAAAGCCATGCAGTGCTACCACAACTTTTGTCTCATCAACTATTTGCAGTGTTTCCAGCTCGGTCTATGTTTAATTTGGACAATATATAAATGGAAAACCATTTTGGAAGGTCAATGGACAGGGGTTGATAGAATGTTTAAGTAATGAAAAGCAAATGTGGAGAAACATTTTTAAAAAGCTAAAACGTACAAAACCACTATCACAAGATGTTTATTTAAGGAATAAATCTATGGACTTATATATCTAAACAAAATCTTTCATAATCATGCAGACATGTTAAAGTTATCACACAGAAAGTATACAGTCACATTGCTACCCAAATGAACTACACCAGGTTTATCAAATTTTAAAAATTCCAGGCAGTTGTACCATGGCTATTTATTTAAATGGTCCCAAAAATAATTCCATTTCTGCATTAGGCATTTTCCCATGTTAATATATTATTTTGTACAGTAAATGGTTCTGAAATTATTTTCCATTTCTCCAGATTTCCATTTTATATAAAGTCTCTTTTAGACTGATTTTTCTTGGTAATAATTAAAAATACTAACTATTAAGCTGTATACGAACTCATATTCAAATTCTTTAATTTTTTCATTCATTTTGTTATCTTAGCTCTATATGAAATTATATGATAGTGATGGTGATTATTATTAAGATGATACTGACCTGCCAAAGCCAACTCACTTGCCTAACTGACATTGAATGTAGCAGAAGGAGGTCATGTAATAGTTTTCTGGTCTCCTTTCAGCAGGTTATATTGTTCAAGTTGTTTTTTTTTTTTTTTTTTTTGTTTTTGTTTTTGTTTTTTTTTTTTTTTTTTTTTTTTTTTTTGAGTAGTGTTTAATGCCCGTTTTTACTACTGAGGCACCACAGGCGGTGGGCACTGATGATACATGAGACGAAATGATAAATTGGGAAAGGATTTTTTTTTTTTTAAGGAAGGAAGCGTTCCAGGCCTAAGTTTTAGGTACCTCCCCGGCATTTGCCAGTTATGAAGACTGAGGAAAACCTGGAAAAAAAACCCAGCCAGGGAGGACGGTCCTGACGGGGATTCGAACCGCAGACCTCCCGCTCACGAGTCCTTGCCTTAACGACCACCCGTGGCGGTTTGTTCAAGATTATGGATATAATGTTAGGAATGGGGATAATGATAGAGCATGAGGGGAAACCAATGGAAATCTACCCAGATACCACTTTGTCACAAATTTCATATCAAGTCACTGATATCAAGCCCAAGTTTTCGTGGTAGAAGACAAGATTAGTCTAACAATTGGCCATACATAGGCATTTATTAGATGATGCACAAGGAATAGTTTCTGTAGATCATAATTAGCTCTGTAGACTTCTATGCAGTTTTTTAATGGTTTGATGTTAAATTTTTCATATCACTTTCTAGGAAGAGTTCAAAACATTTGCTCACAATTCAATTTTTCAAAATACATTATGAAAGCCCCTAAAGTCTAATATCTATGTTATAGATCCAAGGGCTGTCAACACCGGATTGATACAGTGGGAACTTATGCCCTGAGAATATACACATTAACTAAAATCATTAGCAGAGATTTCTTCCAGAGTTGTGATTTTGTAACAGGATACCTCCTTTATTGTTAACTCAGAAATGCAGTGCTTGAATAAATCAAAGCATATCTTTAATTCTAGAAATTGCACTTATACCTTTTCTTTTAATTTATTTATTTAGTTAGCTATATACATTATGTATATGTATATAGCTATATTATGTTAGCATTTCATTAATTAGAAAAATGTCCAATATTGATCAAATTTGGAGCTAACACAGTAAAATATACATTAAAATTCTACCCTGAGTTACTGTTTAATAAAACACTCTTCCTAACTTCACTTACTCCATGACTTTATCAGGACATACTGAGTCTTTCTTGGCTTTGTCTCCCATTTTACAGCAGCTGGCAGGTCAGCAATCAGAATGGTAATTCTTAATCTTATTTTGATTTAAAGTAAAACACTAAAAATCATGTCGTCACATTAAAGCTCTCTTTAAGTTTCACAAACACACTTATAAAAGTAATTTTGGTACATGTTTCGTGAGGTACATTCCTCACATTGTCAACCAAAACGACGACTGAGGAGCCAATTTCATCAAAGTATGTATGTTACTATGCTTGCTCTGGTGGTCTGTTAATGAACTTAAACAGTATGTTGTCTGCTTCCGGTATATCAAAATTCATAAGTTTGTATTCATATTTTTTTATGTAAATTTTTTCCCATATATTAAGTTCTTTCGGATGTTGAATTGTTTTTAGTAATGTTATGTCCTTCTCTATTTCATGATTCTCATTGCAAAAATGTGCAGCCACTGCTGATTTTTCTACTTGTTTGTGTCTAATATTTCTCCAGTGTTCCTTTAATCTTATCCCCACATTTCTCTTTGTTTTTCCTATGTATATTTTCTCACAATCCTTGCAATTAATTCTATATATACCTGAATGTTCTTCTTTCTTCTTTTTTTGTTTAATTTTATTTAGATTTAATAGTTTACCAACACTATATCTGTTTATTGGTGCTAGAGTAATGTTGTACTTTTTGAAAATTTTTTGGAATTTATGGTTAACATAAGGGTGATATGTGAATTTTTGATAGGTATTTTCTTTAAGTGAAGAACTGAGTGTGGTGATTAGTTTAATTTCCTTTTTATTTTTAAATCTTTTTATTTTTTTATCTACCATTTGTTTGTTAAATCCATTTATTTCTGCTGTGTGTATTATATGTGCATATTCTTTCCTGTATTCTTCTTTACTGAGTGGTGTATTAACTAGCCTATATGTCATACTATTGAATGCTGCTTCCTTGTGGGGTCTGGGGTTGAAACCTTTTGCTTTTATGTAATTGTCGGTATGTGTGTCCTTTCTGTATATACCAAATTCTATATTTTTATTCCTTTTTATTATCCTTAGGTCCAGAAAAGGTAAAGTATTATTAACCTCGGTTTCCATAGTGAATTTTATGGTTTTTTCTTGCAAGTTCAACAGTTTCAATGAATCTTCTATGAATCTATCTTCTACAATGGCAAACACATCATCAACATATCTGTACCATGTTTTGAATATGTATGGGAAGGCTTTCATTATATGTGTTTCAAAATAGCTCATGAACAGATCAGCCAAAAATGGAGATAGTGGACTACCCATCATTAAACCTGATTTTTGTTTATAAAACTTTCCTTCAAATGTGAAGTAGGTTTGGTTTAAACATAGTTCTGTGAGTTCAAGATAAGATTAACAAAAGTTTCACTGTGTGGATTCCCAAATTCCGTAAACATGGTAATTCTTACTGGAGTAGATGTTAATATCCACACAACTGATTCAACTTCTTGCAACTACTGTTAGAATTACAATGAAAATGAGCATGCACATACCTAATGATAGGAAATGTTACAATGGGATATTAGTTTAGTTTAGTTTCTGGAGCATTCAATGAGTTCTCAAAGCAGTCACAGAGACCTGTGAACATAGAATTTGTCATATACAATTACCACAGTCGCACATAATCTACGATTACACCTGTGAATAATCTGTAAAGGAAAAAATGTGTAAATTTTTGAAGGTTATGGTATTATTATTATATCCACCAGGATACTGAAATATATTTATTGAATTTACTAAGTTTTGTTTTTCTTTATGACTGATAGGTTAAGTAATCAAAATTCTGTATATTTTCAGAAAGTTTTCTCTGAATTAGTTCAGAAAAACATGAAAGCATAGATTTTGATTAAACCTGTTTCGCCTGATTTTGAATTTATACTATAAAATTTATGTCAAATTACAGGTAGAGTAACATTTCTCACTTACTGCATTATATAGCCCTGCAGCCATTGCATAAATTCTTGCATTCCCAAGTAAAAATGCAGATGTTTCAGTCCCTTCAGTATGCTTCTGAATATACTGCAAAGCTGCTTCAATATACTCCAAACCTCGACTTAAGAGAACTTGTTTTTCCTCAATAAAAGATGAGGACCTGCTGAGATGATAAAACATATAACCTATTCCTCCAATGCCCACATATAAGCCACTATCTGCTCCACTAACCGATGCCGGCTGCCTTTCTGTAATGCGATCTATCGTCTGGAGGATCTTTGACTTCCAACTTTTGTTAAAATCATCGTTATCTCCCTGATAATCTTAAAGTGTATTAATGAAGTACCTTTTTGGCTCGCTCATTACGGTTGTATTATAAATGCGACGCACTATTAATTTTGTGTTACTTTGGGAAATGGAATTAAATGTCCTTTTCAGAAGAACTGTTAGCATTAACTATCTCGTAAATATACAAATATCTTTTTACAGTATTCATACCACATTTATTCTCTCACTGTAATTTAGGTTTTAAAGCATTGCCAAACGACTTAAACTGTGACAACAGCTTAAATTAAGTAAAAATTGTACTTACGAAGCTGTAGACAATGGAGTGGTAATATATGTTACATTAATGCTTTCAGTTGTTAACACTAACTCCACTTACTTATTTAAAACTTTGGACTAGTTTCGGGAGAGGTTCCTCCCATCATGGAACACCAACATATAATGAAGACGGCTATAACTAATGGTTTCAACACAGACTCAATAACAAAAATCATCAAAAAAGCTAAAAGACAAAAATCAATTAAGGAAGTCTCCACACTTAAAAACACCCAAGACAGATATAAATTCAAAAGTTTCACATACCACCCAACTTACCACAACAAATTTAAGAAGATATTCAAAGAGCATGGAATTATGTTAGCCCCAAAGAACAAATACAATATAAAAAATTTAGTAGACTGCACAATGAAAGATACCATTCCCACAGAACAAAAATCAGGAATATATGAGATTAAATGTGCAGATTGTGAGCAGAGCTACATTGGGAAAACAAAAAGAAATTTAGAAATTCGAAGAAAAGAACATTTTAGGAACATTAGATTGAAACAGATAGACAAATCAGCAATAGCAGCTCATTTTTGGAACAAAAATCATGAAATAAAACCAGAAATTAAATTATTGAAACAACTTCGCAAACCAATAGAACTATCCAGATGGGAGAGAATTTTCATTTTAAAAAATAAGAACAACTTAATGAATTTTGATTTTCCGCCGCTGGATGAACTCAGCAAGTTTCTATTGAAGCCACGAGATACCACCACAGGGGCGAACGGGCGTCCATCCCCCGTTTCGAACAACGGCACTCAGTCAACAGCAGCCGATGATGGGAGGAACCTCTCCCGAAACTAGTCCAAAGTTTTAAATAAGTAAGTGGAGTTAGTGTTAACAACTGAAAGCATTAGTGTAACAGCTTAAATGTTGATAGCTTTATTATATCAGTTCTAAATCTTTGGTTGTAGATGACTGAGAAATAAGGAATAAGTACTTAATATGAACAATTAAACATCTGCAATCTGTGCGCAGAATTTAAAATTCTGAAACAAATCGTCAATGGGAAGCGCATAACATAACAATTGTTGACCATTTGACAATAAAATGCCCTAGAGTGGGCGTGGTTGAATTCAGAGGGCTTCAAATATATTGGTTAGTTAGTTAGTTCTCGGAGCATTCAGTGAGTTCGTGGAGCAGCCACAGAGACCTACGAACATCGAACTTGTCATATACAATTACCACAGTAGCTTTCAATCTGTATTTACAAAAATTTGTCTGCATCTACATAAATAATTACAATTAAAATAAAAAAGAACACTTAGAATACTCAAACAACAACAAAAATAGACAAGTCACTTAATCATACAAATTTTATTATATACAATATATACAATTATGGAATGCTAATAAAGTAATTGATACACACTTAATGTTTTTTACTGATGAAGAATGATTCCATTTACATGGTCATGTTTTGGCACAAAATCATATTGAAGTGCAGAAAGCCCAATTTTGTGAACAAAACTCTTTTGCATGACAAGAAAATTGGCATATGGAACCATGCTTAATCAGTAAATAATATTAAACATGGATCAATTACTCTATCATTAACATTTCGTAACATCCAATTATTGAAATTTACCTGAAAATCAGGATCACCTGCATATAGCTGATTAACAACAGTAATCTTGTATGCTTTCAAGTTAAAATTGACTCAATTTAGGAAGATGAATTGATGTATGATGACAGTTCTATAAAAAGATGCCAGAAATGTATGGATGGAGTAGAACAACATTTCCAATATCTCCAGTCATAAGGTATAGGTTTATTTTCATAAACCCTAGACTAAGTGAAGCTAGCAAGATTTTTTTTTTCCAAATAGTTTGACTCACGATAGAGGTTTAATTAGAAAGAAACCTATCCATTTGTTCAATCAGTGGTATTCCTTTGAAACCACTTATCTCTGCCATGCATCATTACAGCTTTAGTTTCATAAGCATAAGTTCAACAAATGCATTTCTATAATGGAAAAGCAGAATAATCATGACTTGTTATAAAACTGTGTCGTCTGCATAGGATCTTAATGGGCTTTTAAATTAGCAACCTTATTGAAATGAAATGAATTGAATTTATTTCAACAAATAACATAATAGTTAAATTTCTGCATTATGCTTAATTCATAAGTAACCGACACTATTAATATTAATCCATATATTAGACTGCCCATTTTATTTGGCACTGGCCACTAAGCTGAGCAGTCCACTAAAGTTGATAATTACATGTTAGCACATAGTATTTAATGCTTACATTATTATTTCTGTGCTTATTAACATCCCGTTTCTACTTATTTTTTTATTTTCTGTAAATATTGCCCAATGCTTTTACTTTTTTTTTTACTTTTTTTTTATTTACTTTTTTTTTTATGCTCCTATTCATTCTATACCATGCCCCTTTCTTTTCTCCAAATCTCTGTTTCTATGCATTCAAATAGAATGTCTTGTATATCTTCTCTTCCTGCATGTAATGGACATGCCTTGCAAATAACTATTTCATTTAAATTTGAATAGTTTGGGATTTTCACAGTGAAATATAGTACCATATAGCAAATTATTTATGAGGAAGTCACTCAAATTTCACTAGTTTTATTCCACTTCCTTGGACATGTTTCAAAGGCAAATTTCCTTCATCATCAGCACATTTCCACTGTCAGCTTTCCAGCGTGGTATTAAGATGTCGCTCTTTGGATTTTATAAACTTTTTGATTAAGTTATTTCTAGTTCACTTATCTAACCCATCTTTGGAAAATGTATACTGGTATATTGGCAGGAAGACTGCATGAATGGGCAGAGAAGGAAGGTAGACTTACAGAGTTTCAAGCAGATTTTAGAAAGAAAGGAGAACACTACATAATATAATGTTAATCCGCACCATCGTGAATAAGTATTTGAGAAATAAAAAGGGAAGAGTATACATTTTCTTTGCAGATTTTGAGAAAGCATTCGATACAATAAATAGGGATCCTTGGTTTATAAGTTAATAAGAAAAGGATTGAGTGATGGATTCTTGCTGAGATTTCAAAGATTATATGATGGAATTAGGTGTGAAAGAAATAGGATCAGAGATTATATGACCCAAAAATTTTATTGAGGCAAGAGTGCAAATTAAGCCGAATACTCTTTAATTTATTTATAGATGATGTTATTGAAAGGATCAGAAACAAAAATAGGCATTGTCCAACTGTTGGAAATAGTGAAGTATCAGCATTACTTTTTGCGGATCTTATAGTAGGAGCATTAATGGTGATAGGATTGCTATTGATGAGATTAGTAGATATTGTGCAGAATGGAGATTAAGGTTAAATGAGAAAAAATCAAAGGTAATGGTATTTAAAAAAGGTGTAAAGTTAAGGAAAGATGAGAAATGGTATATACAAGGTGAAACAGTAGAAGTAGTGAAGGAGTTTGATTACTTGAAGGTGAGATTTGCAAGTAATGGAAGATAGGAGGTACAGATAGAATGTGCCCAATTAAAAGGCAAACAGGTGATAAGAGCTGCCAGAATAAGTTTATTTAGGACTCCAACATTACCTGTAAAATGATTGGAGAGACTATGTAAGGCAGTGGTAGACGCAAAGATATTATATGAAGTCGAGGTTTGGGGAGTTGAAGAGGGGTTGGAGGAAGGTGGAGTGGTACACGGAATGTTTTGTAGAGAAGTGTTGGGATTATCCAAGTGTTCTCCAAGCTGGGTTAGTTTGCTTGAATTAGAAAGAATGGGGAGGAAAGGATTGATTATAGAAAGAGCAATGAAGTATTGGTATCATATTCTCAAATTAGACAGCTCAAATATATTAAAGGAATGTTTGAAATATCAAAAAGAGATTTTAGAAAGGAAGAGTTCATATGGGGAGGTGGGAAGTGTACTAGAAGAAATAGGTTTGGGGAATATATTAAGAGCAGGTGAAAGTAATGTTAATGGATTTTGGGAAATAGTGAGACAGAGGCTAGAAGATATTGAAAAGCAAGAGATTTGGGCTAGATTAGATGATAAAAGTTCCTTGGTCATATATAAAAGAATCAAACAGAATTGGGTTAGAGAGAAATATATTGAAATTTGTGATCAAATGGGTAGGATGGGTTGGGCGAGGATGTATACAGGAGTGATACTCATAAAAGGATATAGCGGAGACAGTAATGATAGATGTAGTGTGTATGGGGAGAAGTCAGTGTGTCCCATTATTTATTGGAATGCAAGAAAGTAAAATGGTGGCAGGAAAAAGTTTATGACAATAAATGGGACAATTTCCAGAAGGATTTAGCGTTAAATAAAATACAAGTAACAAGAGTGTAAAAAAAATCCAGAAAATGGGAAAGTTTTTGGGTCAAGGTAAAGAGCAGTGGAAACGAAATAGGAAGAAAGTAAAAGGAGATTTCTTACAGTCAGACAACCATGTGGTTAACAAGGTAGGGAACTGTATTTTGGAGAATGCTGCTAGGATCTAGAGTAAAAAGAGTGGGTTAATAATGTATGTAAAGATATAGTTTTTATTGTAAATTGAGGATATATTGTCAACAAATTATAAACCTAATGGTGGAATAAATTCAATTTAACTAACATCTTGATATTTTAAACATTGGTTTAAAAAATTATTGTCATCAAGCTGCAGGATTCTATACCAATATTTTAAAGCTCTCTCCATAACCTTTTCTTGATACTTGTCCCCATTAGCCACTGTTAAGGGCATCCCTAGAACTTCCTTATAAAACATCCTATGTACTTTATCCACAGAGATGAAATAAAAATTTCTTTATCTTAAAAACTAAAGAACAAGGACTAAACAAATTTTTCTAAGGGAAGTAGTATGAAAATAATTATTTCATACTAAGATAGTATGCTGCAATGGCTATTTGTAACTTTCCTTGTAAATTACATATTCACACAGAGGATGTGTGTTCTTTTCATAGAAGAAGAAAGAAATAGGTGGCTACCATTTCTAGATTTAAAAATTATAAGAAATGGAAATTGTTTGAATTTTGGAATTTATAGAAAAGAAACATACGGAAAGGAAACATAAAAAATTAGAGTTATAACCTTATTCCACATAAATATGCAGTGTTTCACAGTTTGGCACATAGATTGATGAATACAGAAGCAGAGTACAAAATAGAATAAAAACAAATAATAAAGACAGCTATAATAAACGGTTTCAACAAAGACACTAATAAAATTATCAATAAATCTAAAAGACAAAATGGGATAAGGGAAGTTTCCACACTGAAAAACACAAAAGAAGAATACAAATTCAAAAGTTTATCCTACCATCCAATCTACCACAAGTTCAAGAAAATTTTCAAAGAACATCTTATAATGTTAGCCCCAAATAACAAATACAACATCAAGAATTTATTAGGATGCACAGTAAAAGACTCCATATCACCAGAACAGAAATCAGGAATTTACGAAATAAAATGTGCAGATTGTGAACAGAGCTACATAGGCAAAACAGAGAAGTTTGGAAATTCAGAGGAAAGAACATTTTAGGAATATTCGGTTTAAGCAGGTGGATAAATCAGCAGTAGAGGCTCACTTTTGGACCAAAAATCATTAAATAAAACTGGAAATTAAACTGCTGAAACATCTTCACAACCCATTGGAACAACCCATTTCTCCACTTGAGAAACAATTTTCATATTAAAAAACATAGAAAACTGAATGAATTTTGAGTTTACTCCTATGGATGAACTCAGCAATTTCCTACTTCCACTAACAGAGGCCACCACAGGATATTCCGGTTGTCTAGCCATCGTTTCAAGTAATGGAGGTTCAATGAGCAACTGAAGATGGGAGAGATTCTCCCAAAACGCATCTTACTTTTATGTAAGTAAGTGGAGTTAAGTGTAAAAAATGAATACCTAAGTTTAGGATGAATTAAATATGTTCATACTAACTCCACTTACTTAACACTAGAACATGTTTCAGGAGCAATTGATCCCATCATCAGAGTCAGTCAACAGCTAATGATGGGAACAATTGTTCTCAAAAATTGTAGTTAGGTGAAGTTAATGTAAACAGATTTAATGCATTATTGTAGGATATAGTACCACTCCATTGTCTACAGCTTCGTAATGTACAATTTTTTACAACTTACTTTTTGATTCTCACGAAATAGATTCCTATTTTTTACCATTAAGTCCTGTGCGTATGAATGAAGGCTTAATTATAGATAAGCATATTCTTTTCAATCCAAATTAACCATTTTAAGTCAGAAATTGAGTTTAGTATGCATATACTGAAGTCTTTACCATCAGAGCTCATTAAATAAAAAGAATGTGTTATGATTATGCATGTATAAGTTTCTTAATAACATTATTATGTTTCTAGGAGGAAGTGCTTGAAAATTGCAAGAGCCGAGGAGTTGATGCATGCATATTTCAGACACCACAAAAACTTCATTTAACTCTGGGTACTTTAGTATTGATGGACAATGAAGAAAGAGAAAAGGCAGCACACACACTGAGGGAATGCAAAAATACTATAATTGAGTATGTGAAAGTATACTATCACTTACAGTAGACTTAAAGTATTTTTGTTTCTGCTATTGGTTCACATACCTATCAGGAAAGTTCTTTTTCCAGCTTGTGAGAGAGAAAGGAAGTGAATTAGCTAGAAGGAAGACAATTAGATAAATATGATTGCATTTTATATATATGATAGTAATAAAAGTTTAAATGCACGCTCATCTTTTTATCTTATTCCTGTTAAGATTTATTATTATGATTAATTCCATTAAATGATATATCCTATAAAAATGATGGGCTGCTTTAAAGTTTTTGAACCTTTCTCACCATATTTTAAACACATTTAACAAGTGAATATTCTGAACCTGGAACTGTATTGTGCTTTTCAGTGCTGTGATGCATTGTCAGCAGTGTATTGTTCTTTACTTAAATGTAAATTGGAACTTGCACAGTGAAGCTAATCATATTAATTCATATCATTGTATGATTCAGTTGAACTACACACTCTTAAAGCTTCACTTACTTTTCATAAATGTATAGAACCGGTTTCGAGAACATTTAGTTTCCATCTTCAGCCAGGCTAAAGTTCAACTGTCGGATCATTCGTTGAGCTGTGGGAATGTATATTCTGCTCTGGTGGCGGTGTGATAAACTTGTAGTTTATGTTTTCATCCCCAGCAATGTCGAAGTTCATTATGCTATCTTTGTATTTGTAGATGTAGATTTTCTCCCTGGTTGCTAATTCCGTAGGTCCTTGTACTGATTTTATTAATTTTGCTTTATTTATTATGTCGTCATTTTGTGCCTAAAAATAATATGCTACTGCTGATTTCTCTATTTGCTTGTACTTTATGTTCCTGAAATGTTCCTTTAACCATATGCCTATGTTTCTCTTTGTTTTTCCAGTGTATATTTTTTCACATTCTGCACAGTTTATTTTGTAAATACATGATTTTTCTTCTTGTAGAATACTGTCATTAACATTATCTATCAGTAAATTTTTAACATTAAATCTATTAATCAGTGCCATCCTGATATTAAAATCTGTAAGAATATTCTGAAATTTTTTTGTGGCCCATGGATGATATGTGAATTTTTTAAAAATTAGTTTATCTTTTCTTGCTGAAAATGTTGTGATTTCTTTGATAAGTTTTTGTCTCTTGAATTTCTGCAACTTTTATGTACTATTTCTTTTTTAAAACCATTTTTAACAAGCTGTTTCTTCTATTTGTTTGTATTCTTTAAAATATTCTTCTTTGCTAATTTGTAGGTTAACTAGGTGGTGTGTTAAACTGTTAATTACTGCATGTTTGTGAGCTGTGGGGTTAAAACTGTCAGCTTTGATGTGATTATCTGCGTGTGTATTCTTTCTGTATATTCCAAATTTAAGATTTTCTTGGCATTTCATTATTTTAATATCCAAGAATGGTAGCATGTTATCTGTTTCTATTTCATATGTAAATGATATTGTATCTATTTTGTATGTAAATGATATTTGTATATAGTATATTTAGAAGTATATTGTATATTTAGAAGTTTTAAGGCATCGTGAATGAGTTTTTTGTTAACTATGGCAAATATATTGTCTACATATCTGTACCATACCTTAAATATGTATGGAAAAGCTGTGTTGATGTGTGTTTCAAATCTACTCATGAAGAGGTTAGCTAGAAATGGAGATAAGGGGCTGCTCATTGTAAGTCCTGCTTGTTGTTTATAAAATTTTCCTTTAAAAGTAAAAAAGGCTTGGTTTATGCAAATTTCTGTCAGTTTGATGTATTCTTTTATGTGTGTATCATTAATTCCACTTGTTTTTAGCCAATCATGTAGATAAATCAGGAGTTTTTCTTTTGGTATGCTCGGAAACAGAGATTCTACGTCGAAAGATATAAGAGTGTCAGAGGGATGCAATTTTATGTCTTTAATTTTTTCTATTAACTGATATGAATTGTTTATGCTCCTGGTTTGAAATTTTGGTAATGTCTTGAATCTATTAGCTAACCATTTTGCTAAATAGTAAGAGGGAGTATTGATGTTGTTAATGATGGGGCGCATACCATTTCCAGTCTTGTGAATTGTAGGTAAATCATATACCTTAGCTATTTTAGGGTTGCTCTGTTTTATTTTGTATATTGTTTCTTTTGGAATGATTGTACATGTTTTCAGAACCTCATTGATGGAATTAACACACCGTTTCAATGGGTATGACTGGATCTGAACATATTCTTTTTTATTTAATAAATTCTGCATTCTATTATTATAATCTTCTT
The DNA here is from genome assembly GCA_030762175.1 of Metallyticus violacea. Taxonomy (NCBI): domain Eukaryota; kingdom Metazoa; phylum Arthropoda; class Insecta; order Mantodea; family Metallyticidae; genus Metallyticus; species Metallyticus violacea. Next base: position 68,871,628 of record CM060839.1, on the reverse strand, counting down.
TATCCAATATTACTACTCTGTTTCCTTTGTCTGCTTTAATACAAACAACATCTTTTTCTATAAATATTGTACTTGCGAAGCTGTTGATAATGGAGTGGCAATAACCTTCACTTATGTATTCACTTTACACTATACTCCATTCACTTACATATTATTATTATTATTATTATTATTATTATTATTATTATTATTATTATTATTATTATTATTACTATTATTACTATTATTACTATTATTATTCATATTATTCATATTATTATTATATTTATTATTATTATTATTATTATTATTATTATTATTATTATTATTATTATTATTATATAGAAATATATAGAATTATTTATTATTAGATTCCAAACCTAAGTATTTATGACAAAACAATTTTTAGTGTCTTCTTTTGCCTTTTTTTCATTGATACCAATATATAAATGTTGCATTTTCTTGTTTTAAAAATATGGTCATTCTATAATTGAAATGATAGTATGACTGAGTCAAACTGAATACTCTTATTGCTCCATTACTTGTCTATAAATTTAGAACCAGTTTCACAAACCTTTGTTCGCATTGTCAGCTAGAAAGGCCACTGCTGGATACTTTGTTATGCTTTGGGATTGCGTATTCTGCTCTGGTGGAGGTGTAATGAACTTAAAATTTATGTTTTCATCTCCAAAAGTGTTGAAGTTCATTAAACTTTGTATTTGTATATATAGATTTTTTCCCAAGTTGCTAATTCTGTAAGTCCTTGTACTAATTTCAATTATTTTGCTTTATTCGATATGTCATGGTTTTCTGTCCAGAAATGAAATGCCACTGCCAGTTTCTCCATTTGCTTGCATTTTATGTTCCTGAAATGGTCATCTTATATTTGAAGTAACAATCCTCTCATGCAGACACTGTTCAGCAGGGATAATAGTAGTTTCAATTGAGGTAAATTGTGACTGAGTGGCAGACTAGTGAAGTTGTGTGAATTCTTGTAATTAATTTGTTGACTTATTCTGTCATTGCCTGACTATATTGATGAAAATAAATACAATACTATATAACAAAATGGCTGACAAACTAAACAAAGAAGGGTGCAACAAAACCAACATGGATTTAGAAGAATTAATATATTTTGAACTCTTTGCTAAATTCAAAACTGAAAACAATGCCAGTTCATTATTAGCATAAAGAATATTTACTGGAACTATGTTAGATCTCTTTGACTTCTTTAGAACAAAGAAAATAAAAATTAAGTATATTACACCCCAAATATAATTCTAACAAATTGTTAGGTGATAGTATTTTACAAAATTACCACTTTACAACAATGCAAAGTATTTATTTCATTCTTAGCAGTTAGTGTTTGATAGTTCACTATCAGTGAGGATGATGACAGCTACAGAGTGTATGTGATGCTAACAATAGCAAGCCTGTTCAAAACAGAACTTAGTAAATTAATAAAACTAGAAATATGTTTACGTGTTTCATGAATTCTTATGAAATACTGAATGAAAGTATTTTCATTTTAATGTTTAATGGTTCATACTCAGCTGTTCAAGTGATAGTGAGTGACATGCAGCATTTTCATTGAAAAGAATGAGATTGTCAAAGAAAAAAAGAGCTTGAATGAAAAGTTATTATAAATTGTTTATGTTTTCAATTTATTTCTGCATGATTTATAAAATGTAATTTGTAATATCAATAAAGCAACTCTGAAGAAATTTAGTTTAATATAATAATAGTAATTTTGATGTAACTATTTAAGCTTTCATGACCGGCGTTATTGGAGTAATTTTGATGTTTGGCAGTTTCAATATCAATTTGTACCAAGTCATTTTGTATTTGGAATATTGTATAAATGTCTTTCATGTGATAAAACCTTAGAAATTGGCGATGTTCGTACCAGACATGGGGAAGAGTTCAAGTGGTAATGTATGGTGGCATTTGGTGGGGGGAAAAGATTTTCTGAAACAAAAATTTCAAATACACTGAGTATAAAAGTTCTGACATAAAAACGTTGAACTCTTAGTAAAAGCATGCTATGTAAAACTTGAACTGAACAGACTTTACTATAATTGAATGGTAATTATAAATCAAAAGTCATTTCAAATAACTTTCTCAAGTCTCAGTGCAATGATGATATTCTTTTATTTTAATTTCATTAGGATCACATTCATATTAACTGAATTTATGGTTTATTTTCACCTGGTAATTCTCTAGCATTAAATATTTATAGAGATAGTCTTTAAACTAGATTGACAAATATTAATTCAATTTGGAATCGAATAGAGTAAAACACCCATTAATAATCTCTTCTGAGTAGGATATTTAGAAAACTTTTTGTGGTTTTACTTACATGAAATTTACTCAGGGCACATGTTTTGTCCACATCATCAGCTGTTAAACGACTGTTGGATCATTTGTAGAAGCTTGGTAGATAGCTATCTGGGTTTACTCTGGTGCCCTAGCGATAAACTTAAAACTGCTGTCTGCTTCCGGGATGTCAAAATTCATAAGTTATTCTTCGTGTTTTATATATATATATATAAATTCTTTCCCATATGTTTAGTTCTTTTGATTGTTGAACAGTTTTAAATAACTTGATGCCTTTTTCTATTTCATGGTTTTCATTCCATAAATGTCCTGCCACAGCTGATTTATCATTTGCTTGTAATGGATGTTTCTCCAATATTCCTACAACCAAATATCTATATTTCTCTTCATCTTTTCTAAATAGATTTTTTCACAATCCTTACAGTTAATCTGGTAAATATAAAATGTTTTCTTTGGGCCTGGAATCTGTTTAATTGCAATATTTTTTTGCACTATGTTGTTTTTGAGGTAGTAAGATCATATTGTACTGCTTGAACATTTTTGAAATTTCTTATTGGCTGATGGATGGTAAGTGAATTTTTTAAATGTTTTTTTTTCCTTGATGAATCACTCAAAGTTGATATTTGCTTAATTTTTTTTTCTGGGATCTTTTAATTTTTTGGTTAATCATCTGTTTGTTGAGCCCTTTGGATTTAGCTGCCTCTATCATGTGTAGATATTCATTCTTGTATTCTTCTTTACTCAGTCGTATATTTTATTAGTCTGTATATCATGCTGTTGAATGCTGCTTCCTTATGTGATCTGGATTGAAACCATTGGCTTTGGTATAATTGTCTGTATATATGTTCTTTTTATAGATGCCAAATTCAAGTTTTATTATTACCTTTTATTACTTTCAGATCTAAACATGGCAACATAATATCTCTTTCGACAGTGAACCTAATTTAAGGCTATTGCAAGTTTAAAAGTTTAATGCACTTTCCCCTTGCTTTTGTTTATAATAGCGAATACATTGTCTAGATATCTGAGCTAAACCTTAAAAATGAGGGGAAAAGCCTTAGTGATATGCATTTCAAAATAGCTAATGAATGAGTCAGGAAAGGTGATAATGGAAGTCTTAAATCAGGTGACTTATCTATTGCAACAGCAATTTTGTTGTTTGTTATTTGGATCAAACTGTATACTAACCACATTTTCCAACCCATGTGATTTTCATGGATGAAGCATTTTTAGCACAGGAGGTATTGTGTAATTCCCATAATTCACAAGTTCGGGCTTTGGAAAACCCCATGCCACATTATTACAATTGCATCAAATGAGATTTGGCATCAGGTGTGTAAATATTTTGAATGACTTCCTTGTGGGACCATACATTTTACTGCAACAACTTTGTTCCAACATTGCTTGCTATTAACTATTAAAGATGAATGTAGGAATCAACACAGTGAAACAATTTTAAAATCTTAGGTAGATTAAAAGGGAAACTATTTAAAATCATGTCAACACATTAAAACACTCTTGATGTTCCACTTTTTTTAAAAAACTGGGACATGTTTCATGAGACCTTGCTGACATTGTCAACCATAAACGACTAATGGATCAATCTAAATTGGTAGTGTAAGTGACTGTGAGTTCTCTGGTGGTCTATTGATGAACTTATACAAAATGTTATCTGCTTCTGGAATATCAAAATCCTTGAGTTTATGTTCATATTAAAAAATTACTTGGTATTCTTGCAATAAATTCTGCCTGAGCTGTTGCATCCATTTCCTCTTGATATCAGACAAGGAATGGATTTCAACTTAGCAGGGCACTGGCTAATTTTGGGAAAAGTACACCATTATGTTGTAGCTATTTATCAATCACTGAATAATTTGGGGTGGGCCCATTAACTGCCACCATACTCCCTTGACTTTACCCCACTTGATTTCTATGTGTGGCACCATATGAAGTCTGTAGTTTATGAAACTACTGTTCATTCTAAACAAGATCTTATAGCATGCATAGTCAGTGCAGCAAATGAAATTGTGTAAATATCTAGCATCTTTGAGGGGGGTACAACAGAGTACAGCACATCATTGCAGTTTTTTATGGAAGTCAGATTGATATGGGAAGTGCATGAATCATGTTCAAAAATAAATAGAGCCTGGTATTAGCAAACGCTATATTTTGTATCAATTTTACATGTTACTGTGTACAAATTTTACACTTTGTTGTCGGTCCTGGTGGGGTAGTGGTAACCCTACTTGCCTCGTAGACCCAAGATCACAGGTTCAATCCTAGCCAAGGTGGATACATTTTTGGGGGGCCTAAAAATTATAAGCATAGCTCCTTCGAAAGGGAAGTAAAACCGAGGACCCTGCATCTGAAAGAAACTCAAGCCCAAAAACAAAAGGCCTCTAAGTAAAATTTATTGGTCATTTCATGCCCTGGATCGAATGGGACGCTGATGACCTTAGAAGTAAAGGAGCGTCAGTAAATAAAACAACTCAAAAATCAACATATTTTTCACTTTCTTTAGAAAAAGTTTGTTAACTGACATTTACTTCTTTATGGCTTTTCTTTAAATGTGAAACAACAAATTTTCCACATTCAAACCATTCTGTTGCTCACTACCGTTATATGTGCATAGAATGCACTTGTAAAGCTTCACATGCTCTCAGAGCTTTGGCAAACATAGGCACGACTTTGGCTATTGCATCATCCCTCCTCTTCCTCACTCCCCTCCCCTATATCACAAACACTGGCAATGCACTTGCGGCTCCTCCCACTTCAATTCATTGAAGCTGCAATACATTTAACGTCCTCATCTACTGCCTCATAGGTGTCAAAACTAATGGCAATGGAAACTTTGGCCCATTCTTCGCATCAGCAATCAACATCAACACACCCACAGGTAGTCATTTAGGCACGGACTTCTGAGCGGAAGGTGTGTGGTATGATTCCCACCAGGACCGTCCTCCCTGACAGATTTTTTCAAGATTTTCCTCAGTTCTCATAAATGGTAAATGTGGAGAGGTACCCTATACTTAGGCCTGGAAATGGCAAATGTCAGGGAAGTACCTTATACTTAGGCCTGGAACTCTTCCTTTAAAAAACACTTCTTTTCCAATTTATAATTTCATTTCATTTATCATTATTTATATATGCGAATATCACTGCTTCACTATTCCAGTTGGTCCTGGTGGTGTAGTGGTAACCATACTTGCCTTCTAAACCCAAGATCGCGGGTTCAAACCCGGCCAAGATCGATGGATTTTTTCGGGCATAAAATCCTAAGTTTCCTTTGTAAGGGAAGTAAAGCTGTGGGTCCCATGTCATACATTTACGGCATGAAAAAGAACCTCAAGCCTGAATTAAGAGGCCTCTGAGCAAAATTTGTCGGCCATTTCATGCCCCGAATAGAATGGGATGCTGATGACCTGAGACGTTAAAGAGCTTCTGTGAATAAAACAAATCACTATTCCAGTTTGAAAACCATCGTTCAAGGATAGGATTTCTTTCGGACTAAACTTTTTGAATGAATAATGCAAGAAAACAATATATACTTTGAGGAACAATGAATGCAGGATTTATTAACCATATTAACATAAGATAAAACATTTAGGACCACATAAACTGAACGATACATTTGGGAAAATAATGGTTCCAGAAACAATAGATCAAGGTTCTACTGTAATTTGTCCAGCAGATACTTTTTCGTGCTATTTGCAATGTAATCTACCATTTTTATTGTTCCATATTTTAAAATACAATCACAATTTAGCTTTCTACTGTGTAATATTTCTTACAGTAAATGAAATGTGTAAAAAGAATAAGATTTACTTGTTAATTATGTGAGGTTGCCAATAAACTTTTTAAAGCATCTTCTTCCTCAGCTGCAGAAAGAAAATGGGTAACTTGAAATATGAAATAAGTGGAGAGTTTTGACCACATAATATATCACGTGTCTACATTAGAAATGTTTTTCCAGAAAGGTGAACAGGAGTTCATTTTAACCCAAAATTTATATATATTTAAACAATTTAATAGAACTAATAAGAATTAAAGAAACAAATGTCCCTTAAATATAACATTTAATTTTGTGTTGAAACCAATACACTGAAGCAACTATTATGTTCTTAATTATCAAATCGACTCACTAGATAATTAAGAACACAAATGTCCCTTACTTTTTTAAAATATATTTTTAAATTAGTAAATGATTTCTCCAAGCATTGCTTCATTCATTATCAGTGTTATATCATGAAAAGGGGATTGTATTGAGTATTGCATAAAACAGAGGATAGTGTTCATTTTAATTTTTTCATCTTCTACCAAATTCTATTTGAAGAGCAAACTACATCAAGTGTTCACTATGCCACGCAGGATTTAAAATTTTCAGGGTAAATAAACTTTTTAACTAAAAAAGGTAATAATGTAAGCATAATATCTTAGGTATTTCCATATAACTTGCATATGAGTTAATATATTTTTTAAAAGTATTGTACCATTTTTTATTGCAGCCCATTGCTTCAAAATAAGGAACTGAGAATACGCATGTTTGGGGTGGAGTACATGAATGATGATCCAGCAGAAGTCGATGTACTGTATGGTAAAGTACATGCAGTGGAAGGTGATCAAGTTTTACAGGAACTTGCTAATGGTGTTATGGATTATTTTGCTTCCAAAGGTTAGCATTATAGGTAGTTGCTGATATCTGTAGAAATGTAATTTACTGTTTGGATAAATTTCCTGATAGATTTCATGATTTATATGGCATTGTTTCTATGTAATATTTAATTCTTTATCTAATAAACTTTATATTTTGCCTTCTGGGTGCATTAAAATGATAATTGGAACTTGCACAGTGAAACTAATCATATAATTAACATCATTGTATGATTGAGTCAACTACATATTCTTATTGCTCCACTGTTTATAATATCTATTACTAGTTTCATGAATCATTGTTTGCACCCTCAGCGAACTGTTGACTGCTGAATAATTTGTCATGCTGTGGGAATGTTTATTCTGCTTTTAAAGTTTGTGTTTTCATCCCCAGAAGTGTCAACAATCATTAATCTGTCTCTGTATTTGTAAATGTAGATGTTCTCCCATGTTGATAATTCTGTAGGTCCTTCTACTGATTTGAATAATTTTACTTTATTCCTTGTATTGTGCTTTTCTGTCCAGAAATGAGATGCTACTGCTGATTACTCCATTTGCTTGTATTTTATGCTCCTGAGGTGTTCTTTTAACTGTGTGCATATGTTTATCTTTGTTTTTCCAATGTAGATTTTTTCACATTCTGCACAACTTTTTTGTATATATCTGTGGGTTCCCCCCCCAGAATACAGTCATTAACTTTCTCTATTAGGAGATTTTTAACATTAAACCTGTATACAAGTGTCTTGCTGAAAGTGTTGTGGTTTCTGTAATAAGTGTTTGCCTCTTGAATTATTGCACTTTTATGTGAACTAGTTCTTTTTTAAAATCATTTTTAATCGCTGTTCTTTCTGTTTGTTTGTATTCTTTAAAATATCCTTCTTTGCTAACTTATAGGTTAATAAGCCTATGTTTTAAGCTGTTGATCACTGCATGTTTAACCTAACTCCAAAAACACAAATCATGCAGTAATCTTAATTATAGAATTTCTTACTTATAATATGCTGATGACCTGTGATGTTAAAGAGTGATCGTAAATAAATCAAATCTTATTTATATTATTTCAGTAGTTCTTTTCTTATTTCTGAGAGCCTTCAATATTTGTAACTCTCAAGTGATTCATTTCTGCTTAAGTAAACATAATATTCATCAGTGCTGTAACAGAAATGAGGGCTATGTTAACACAAAAGGAAAGGAAACGGTAAATAAAATTTGCTTCTGTTTCTGTTTTTTCTTTCCTTCAAAGGAGTGCCTATGACCTGCAGCCAACATTTAGCTTTCTCTACCCTTTTCATTACAGTTTTCAGCATTATTGTCCTTATGTGATGTTTCAGAAAAGACTTTAAAAGTATGATATAACAGAGTATTGGAAGAGAATTAGAATTCATTTTTGTATAAACAAATTTGTTATTCTGTCATAAAAAGTTCATATTAAGTGTATGTGCATTTGTGGGAGTTAAAATTATTTATAGTATAACCTTAACTTATGTATTCACTTTACACTATACTCCATTCACTTACACAAAAGTAAGATGCATTTTGGGAGAATCTCTCCCATCTTCAGTTGCTCACTGAACCGCTGTTACTCGAAACTATGGCTGGACAAACAGATGTTCCTGTGGTGGCCTCTGTTGGTTGAAGTAGGAAAATCGAAATTCATTAGGTTTTCTCTATTTTTTAATATGAAAATTTTTTCCCAAGCGGATAACTCCAATGGACTGTGAAGATGTTTCAGCAGTTTTATTCCCGGTTTTATTTCATGGTTTTTAGTCCAAAAGTGAACTGCTACTGCTGATTTATCCACCTGTTTAAACCGAATATTTCTAAAATGTTCTTTCCTCCGAATTTTCAAATTTCTTTTTGTTTTGCCTATGTAGCTCTGTTCATTATCTGCACATTTTATTTCGTAAATTCCTGATTTCTGTTCTGGTGGTATGGAGTCTTTTACTGTGCAACCTAATAAATTCTTGATGTTGTATCTGTTCTTTGGGTCTAACATTATTGCATGTTCTTTGAAGATTTTCTTGAACTTGTTGTGGTAAATTGGATGGTAGGTGAAACTTTTGAATTTGTATTCTTCTTTTGTGTTTTTCAGTGTGAAAACTTCCCTTATCCCTTTTTGTCTTTTAGATTTATTGATAATTTTTATCACTGTGTCTTTGTTGAAACCATTCATTATAGCTGTCTTATTATTTGTTTGTATTCCATTTTGTACTCTGCTTCTGTGAGTGGAATATTCATCAATTTGTGTGCCAAACTGTGAAAAATTGCATATTTATGTGGAATGGAGTTATAACTCTCATTTTTTGTAGTTTTCTGTGTGTGTTTCTTTTCTGTAAATTCCAAAATTCAAACAATCTCCATTTCTTATAATTTTTAAATCTAGAAATGGTAGCCACCCTTTCTTTCTTCTTGTATAGTAAATTGTATAGATTCATGTTGCAAATTAAGAAGTTTCAGGACATCTGTTGAGTGTTTCTTCGGTATTATTGCAAAAATGTCATCCACATACCTATACCATGACTTGAAAATTAAAGGGAAGGCTTTCGTGATGTGTATTTCAAATGAGCTCATGAATAATTCTGCTAGAAAAGGGTTGAAGTAGGAAGTTGCTGAGCTCATCCATGAAAGGAAACTCGAAATTCATTATTCCCATAGCTAGGCCTGAAACTTGTTGGTTATATTTTTTGTTGAAGCTGAAGTAATTTTGTTGAATGCAAATATTAGTAAGCTACATAGGCAAAACAAAAAGAAATTTGAAAATTTGGAGGAAAGAACATTTTAGAAATATTTGGTTTAAACAGGTGGATAAATCAGCAGTAGCAGCTCACTTTTGGACCAAAAACCATGAAATAAAACCGGGAATAAAACTGCTGAAACATCTTTACATCCCATTGGAGTTATCGACTTGGGAAAAAATTTTCATATTAAAAAATAGAGAAAACCTAATGAATTTCGAGTTTCCTCCCATGGATGAGCTCAGCAACTTCCTACTTCAACCAACAGAGGCCACCACAGGAACATCCATTTGTCCAGCCAAGTTTCGAGTAACGGCGGTTCAGTGAGCAACTGAAGATGGGAGAGATTCTCCCAAAATGCATCTTACTTTTGTGTAAGTGAATGGAGTATAGTGTAAAGTGAATACATAAGTTAAGGTTATATTGCCACTCCATTGTCAACAGCTTCGTAAGTACAATATTTATTGTTGATAGTGTTTGGAAAAAGAAAGAAAGAATTAGATTCTAAGAGATCAGTTTCCACAAATCCATCAAAATTGGATGTATGAAATATACGTCATTAGCAGGGCTAGCATTTATATGTATAGTATATATATATACGAATAATTTGGATTTTAGGAAGGGAGATTTGGAAGAAAAAAAAAACAATATGTATATTGAAAATATTGGAGACTACAATAAATAAAAGTTAAAATGTTATTGCATTTAAGAAATTCATTGCATTTCACTCTTCATAATCATGTTGCTATGTGGAACAAACCAGTACTCTGCAAGAAGAAAATGCATTCATCTAAGTCAGCATCTTAAAAACGTTTTTATTCTATTTAGCATAAATAAGTACAATAAAATATCTTTCCCTCAATGGTAGAGAACTTGAGTCCTATGTACTTTTCACCCATTCTCAGATTTGAATCACTTCGGGGCACTTGATTTTCATGCTCAGAGTGAGTTGGTGCACTTCCTCAGCCATCCATCATATATAACAATCTTTTAATGCAGCTTTAAACTGTCGGTTTGTGCAGTCATCCAATGGTTGAAAAATCAATGTGAGTACTTTAGGAATGATGGCCAAGTAAGTTCTTCCCTCTTTCAAAACTTTCTGTATGTTGTCTGCAGTATGGCTGCAGTAGCTATTCAGAACTAGCATGTTCTAAGTTGACTAGCATCACCCAGTCAACTGCAAGCTCATTGGCCATCCACCCTTTAGGATGACGCCCTTAACATTTACTTTAGCAATAATTTTTTGTTTGAAGATGATAACTAGCAGTAGCTTTCTTCCATCTGCACTTACACATTGCATAACAGTGCATCTTTGTTTTTCAATACCACCAGTCCTTTTTATTTTTGTTTTAGTCTTGCAGCATTTCAAAGTATTCGGATGTTGGTCTGCATTACCAATTTATGGCAGTTAATATTGATTTCTCTGGCACAATCTGATGATAAGTCTGTGTAACTTCACAATCTTCTCTTCGTAATCTGCAGGGAGACATTGAGTAAAAACTGATGCCATTATGTTGGTAAACATGTGTGAGCTATCCATGGCTAGCCTTAAAACCAGTACCGGTTATGTTTAGTTCTGTTACTATTGCTATAGCTTTCTATTGGCACATTTCACTCTTAATGGCACTTTCAATCTGTCTCTTTTCAGTCATATATTCACATAATCTGTTTTCCACCTTTGGAAACTTTGTTTTTTATCTGCACAATGCCCTCTGGTTACTGTTATTTTGCTCAAGATAAGCTTTATTTTTTCGCCAGTCACAAATACACTTCTCATATATGTTGTATTTTCATCCAGCAGTGCAATTGCACATTTGTTCTACTTCTTCAATAATACGGAGCTTTTCTTTAACTGCGAATGACCTGTAATGATGCTTCATCCATCTGGCCATCTTGAACATGATGGATCACATCAGCTGATGCTATGTAAATGGCCTATGTCATGGTCAGTGTTGCCAACAGCAACATTTTTTTCTAACCAAATTTAGAATAAAAAAAGACTATATATGGTCTCAAAAGAGCTAGATTTCACTTCTTTATTCTGGCATTTAAAAATAATTAAGAAAAACTCTCGCATGAGAAACAGACTATCAAAACAATATAACTTACCTAAAACTGGAGAATATCCAGGGCATCATCATGACGTCATGGGAAGGAGAAGATGTGGAATTTGAAGTAGCAGTGGGTATTGCAGACATCAATGATCTAGATTTATATTCTTCTACTGTGCCTGTTGTTTTTAGAACAGATTTAGGATGTTAATAATTATGGCAGCACTGATTATTTCTGCAAAGATGTGCACGCATTCCCAATAGAGTGCTCATGATTCCTGTGTATATCAGATTCCTTGTTTTTGTTTTCACTAGATTTAACTGGCTGAAAATCTTTTTGACCTCGGCATTGGACCAAGAAAGAACCAGTCTAAATATTGCAAAGTCTACAAGTTCTTTGAAAGGATTTTTACCTCTGGCATCACAATAATTGAAAACTTCATACCAAAACTTTACAGAATTATTTATGTTATTCCATTTTATGATCATTTTTTGCCACTGTAATTCAGCTTTCGTGATTGTGTCACTATCTAATTGTGATGCTTCTAAGAGGGGAATTGAGGGTTCCTTTATGACAACAAAGCACCTTTGAGACAGCAAGAAGAGACAATTTCCTCAGTATTTCTGTTATCTGGTAATCTCTGCTGTAGCTGCCTTATGAGCACACAAACAAATTTTACACACCTTTCTATAACAGTTATTTTTTCCTTTTCAGATATCTTATTTCTGATTTCTGAAAGCTTAATCTCATATGAGTATTACCAGATACAGCTATGGATTTAGATGTTTCTTGAAATCACCTTCTAAAAATTTTCTATGCACTAGATAAATTTGTTTAATGACAATTTGTTTAAGAAAAGACTGAATAAGAACTAACAAATTATTTAATAGCCTGCATGGGTCTATATCATTTGACTCATAAGTTTTGTTCATTCTCTGAAGATCAGAATAGGTTTCAAAAATAATAAACTTGCTAAATTGATTAAGTAAAATTGTACTTACGAAGCTGTAGACAATGGAGCGTCTATCCTACATTAATGTATTCATTTGTTAACACTAACTCCACTTACTTTTTAAAAAATTGGACTAGTTTCGGAAGAGGTCCCTCCCATCATTGGCTGCTGTTGACTGAGTGTCATTCGAAATGGTGAATGGATACCTACATGTTCCTGTGGCGGTGTCTGGTGGTTCTAGTAGAAACTTGCTGAGCTCATCCAGCAGCTAAAAATCAAAGTTCATTAAGTTATTTTTGTTTTATTTTCATTTTGTTCTGTTTTCATTTTAAAAAAGAAGAAGAACTTAATGAACTTTGATTTTCCACCGCTGAATGAATTCAGCAAGTTGCTACTAGAACCACCAGACACTGCCACAGGAACACGTGGGTAACCATCCACCGTTTGGAACGACACTCAGTCCACAGCAGCCGATGATGGGAGGGACTTCTCCCAAAACTAGTCCAATTTATTGGAGTTATGTTAACAAGTTGAATACATTAATGTAGGATATGCTAAATTGAGTTCATCACTGAACATAGAATAGAGCATTTCAGTCATGTAACACTTTTCACTAATCCTAACAATTTTAAAATGACTTAGCCATTGATCAATTATTCTACATACTGTAGGTTGAATAGATAACTGCCTCATGTCACAAACCTGAGGGATTTTCAATGTTTCATCCCCATTATTTAGAGTGGAAAAAATCTGGCCATAAAATAATTGCCAAGATGAAGATTGGGAAAACCAGCTATAAATTTCCTAACCAGAAAATCCAAATTTCTTGGAAAGGATTCTGTTGTTGCTGCAGAGGTTGCCAATAAATGAAATGGCATACATATCTTATAAGTATGTGGAATCTGCCTTTTAATTATTTGGTATACTCCATTATTAATCCCCACCATCACACTTGCATTGTCTGTTCCAATGCCTTGCAATTTTTTCAATTCTAAATTAAGTTCTTTCAATGTCTGTTTAATAGTAGTTTACCAAGCTCAAGAAATGTTGAAACAATCCTACCAGATGTTTTGCTGTGATATATAATTGCTATAGCTAGAAGTTTATTAATACTATTCAGTCAGTTTGTCTATTAAAATACTGTACCTGCATCCCTTCTCAAGTCATTTGACCGCCACGGGTGGCCAAGGTCGTTAAGTCTCGGACTTGTGAGCGGGAGGTCTGGGTTCGAATACCGCCAGGACCATCCTTCCTGACTGAGGTTTTTTCCAGGTTTTCCTCAGTCCTAATAAATGGCAAAAGCCGGGGAGGTACCCTAAACATAGGCCTGGAACGATTCCTTCCATAAAATCCTTTCCCAATATATCATTTTCATCTCATGTATCATCAGTGTCCATCGCCTGTGGTGCCTCTGTAGCAAAAATGGGTGTTAAACACTATTCATTCATTCAAGTCATTTGCAAAATATGACCCAAAACATTCTTAATAAGAGCAGTACACTTTGTACAATATTGATTTGTTTTATTTACGGGCACTCTAACATCTCAGGTCATCAGCTTCCCTTTCAATTTAGTGCATGAAACAGTCAATAAATTTTGCTCAGAGGCCTCATCTTTCAGGCTTGAAGTTCTTTTTCATGCTATAAATATATGACAAGGGACCCACGGCCTTACTTAGAATCTTTACATGCAAAAAATCAATCTACCTTGGCCAGGATTGAACCCGCGATCTTAGATTTACGAGGTCCCCCAGACCAACTGTAACTTAATATGACTTTCAGGAACACTGTTTTTACATAATGCACTTAAATGATTGCATGACATTATAGCACAGTGAGCAAATGCAAAAAGGGCAGATGGTCTTTTGGCATTGTTTCTATCTAAGGAATCAGCCACTGGTTTGAAAATAATGTGTATCTGTGAATTGAATCTGTCGTGTTAACACTCTTCGTGCTTCACTAACCTTAAAGCATGAAGAGTGTTAAGACCACAGATTCAATTCACATGAGCTTCACTGTGTTAGTTCCATATGAAAACTTTTTTAAAGATTTACAATTTTTAAAAAATTTTAATGTGTATCTGTCTTCGGGAGGAAAATACAGAACAAAAAGTATAACAGAAATGCATTGTTAATGTTAAAATATGGAAGCAAGAAACTGCATTAGCAGTCTCAGTAACCTGGCACTGAACTAAAACATTTTAAATTTAGTGTTATATTGTCCACAAGATAACTCTATTGTTGTTTTGTGTCATTGCTTTCACATACACACTCCCAACAAATTGAAATACATATTTAGAAGCATACTGTCTTTGCACGATCCAGTCTTTTTTATCCATAGCATATGCAAGTCGAATTGAATGTGTTTCCGATTGAGTTCATGACATTTTAATTATAGTTGAACAAAGTCTACAAGCTAGGACTAACTTCTGTAACAATTCATCTGCCATAGTATTTAATATAGTAAATCCATTTGGATGAATGAGGAAACTGACAATTGCAACTGATTATCTACTGAGTGTGCTACTGAATGTGTGGATCGTTATAAGTTCTACTTAACATATCAAGCAAGTTGATTACTCGGTACTTCACAATGGCACAATTCATGTGCTAGTTGCAAATATGCTAACACATTACTACTAATTGCTGTTTGAAGCACTCCTAGTTCTGTATTTGAAACAACCAATCATCTAACCAATTGAACTCCTTTAACAATAACAGTGACCTGACTTGGTACCATCTCATGCTACCAGAGACACCTATCTTGGTCTATCCCTCTCTAAGGAAAATGCAGAAGCTGTTTGTGTGTGTGGGATTTTTTTTATATATATATATATATGTTTCCCCATGATTTTCTAAGTCTAACTGCACTCTTATACTATAATGATATACTTTATAGAATGCCTTTATGTTATCACCTACAGTCCTTGATAACCATTCCATAAATTTTGAATTTTTCAGCCATTCTTCTTGGAACTTTTGAGTATATTGGGGGGGGAGTTTATTTTTATTTTGTCCATTCTTATTGTGTAGTTGAGACTCTATATAAATTTGTCACTAATCACCAACTAACCACTAGGTGAAGCACATTCACTAAACATGACTATTAGAGCACAAAGAGTAGATGATGATGGCATGTCATGTATGCAGAGTCAAGCTCAAGAGCTTTATTTTGTATTAACTATTAACAATAGCAAGTAGTTATAAAAATGCTGTTGGCTGATAGCATGTAGCCTAATTAAATTACCAGAAATGCCAATATCTGTTTACCACGTAACTAATCTGAGGCATCTATTAACTATTAACAGTAGCAAGTAGTTATAAAAATTATGTTGACTGATAGCATGTAGCCTAATTAAATTACCGAAAATGCCAATGCCAATTTACCACATAGCTAATCTGAGGCATCTCTCAGGTGGTTGCTGAATCAGATATTATTTACTCCCTATCTCAAGTGTCCAGTTTAAAACATAAAACATTTTCCATCTCCCCACTTAGTCAGAGAGCAGCTGAAATAACAGCATACATCATTTTGTATCACAGTTCAGTGTTAAATTACCTGGGGAATAACCAAAGTAAATAATTGCAGTCAGCCAGCAAGTTCATGTTACAATGACGCAATTCAAATAGTATATTTACCTTATGTTTATATGTGATGATGAAATAAGCAACAGTATCAAGCCATAAATTCACTTCCGCCAGAATTCTCTAAATGTTTCATAAAAGTAATAACTTTAGACCAAATGCTAAAAAGAAAGCAGATTTCAACAGGCAATATTTTAAAAAAGATTAGATTTTCCACTAGTAACTGAAACATTAACTTTCCAACTAGACAATGTTTCAAAAATATTATATTTAATTGGAAAACAACTAAATTGGCAACACTAGCAGTCTGTGCACAAATTTCTCACTTGTGACTGAAGAATGCCAACTTTCCAATTTTGGTGTTTCAAAATTTGATACCAACCCTGATGCAAATAATATCTGCACCCCAACTTTTTCACTGTTAAATTTAAAAAAAAAAATATGCAGGGACTATATCTTTAATAAAAGTGGTTAAACATTTTACAAAAATTGTGCAAAATAATGGAAAGAATAGCTGTATTTTATCACATTTTCATGCTACTGTTGTTAAAGGCCATAAGTGTTTGACCACAGAACTAGATTGTAACCTTCTTGATATTGGTATTAAAATAATGGTTATATACTTTTGTACTGTTACCAGTTAATTCATTTTGATCTTTCTATAGCAATTGCCTATTTATGAGACAATGGATTACAAAAAAAAAATTGTTTTAAATTTTCAAATGTAAAATGACATAACTGCTTTATAATCACTAAAACTTCACTTAACAACATGAGAATTAATGGGAACTACTTTAAACCTAGCACATTTTGAGAAATTAAATTCAGATCACTTAATTCACTATTTAAAGTAAATGATATTGCACAGCTTGCTATAGTCTGGATTCTTGGCTAGAATTGTGTTCAACTTCACTTTTATTCTTCTGTGACCTTTCCATTGCAACATTTGAGATGTCATTTTCCTCAGGATATGAAGGCTTTTGGACGAGGATTATGTTGCTTTTGGGAACATTTAGCTTGAAATTTGCTTGGATGTATGTGCTATATCATTTTTTACTGTTGTACAGTAGAACCTTAATTCGTTGTTTTTAGAGAGACCAGGTTAAAAAATTATGGATGTTGGAAAATGATAGATATAGGAAGTGCATAAGTCATGTTCAAAAATAAATTAAGCTAGTAATTTGCATCAGTTTTACATGTTAATGTATACACATTTTACACTTTTGAAAAAGGTAATTAATTGACATTTGCTTTTTGGTTACTTTTCTTTTTATGCAAAACAACATATTTTCCACATTCAACATATTTTATTGCTCACTACCATAATTGTAATTTTCATAAAATACATGCTCACACAGTTTCATATGCTTATTAGAGCTTCGGCACACATCGGCATGACTTCTGCTGTTGCATCTTCCCCCTTTTTCTCATTCACCTCCCCTATCTCTGAAAATACTTGCTACTCCTCCCAACTCATCTAACACTTTAACACTTTAAATGCTACATGTGACAACATTCTCGTCCAGTGGGTTCGAGACAAGCTTGATCCGAGAAAGTAGACAGGCCCCTGTTTACTTCATCCTTTACTGGCTCCACCTGCTTTATCGGATCATATATGATTTCAATTCTGTACATGGGATGATCACTGCTTCAATTATTCCAATTTGAAAACAATTGTTTAAGGATAGAATTTCTTTGGGACTGAATTTTTTGAACAAATAATGTGGGAAACAATACTTCGAGGAAATGCTAGTTTTATTTACATAAGTTATAATGTAAAAAATTTTGGACTGCGTAAATTAAATGATACATCCAGGAAAACAATGGTTCCAGGAACA
Organism: Metallyticus violacea; assembly: GCA_030762175.1. Taxonomy (NCBI): domain Eukaryota; kingdom Metazoa; phylum Arthropoda; class Insecta; order Mantodea; family Metallyticidae; genus Metallyticus; species Metallyticus violacea. Next base: position 68,853,503 of record CM060839.1, on the reverse strand, counting down.
GTAGATCGAGATTCTACTGTATCATCAATAATGTACTTTGCAGCTTCAATTGAATTGTCAGTGTTAGAGTCAAAAACACATCCTTAATGGCTTCATAGTTAACTGCATACTCTACTGCTGTAAGTAATGTTAGGATTGGTTTCCTGCTTTCCATATTTCATTAAAAAAATTAAGATCCATCTTTGAAATACTGATCTAGTAAAAACAGGTTTAAATTATCTGATAAGAATAATTTTGAAACCATAAAACATGGAAAATATTTAAAATAAGAAAATGTAGATGTATAAGTTTTCCTCAAATATGTAAAAATATATACTATACATTACATACAGTTAAAATATGTTTTAAATCACTCCAAATATTTGTAAATATAGTTTTAATTGTACTAATGAAAAAAACAAATTGTATTTACATATAAATCCTAGCCCTGGTCATTAGTATTAACATTTTTGATCTCCAGGCTCAAATAGGAATGAATGAATTTTTATTTCAGCACAAAATATTGCAATTAAATTTACTTAAACAGGCTCAAGTATGAATTGAATTTTTATTTTAGCAAACAACATTACAATTAAATTTACATAAACAAACAAAATATCTTAAGAATTTAGCACTGCCAAAATTAAGGTTATATGCATGGTAAAGAACCCCTAAAATAAATTACCATTTTCACAACTGCATGTTCCCTCAAGTTCCTTCTTTATACTTCTCTTCCCCTAATCTCGTACTCTCCCTAAGAATTTCCCAGTCTTATTTATTTTCTTTACACTCATATCTGACATCATTTTAATTGCCACTGTATTTTGTAGTTTGTCCCATTTTTCATCCCAGATGCAATCTCTCCACCTTTTTACCATTTCACATTCTGTTAGACAATGGAACACACTTCCCACACATAATACATCCTTCTTTAAAATTTTTTCTTAATCTTTTTAGAAATAATACCTTTGTACGCATCCATTTAAGACCATTTCTTATACATTGCATTATAAGTCTAAAGAACTTTTATCCTCAAAGCTAGCCCAAATCTCTTGCTTCTCTATATCTTCTTCCCTCTGCCTCACTTCTATCAAAATCCACTGACATTACTTTCGCCCGGTCACCACACATCCCTCATTGCAATTTCTACAAATAGTTTATCCCATTTCTCCAAACCAACCTTCTCTTCCCACTACATCTCTTTGCTGCTTGTAGCACTTTGTTATTATCTAATTTTAAACATCTGTACATATTTCAAGATTCTCTTTACTATAATACCTTTCCTTCCTATTCTTCCTAGTTGTGCTAAACCCACCCCTCTTGGCAAGTTTAAACTGCACCTTTTATCTTTCATACTCGTTAATCTCATCTCCAGATAATTAAATTCTTTTACTACCTCTATTGGGTCTCTATTTATAAACCATCTCTCATCATTCCTTAATTTTGATCCTTTTTTAAATACTATTATCTTTGATTTTTTACTCTTTATTCTTTCTACTCCATACTGCACAAAAGCTAGTAATTTCACCAATGGTATGTTGTAAACCTTTCATGGTTTCTACTCCTGTCGTCAGGAAAAGCAAGAAAAGCAATCATGGTACTTTAAGTAGCACAAATATAAAATTCTTCATCAGCAGCAGAACCATGATGACATAGTACATTATTAGTTTAAAAAAACTAATGCACACGGCAAAACATAGTTTTCCTTAATTAAAATGTAAATTGGAACTTGCACAGTGAAACTAATCATATAATTGATATCATTGTATGGATTCAATTGAACTACACACTCTTAAAGCTTCACTTTTGCCATAATGGATGAAACCGGTTTTGAAAACATTTAGTTCCCATCTTCAGCCAGTCTAAAGTTCAACTTTAGCCAGGTTAAAGCGAAGCTTTTAGAGTGTGTAGTACAACTGAATCATACAATGGTATCAATTATAGTTTTCTTTTTTCTTCTTTCTTCGTGAGTCCGCTAGAAAATCTTCATAGAGCTTAATGTTAGATTTGCTAATTTTCTAGAAAGGATGTGTGCACACATCCTCATGTTTGTAAGCATGCATGTTGACTATTATGCTGTAATGGATATTTTGTTGTATTAGGGCTATCAAAGAAACAGTATGAGAAAGTGAAACTTCATGCAACACTGATGAACACACTTTTTCGAGAAGACAAAGGTGGAGTGTCAGAGTCAGAAAATTCCAAAAGAAAATCTCGACCTAGAGAATCATTTGATGCGACAGCTATTTTGAAGGTGAGTATGCAATTTAACATCATGGTAATCAAATGTATGTCTTAATATGTATGAAACTGCAGAAATGTTTGAAATCAATTTCTCTATAGAAATTAAATACATCTTCATATACACCATGATTCCAGTCAACACCTGCTAGCCATGCATGCATAACTGGCTGTAGACCTACCACTGACCAAACAATCACAATGTTATTAATCTATTGTCAGATAGCTGAATGAAATGCACAGTATAAACTTTAGCATTTAAAGGCATATAGAACACTAATAAAAAATTTTAAAATATAGTTAATATGGAATGTTACAGAATGAAAGAAGAGAAAAAATATATTAGCGCATATATAATTGGATATAATTTCTTTCTTTATTAATATTGTAGGAAAGTAATTAAATGCATGTGTTATACAATGACAGATTTTATTTTCTACATTAGTTAAAGATATTATGTTTAGTGCTAAACACTAAAAATGCCCAAAAAAATGCATAGTATAATTATGTGGTAAAGCATATAAATGAAGGTAACTGTCTGAAAGACCAAGAGAGAAATAGATAAAGAGCAAATAATGAAAATCTATTTTATTTTTTATATTAATATTGTTTGTTATTTTGTAGTTTATTTAGCTTGGAACAGAGCTGGCTAGAGCCATATCATATTAAAAGACGAAAGAACCAACACTGTCATTCTAACTTTGACAAGACCATCCATAGAAGGCCCGTTTCTTTCCTCCATTAGTTCATAATTCATGAACCGATGTGTCCAGGGCAATGTATCACTTTCAGCAGCCTAACATACTTTGTGAATCACCATATAATGAAACTTTTACTTATTATATATTTTCATACACATTGTAGATTATTTAGCACTGAATAAATATATTAAATTAATATAGTAAAGCATATGGAATTGCTGTGAGAGCGGAGCAGGTAATACACATGCATGAGCTCCATGTTCCCTCTACACTACATAAAAAATAAATAACATAAAATTAAAAGAACAGCAACAATCTTAAAACTCAAAAATCATGAATAATATTATTTTTTCTAAGCATCATTACTATATCATCTTTTCTTCTTACTCGCACTACAACCCGTGAAATACTGGGTCTCCTCCCCAAAGAGAGATTGCCATATATCATGGAGAATATTTTCTTGCAAAGAGCAGAGTGACAAGTAAAATAGTCTTTCATCATCTCCATTGTCATTTAGCAAAGTAATTTATTACTTGGATGTGAAATAACCAGAATTATGTCTAGGAACCTTTTTTAAATTCTTTAATGTTACATAAATCTACAACATGGTACCTAGAACTTAAAATCTCTCCTGGAGAACCTATGCTGTGGATCTTGATCAAACTTGCAAACCTTGGGTCTTCAGATGAATTACCTTAAGACTAGTGGACATTATTATGATTTAACCATAATAATTATTCTTCTTAATGATTTATGAGGGTTATGACATAATTTTTTTAACTATTTTTTCTCCAAAATTTGGGAGCAGCACAAAACTTTGATATATACAAATGGAAGGTGGCAGTGTATGATACTGTTCAAATATGAACAATGCAGGTCATATACACCAAGGATAGAAAGAGAATGTGAAAAAGTCAGTACTATTTTCATATAAAAATAAGGTTCACGCCTAGTGATTACCACATATTGATATCTGTAAAGGAAGTTCAGGAATGTAGTTTTATCAAAGTTTAATATAAAAGATCCTTATATGCATATTGTAAAATGAACACACATTTTATTTATGTATCTTAAAGTTAATCTTCATAATTTGTGACTTTGTATTCTAGAATAACTCAACTATGAATTGTCACAAGACTAAATTAGCATTACAAACACAAAACATATCCACATCTTATCATCTTATGAACCTTCAAAATGTCTGCATGTGCTCTATACCTGCTTGTAGCATGTCAGATGGTTGCACCATATTGCATACTGTTCACTTTTGAACTTGAGTGAGTGCATGTTGCACTCATCTCCTTGCAAAATCTGCAGTTAATAATAATAATAATAATTTATTTATTTATTTACTGTCAATAGACTTCTGTACACAAGTTTCTGACTTTGTCAAAAAAACTACAATTTACAAGGTATCCTGTGATACTTTCACAAATTATATAGCAATTATACATTTTTATATATCATCTACAAATTTAAGCCATCTTCAACTCAAGACTGTTTTCTATACCAGTTATTTAGACAGGAGGAGAAACTACTCATACTGTATACAATGTTACCAAAAAAAATTAAGGCAATGATATTACCTTGGAGCTTAATCCATATGGATATTTAAATAATAATAATAATAATTTATTGGCTGTCAATAGACCTTTAAGTTGAAGTCCTTTTCATAGAATCCTCTGAGTGGTTTGTTTCTCTATCCTGTTTTTGTCTGCAACTCAAGCATTGTCCATCGTATGTCTGATTATATACATTGGCAATTACTACACATAACACATCCTGCTACACACTCACAGGTCTTCCTGAACATGAAAGTAGCTGGTAAAAGCATGTCTTTGCTGAAATGCTGCAGTCTATCTGGTGACAGTTTGATATAGGAGGACATTATTACAGCTTCCTGTTGCATTCTTTGCATTTCACCTTTGGGAAATGTCTATTTTCATATAAGAATGCTGTTCATGTCTAGTAATTACTATATACATTTATTGATATCTGTAAAGGAAGTTCAGGAATGTAGTTTTATCTAAGTTTAATATAAAAGATCCTTATGTGTATATTGTAAAATACACACAATTTTATGTATGTAGTATCTAAAAGTAAATCTTCATATTTCGTAACTTTTTATTCTAGAATAATTCAACTATGAATTGTCATGTAATAAAAACTTGAAATGCTCTGGAAACAAGTGGCGGGCATAGCTTCTAGTTGCCAAAATATTAACAATGAATAATGATATTTATGTTTTATGTTTCTGTAGGAATATGAAAACTTCGATTTTGGAGAGCAGAGAGTGGACAGCATTCAGCTCTCTCAGAGATATTCCACGTCCGATACTGGCTACTATAAAGCATCATGTACAATTGACTTGTGCAAAAAAATGTAAAAAAATTTGTTTTCTTTATTTTGCAATCAGTTGTAATGATTGTTAATAAGAGTTAAATTCTACTTGCATTTTCTTCAGAGTACATTATTAAACCACAAGTATTATGTGATCTTTTTTAATCCCAAGCATCACTACTGATAATCATAAGTTATTCTGTAGGATTATATCCATCATTTTAAGAATTTGAGAACAGGACAGTTTTGCAGAAAAGCAACTACAAACGTTACTGTAGTATATTTCACAATACACTATGACCTCCTGATAGTTATTGGTCATTGGCGGGTACTGATAAATCTACATTCTTTTGCAACAAATGTATAAAATATTGTTTCCTAGTCAAATTACACTCTTTATAATTTTTCCTTCATGTACTGTTGAGGCAAATGGAAGACTATGAAGTGAAGAATAACTTCACATGGGCTGCAAGTATAATTTTAACATGACACTTTTGATTGTTGAGAATTAACTGCATCTGGCTCTATTGGAATGCTCCCATTTTACGTATGTTTATAATAGAAGAGAAGAGAAAAGCAGGAATGCAAATAGTAAAAAAGGGATTGATGAATGAGTAAGTTCATTGCCTATCTCACCCAGAAGCTGCTCTGTCACAAATCACTCATACAGCCACTGGAATCAGTGCTACTTTGGTGGGAAGCAAGCATCTAACCAGTAGCATTAACTAAGAAAGCATCACTCCTCCCCCAGCAAAATTTTTTCTGGGAACCCTTTCTTATATCTAATTATGCCAAAGGTGTGTATTCCTATGTTAACAATATATCTTTCATAACTACACTGCCAAATTCAATAATAATATTAATAATAATAATACAATGTACTTATATCATAATTTTCCAAAGTGCCATTGCTTCATTGACAGGACCTCAGTGGCAACTTTTTTGATGCCAGTATTCCTGCTTTCTTCATTTTCAATGGAGAGTCTCATCTGCAACATTGTACTATGCATGCAGGCCTATATTAGTTTTAGCATACTGAATAAGCCGTTACTGAGCGACAGATAAAGTGAGGAAAAGCTGTAGAACTGTGCACAGATCAGGAACACTGATTGCAATAGCACAATTTTTAACAATAAATTGGCCAATACCTTATTGTTGAAAGTTTATGAATCTCTTCCATAAAATGGATCAAAAACTATTCAATTGTTGAGGAAAAGTAGAATATAAATCTAGCATAATATTCGCAAAAGGTGTTGGCATTTTTGGAATGAAAGTTTATTTTTCTTCATTTAGTGCAACTTTAAAAGGCAACTTTTAAGCTCTGTTTTTGAGATCAAGCACTTTCCAGTCCTTTCCAAGAATAAAACATTTTCTGATTATTTATTATCTCATAGCACTTAAAAGGTACAATGATATATTCAATTTTTTGACAGTCCTTTTCAATATTACCAAACATGCAGTCTGGTGGCATGTAACTATGTCCTCTAATTGGAAAGTTATAGATTATTTTTCCGAAAACCATAGGTCACTACATGATGCTCATTAAAGTTGCTGTCATCATGGTGTTCTTATTTTGTGAGCCACATGAGTCTAAAATAAATGGAGTACCATGATTCATTTTTTCTCCTTTAACAGCTTTTCCTCTACATTTGTGTCATAATGTTTTAAGGCAGATGCAGTTTCATTGTAACCATGTAAACTCCTGTTTTTTAATCACTTATAATGAGCCCCATCTTTGTATCTGCTATCTTCTGCTTGTTGCAGAAATGTGCAGTTATATAGTCACATCTGCCGACAGTAAAATATTTCTCCAATAACTAAAAATGTTAATTGGAACATTGCATAGTGAAGCTATATTGAGATCATTGTATGTTTGAGTTGAACTAACACTTTTTTGCTCCACTTTGTTGACTGTCAACTATTGAGCTGATGATATGGAGGAAGGGTTCGTGAAACCAGTTCTACATACTTTAAACAAGTGAGTGGAGCAAAATAGTGTTAGTTTGACTGAATCATACAATGATCTCAGTGTATGATTAACTTTTAGTTATTGGAGAAATATTTTATAGTTAGCAGCTGTGGCTGTATAACTGCACATTTCTGAAACGAGCAACAGTCTACAATTGAGCTGATGATGTGGACGAAGGGTTCATGAAACTGGTTCTACATATTTTAAACAAGAAGTGGAGCAAAAGAGGTTAAAAATCTCCAGTGTATAAAATATTTTAAAATGCTAAATGGCTTCACTTCTAATGAACAAGTAAGCACTCTGAGTTAAAAATATTTAAAATATTGATACAATGATAAAGCACTCTTAATGTTTCACTCTCAAAATTAAAAAATTCAGGACATGTTTCATTGTTAAACACTCGAGTCGTTTAACAGTTGACAATGTGAGCATTCTATGCAGAAGGTTAAAGAAAAGTTAATAAACTAAGATGCTCTTGCCTGCACCTGAAAGTGTGGTATCTCCTAAAAAAAAACAGGAGCAAAATCACATGCTTACTACTGTACCTACGTGTTGAACAAGTATCAGCTAAGTTCAACTAGAACATTACTTTAGCTAATCTTATTTTGATTTAAAGATTTAAAAATTTATTAAGATTTAAAGTTTGATTTAAAGATTTGTTTACTTTAAATCAAAATAAGATTAACAAAAGTTTCACTGTGTGGATTCCGAAATTCCGTAAACATATTACTTTAGCTACTTGAATCTGTCTCCACTTCTGTAATAATTTAATTAACCTGCTAAACTGTCAAATTGGAAGAAGAAGAAGAAGAAATTATATAACCATTATCAGTATAATAGTATAGCTTTATGAATATTTGTGTTTATTATTAAATTTAAAATAATTTCTTGTTATGACTAATACAGTGAAGCAATTAATTTATTCTTAATTAGCTAATGAAATTCATTATTACTTTTCTGACTGATTTAAGTCTGGCACAGATATGTGGATAGTATCTTTGTGGTGATTAATAAGAAACACTTGGATGATGCTTTGAAATTGCTAAACCTATAAGATAGAGAAATTAAGTTCACTTCTGAAACAGAACAAGACAACATGTTTCCTTTCCTTGACTTATAGATTTTAAGAACAGGAAATAATTTCAGATTTGGAATATACAGAAAGGATACGCAAACTGAAAATTACATAAAGGCAAGTGGCTTAAATCCCACAGCACACAAACATGTAGTTCTCAACAGCTTAGCACATAGACTCATTATCATACACATGAACGAATTTGAATACAGCGAAGAGTACTCTCATATAACACAAATGGCAAAAACCATGGGTATGATCAAGATATTATAGGCAAGAAAATCAAGAAATTCAAACTAAGAGAAGAGGTTAAAACAGCAAAAAGAAACTACCATTCACAAGAAATTTATTTATCATCCTTGAGCCACCAAAAATTCCAGAAAATACTCCAAGAGTTTGAGATTACTTTGGCCCAATGAACAAATTCAGCCTAAATAATCTGATGAACTCCGGTGATAATGATAGAATACCAATGAAGAGAAGCCAGGAATATATAAAATCAATTGTTCAGAATGCAACAAAGTATATATTGGCAAAACAAAAAGAAGAATTGGAATTAGACTTAAGGAACACTGGAGAAACATCTGGTATAATCACATAGATAAATCAGTGGTTGCACATCACTTTTGGAGAGATAAACATGATATAGAAATGGAAATAAAATTATTGAAATTTGTAGGTAGACCCTTGGAGCTGGGAAAATGGGGAAAAAAAATTATAAAAAAATATGAAGATAGTTTATGATCTTTGTGATCCCAACAGAATACAAATTAATCCAAAAGTTCATAAAATTTTCACTAGCGCTACACCAACTCCATCTAACCAACAACAAATCTGGCAGTCAACTCACTCTTTCTGATCATATGTTAGTAAGTTTATAATGAAAGTTATGTCTTTGGGAAATATGAGATTCAGTCCCTAGCCAAACTGACTGTGTTTTACTTTAAATCAAAATAAGATAAACAAAAGTTTCACTGTGTGGATTCCGAAATTCCGTAAACATATGACTGTGTTTTGTTCACTTTTCCTTAGTGAAGTTGGATATTTCATTACCAAAGAGCTCTAAAAAAAGAAGTGAATATAAAAACAGAGTGATTTATGTGAAACTAACACATTTCTTTTATATATTTGAAAACAACTTATACATCAAATGTAGAGTATCTTTGGGAGACTAATAACTGCTGTAGAAAATGTTGAAATTGTCCTCTCTGCATAAGGCACACATAGCTCAATATGTCGTTCCATGTTACTGGCAGCTTGGAGGACTCCATTGTCAATACTATTAATCTCCTATGTAATACTGTGTGTTCCAGATCATCCAATGTCTGGGGCATGTGGCATAAATTCTGTCTTTTAAGTAACCCCATAGGAAGAAGTCTGGTGTTGTCAAATCAGGAGATCTTGATGACCACACATTCTTAGAGATTATCCATTCATCAGAGAAACTTTCAATTAGCACCATGGATTGGTTTGATGTATGGCATGTAGCACTATCTTGTAGAACATTGTCCAGTTGCTAAACAAACTCCATAAAAATCCAACGGTAGTCTGCGGTATCCACAGTCAGGTCCAAAAAAAATTGTTCTCACTATTCTCCTTTTGTTTATCAGTGCCAGTATTGTGTTTCTTTCTGGGGGATTGTGAATACCAAATTTTCTCTGGCATGCGCTTTGAACAGTTGCAATTGAATTCTTAATCCAGCCTGCTTCTCAAGGAAGAAGCACTGATTTAATGTGTAAAGCATTTTCACAGCATCTGGCACAAAATATCAAAAACAGCTGCAAAACATAAATGCCAACAATAAGGTATAAAGAATAAATATGCACATACCTCGTAACAAGTCAAAATGCCTAAATATACCACTTTAATTTGACTTTAAATCAGGACAGGTGAATTTCCAACCAAATAAATAAAGTTCTACATAAATTGCTCTGTAAATGGTACAGAGGAAATGTTGCCACTAAAGCCATCTATCAAACATAAAGTGAGAATTATCTCAGGTTTACTTGATCAGTAATCAATTAAAGTCAGAACAAGAATAGTGCAGTCTAAATGACAAAATTAAAGAATATTAAAATAATTATTGATTTTATTTGAACTAAAAAATAAAAATGTTAATACATTGAACTTATGAAGGTGTTGCAATTCGCATCTATATGTTGGAATACTAAATCTTTAGTAAAGCACTTATTTTGGTTGGGCTGATTTGGTTTAGTTTCATTCACTTGGTCATATTGTATCATCATCATTTCATTGTAATGAAATTGCAGTTAATTTTCATGATGACTAACCCATATCGGCTATTTTTTGTAATTAATATTTGCACAATCTGTAGATCATGTATCTGCTGTGCTTAGAGGTCCCTCATTCAATACCCAGCTGGATGCAAGAAAATTTTCTTTGATTAACAAGGTTCCTTTTTATGACCAGTCTGGTGTATAAATATTGGGCATGCTTGTGTGCATGTATTAAATGTTTAATAACCAATTTGCCCATTTTAGAACTAGTGAGCAAATTCCTGAAAACTCCCCCAGTCATATGTATTTAACTAATGTTTTAGTAAAATGAGTACAACTTATGACACCTACAAGTGCCACAAAGTTAACCATTTAAAAAAAATAACAATATTTACATTCCCTTCAGCTCTGATAATTTCCCCACCCCCATCCGCGTTCCCCTGCCCTTAGCTTCTGTAGGTTCAATTTTCATTGGTGCAGAAATTACATGATAAACTCTAGTTTCACTGTGCAATATTTGTTTTCATCTCTTGGCATCACTGACACAAGTAGGCAGGTTATTAATGCACGGACTCGTGATCGAGAGGTCTACTGATTGAGCTCCCCCCCTCCAGGTTTTCCTCAGTCCTCAGTAATTGCAAATACTTTGGAGCGTTTGATCTGAAACGCTTCCTTCCCAAATAAATTCCCTTCCTAATTTATTATTTTAGCTCATACGTTATCTACCGCATGTGACAACACGTGGCTAAAATGGTAGTTAAACACCATTTAAAAAGGGAAAAATACCTCCTGGCATAATAGATGGTAATTTTGAGTTAACTTGTGCCGACTCATTAGGAAGCAAGGCCAGAAGCTGAATGCCTTTCCGGTACGTACTCATATGTATGCTACAGGAAGATTAATCGTGTCGCGCTTTACGCGTTTGCATTATGTGTGACTTACAACCTAGTATTTAATAAAGGTATGTCAGTGACAACCAAATCATTATTCTAATTGCTTGCAAGAATCTTACGAGCCGTCTCTTACTCATGCATTTGAAAATCCTTATGTTAATGTATGGTTTAAATGACCAAGGAAATAAATGGAATATGTGCTGAAGGTCATACAGTGAACCTTGCCTTGTATGTGTGTGAATGCGTTAGTATCCTTATCGTCATTTGAGAATTTGTATCCCAGACAAAAATTCGGCGTCTTGCGCATGTTGTGCTGACTACTGCTATTAGTGAAAGTACCTACAAATATAATAAAGAAGGTGACTTCTGATGGTTAGGATGTTTTTCTTAAGCTTCTTATTTACTGCTTGTTTACACGGTGACGTACAGTGAGCCTTCTAACATTTAAACAGCGCAGATAACGATCATGTTATTAGAAACTGTTGAATGGTTTACCTACACGAAGTGCGTAAACAGTGCATTTTGCAAGAAAAAGTCAAGTCGCTTCACTAGAAGAATGCTGTTCCGGTGATGGCGTAAATTCATCTGAGTGAAGTGTGAAATAGGTGTTAACACAATGTTTTAATTGAACGACCTGCTGGTGAATAATCTATCAAAAAGAAAAGTATACAATGTAAATCTAATAACATTAAAGAACCCCGCCTGCGATTTAGGAAAGCATAAGTTCAGCATGATTCCTGTGAAAGAAATAAAAGAAAATTCTCCTAACATCGCATACTATCATGCCTACACCTATAGCTCTCAACTTCAGATTTCACGTAAGTAAATCCAATTATAAATAAGGAAGGCTCTTGGGCGAAAATATTTAAGGTATAAACTAGAGAAGAGAATCAAGATTGCACATATGTCACTTTGAATCGATGTAAAACTATTACAACTATTACGCCTAAAATGGTGCAATTGGTCCAATGATGATCCAGGTACCTCAGGTTTCAATAACTGATATTTTATCTCAAATCTGACAAGACGTATAAAAAATTAACCTCATCTTTCTTAAAGTGAGCATTTTTATACACACACACACACACACACACACACACACACACACACACACACACATATATATATATATATATATGACACTCCTGTTCCCAGTAGATTTTAAGAAAAATGGCATCTTTGCCATATATTCAGGGTTGTTTTTTTTTCAGTCGGAGCCAGTGGCCGCTCGTGCACGTTATAGTTGGTGGTGCACAACTTATAAAAATAATATTGCATAGAATCCATGAATGTGGATTTATCACACTGCATTGCAAAAATAACTACGAGTATACTGCCAGGCATAAAAAAGAGAGAGGGAGTACAAATCTTTCACTTTCCTCAAAAATACAGTAATAATGTTATGTACCGGCATGTAATTGCAATTTGAAGTAAAATATTCACTTCACACTACACGTTAACTATAATTAATAATTCACCTTCGCTTAAGTTGCTCGTGCATTTCAGATCTGTCATTACACACTTTCATTGTTTTTGTTTATAAAACTTGCATTATTAACAGCATAATTATACAATACCCGAAATTTCAATAACCATTGTTGACTAGCAACCTAAATATTACAGGAACCTCAATATAAAAAGTGCTATACTCAGACTGATTTAGCCTTAAAGAATTCTAGTGTGTCTTGGACTAATCAGTGGTTTAAATTCTTCCCGAAACAATTGTCAATGAAAACACGTTAATATAATAATAATAATAATAATAATAATAATAATAATAATAATAATAATAATAATAATAATAATAATAATAATAATAATAATAATAATAATAATAATAATAATAATAATAATAATAATAATAATAATAATATCATCATCAAACCAATCACAGCGCGTTTCCAGGAAATATTAAACCTACAAAATTAAAAATTTAATAATTAAAAATCTCCTTCACAAAATTTCAGCTGTTTATGTGGAATGGTTCACCCAAATTTTAAGATGGCTATCCATATAAGCTACCCGTAATTTTGTATCGATTTCAACCAAATTTGAAAATTGTTAAGAAATGCTATTCAAACTTTTGTATGTAAAATATCTGATTCATGCGTGCAGTGCATCGCGTAAAAATGTTAATTTTGGGGAGATTACCCATAAGTTCCCTTAATTTTTTGTAGATTTCAACCAAATTTTAAATGTATCGACAAATTCTGTTCAAATTTCTATATATAAAATCTCAACTCCGTAGTTGCAGAGGTTAGAAAATTGTTTCAAGCGGACAGACCGACAAAGTGACGCTAATAGGTGCTTACACAGTAGCAATCGCACCTGAAAACTACTAATATTGCCTTTACTGAGAAACAACGGCTACTTAATTGCACAATAACAACTAAATTTAAACACCAATATATCTATAAACCAAAACGAATTTACATTTTTTTTTTTTTTTTTTTTTTTTTTTTTGGACCAATCATCATTCAAAGAACTGCATTTACATTAGTAAATAGGCCACACTTGCTTCTCGGTTATCATTCTACAGATGTAACAAAACGGTGATAGGCAGAAGTGCCAAAATTATCGGTTTAATCTTGTACGTCTCCTTTCACTAACCATTCAAGTTTACTCTTATTTATGAAAATGTGAGTACTTTTTAAAATGTAATGTTATTTAAGGGTACGTTAGTTGGATTGCTTTTATAGTGGAAGAGTTTCTTATATTTAGGCTCCTCATAAGCCAGTGGTGCGAAAATGCAAACAGCTGATGGGAAGTAATAACGTAGACCTCACAACAAATCGCTTAGGGAAGCTCCTCTTGCAAAAGCTACAGTGGGGAGGACAGGCTCGGTGTGCATATGCGTGAAAAGTTCACAAGATTTTGCGTGCCCTTCGTGAAGCTTTGCTGCGACAGTCCTCTCACCTCCTTGCCCACAAGCTGCATAACTACTCCTTTTAAACCAAATGTTAGGAAGAACGGTCTTAGTGCATATGTGCGTGAAAGGTTCACAAGATTCTGCGTACTCTTCCTGAAGCTTCACTGCGACACCCCTCTCATCCCCTTTCCCTTCACAACAACTTTTAAACCAAAGCATTCTGTCTAGCTAAGCCTGAGAACAAGGAGAATGTGTCTGGCCTGTTCTCTTCACCATTCACACACCAGGCTGTCTGCATTCACAGAAGCCGTTTAAACCGTGCACCTCTCTTGTATACTACAATACTGTTGCTGAAACATTCAGGGTTTGTGTCTATGAAATTCTATAATCTATTTTCAGTTGACAACTTAAGCACAATTATTTAAGTGTTTATGGTTCAAAATTAAAGGATCGGCACGTGCCCTTGTGCCCTTTAGCGCGAGCCGCCACTAGCCGGAACGTCCGGAAAGGCGTTCGAGTACTTTTTTTTTTATCCTCAGAGATTCTTCATATTATTTTCTGCCAAAATAAAATTTACAACTTTCATTTTTATCAAATTTGTACCTCATAATTTATAGAGTTTGAATTTTCCTCTGTTGTTTACAACGCTTTTAATTGGTAATTATTGAAAGAACTACCTTTGTCGTTGTCGAGAACAACAAATGTTTTCAAGCTTCGATGTCTTATCGATAGTTCAACCAGAAGAAGTGAAAACCAAGAATGACTGCAATCCTCCGATCATAATGCACATATCGGTAGTACACAAAACGGCGGAGATCGAGTGCAGCAGTTGCTGCTATTAAGAACAGAGTTTGTTTATGTGGTTCGTTGCAGTTACTTTGTTTATAGTTGGAAGTAAATGAACGTTAGCGGGTTAGTTCTTTTATTTTTAACAAAGTTAATGTTGTTTTAGTGAAAGAACACCAGGAACTTGTGTAATAGAAAGAATTTACTACAATGGGTCCTACGATGCGCCTATATTTGTGGCAGTGCGCCACATATTACCATATTTCAATTCCTAAAGAACAGTCATTAAAATAAAAGCGGATAAAAAGTATACAGCCGTGCAAATTTTGAAGTTAGAATAAAACTATAGTTTATATTACAATTTTCATATCAAAATTAGTGATTACGAAGAACATTCCCTAATTTACATATTTTGACTCATTTGCAAGTGAGGGACTAATTTTCCCCCTCCATTAAGTTAGATGATGATAAATATGATGCTATCCTCATCTATGCCGAAGGTTTAAAGTGTGCGGTAATTTGGAAGTTAGTGTATTTAAAAGATTTGTGCTTGCCTGTGAAGAAATTCAGTTCCATCTTGGAGCGCAGTGGAAGTAAGCAGTTGCAATCTAACAAATGAAGTAAATTCGATTATTTGGTGAATTGTTTACTACTACTACTACTACTACTACTACTACTACTACTACTACTACTACTACTACTACTACTACTACCACCACCACCACCACCACCACCGCCGCCGCCACCACCACCGGCACTACCCTCATTAAAAGAATGGCTTCATTTATAAATGTTTTCAACGATGCTTACTACTAGATCATGATTTGGATATAAAGAAAGCTGATAAAATAGATTTTGCATTAGAGAAATTAGAGCTTTCATATGCAAATCAAATTGCATATTCAACAGAGCTCTCGATATGACCTGTAACTTTTTCTTAGACATATACAAGGTAACTTGTATGTTGCATTACATTTTCCTTTCTAGTAGTTTGGTTCAAATTGTTTGTTACACTGTAGAAAGCGTTGTAATTAGATTTAAATTAATAATCATTTTATTTTTGTATGGCTTTAAAGAAGCCAAAAGTTATATGTTTATATCAATGCATGTGTATTTAAAAGATCCGTTAATTTAGCACTGCAATAAATTTGCTTAAAATAATTTTTATGCGTGTTACATTAATGAAAGATGCTTGCTTAAGTTATTCTTGTATTTGCATGTGGTGATGTTATAATTATTGTTATATTATTTCATTACCTATTGCATTGCAGTAATCGGTAATGGCGATTGTTTATTAACCGTTATATTATTTTACATAAGCCGATTTCAAATTATTTTATGTTTCTTTTACATATGAAAAACATTGTTTGTAAACAATTTCGGGTGCTTAAAAACCATCTAAATATTTAATGATAAATACTGTCATCTTGCAAATATAATATTCGTAAAAGAGTCGAGTTTACTATTGGCATAGTACGGCGACGGTGGCCGCCTCCCCCCTCCCTTTCTAGTGCTCTATTGTTTGGGTAGTGGAGTCGGTGTAATAGTAGTAGTAGTAGTAGTAGTAGTAGTAGTAGTAGTAGTAGTAGTAGTAATAGTAGTAGTAGTAGTAGTAGTAGTAGTAGTAGTAGTAGTAGTAGTAGTAGTAGTAGTAGTAGTAGTAGTAGTAGTGAGCATAGGCACGAAAAATCACAACACGAAAAGTGCGCAAGACATACTTTTGAGCTAAGTTTTTACTAAGCGCTAGATTGATTGCTTCGTTTTTTTTTTTTTTTTTTTTTTAATTTCCCACTCCATTCATGTAGCTAATGAGTATGGATAATATGCTTTTTTATGTTTGCTGTACGAAAATCAATACTGGCAGTTTAGTTAAGGCGATTTATTATTCAGCTGAACGCATATAACTAGTGAAAACAGTCTCACTTTGGTGTGTGTGTGTTTGTTTGTTTGATTTTTTTTTTCCTTCTCATTTTTCTCCTGTACGAGTATCAAGTGGAATTTCAGTTGTTTGTGCTCGGTGCATACGCTACGCATACACACATTTTATGCGAAATGTTTATTTTTTGTATCAGCAGTGCTCAACGCAGACGCTACGGACACTTTATTTCCTCTATCAGCATGTGACAGTTTCTTAGCGGATACATTCTCGCTTTTTGCGAGATGTTTGTTCTCTGTAAATATCAGCACGTGTCAATTTAGGTTTAGCTCAATGCACAACATTTTTCCTGTAACGACGCCTGCCACGTGCTCTACGGCCACATTTTCGCTTATATGTGTGTTTTTGTTTGTTATGATAGCATCATTACGTGACAATAATGTCTTCAAGAAGTGTTACATCCTGGTTTGCTGCCGTACCAACAAAGAAACTGAAATAAGAAGCATCTATGCAAACAAGATATATTGAGACCTCCAATAGAACTGTTATAAACCAACTCATTCATTACAAAAACCATCTTTTACACCATTAAAAATCCTGATCCAACTCCATCCCAGTAAGAAAATTACAACACATGGCCCAATGCTTGGTAATAAGACTATACAATAAAAAATTGCCAAAAAAAATGAATCGCATGTTTTTTAGAAAGATAATCTGGCGTTCTATAAGCAGAATATAGTAATGCAGGTGTTTATAGAACTATATTCATGAACTCTTCATAAGAATGTATTATTGGATGGGCAAGTTTCATTTAATGGTAAGAGCCATAGGCAGCAATTGACATCTCTGAGGGGAGAAAAGTCGGGAGCATAAAGATAACCAGAGCCCCAGAATTTCAATGAGAATTCTGGAACAAAAAATAAAAAGTAAAAACAATATGATTAAAGCATTAACTCGAGAAACGGAAGTGACCTGTAGCGTTTTCCGCGCCGCTTATAAAGTAGCAAAGAAAAACACAGAGAAAATGAATGAAGTCACTATGTACAGAATTCTTCATTCTGCCAATGTATGTATAAAATTGTGTACCACAATACCACAGAAATGAAAAAATCTTTAGTGAGTTGGATAATTGAATCAAAGAATAAAGTTACTCGATTATGGATGAAACGATTATGCGCCAGAAATGTGTGTTTAATTATTTATTTTCATGTCTTATTTTATGAAACAGATATAAAGGAGTCTACCCTATTGAATCGAAAACTGTTGCAGTGATTAGAATATTTCCAAGTTTGTAGTATTTGGAATTATCTAGAACTTCTTGATAGTGCACTTTATTACATCTACTTGTGACGGAGATGCTGTAATGTTTAGATCAATGGGTGGAGTCTCCCAAACTCTTGAGAGACAACTTTCCTTGAATTATTTTTTTGGCAATGTGTCAGCAAACAGCTTATCAGGAGTTTTAACTTAATATTAATTTGATTTATATATTCGAAACATTTCAGAGTTATTCGTTTCGAAAGTTCAAAAGTACTTTAATCTAATAATTCTCTAAGCATAGAAACTGTTAGTGATAAAGTACGATAATTTGCCGAATCCCTTTTCCTTTGGCTGAGTAAGTTGCAGTTAAATATAAAAATTCACGTTTTTGCTATCCGATTTCACATGAAATAGTCAATAAGCAATTTGTTCGGACAAATTGCGTCAGGTTTACTAAGCCCTGGGTCCAGGGATGTACACAGAGGTCTGTGCCACCCATGGGTTTTTGCATTAGGACGGTACCTTGTAACTCTAAACCGACCCGCCATTCGGCTGCAGACGATTGCGTCGCCCAGGCGCGCTAAGTTCCCTTAGCTTCCAGATTCTCACTGGTGGATAGGTCATACTAGCTTAGACCTACTCGTATTTAAGAGGTGAGTCACCCCAGCATTAAGGTAGCCACCACCCTCCCTACAAACAACGGCGATTCCGGCGCACCGGCCCCCAGGGTACACGCCTTAGGCACTCCCCTGGGACACGCCGCCTCGTAGGTCCTCAATTCCCCGTGAGTGACGGGTCCACTGCCAAGCCGAGTCCAACCCAATCCGGACAACTCCCTTCCGGGAGGGGCTCGAATCAAGTCCGGCCCGGCTCCCTCTAGTACGTCAGAGGTACCACGGGCACTCAGGGTCCGCAGAGCCCGCACCTAGAGCATCTGTAGGGCAACGGTCAGACCGCGCGCCCCCTTACGTTGTTCGGACATGTGATTTCGAGTACTACCAGGCTCTAGGTCCAGGGGTGTAACACAGAGGTCAAATCGCATTATGTTAGGGAGAATCGAAACTATTTTAATCAAAAGTACCAAAAAGATCTGCCACGAGGGTCTATCCGGTTTTGGATGCCGTCGAAGAATTGATCTACCAAGGCATGCTTTATTCCATGACATACTTTAGAGAAAAATATATGACTTATAATACCTATATTATAATTAGATTTCAAATACAGAGATAAAATAAAGGTAATGCTATTCTGTAAATTAATTATATTTGGCCTACCTATAGCAATAAGGTAAATTTAACATCTAGTTGTATTTAATTAATAAATGAAAATAAAATTATATCGGAATGTGTATTGTGTTTCTGTTCTGTATGCAGAAGTATGAGATACTGATGCAAAAAATCTTGTTTTGTGGCTGGTTTTTATACGTTTTCAGAGTAGTAAATATCTGTTCACAAAAATGTTGCTTTCGTTGCATATTTGTGCAATCATAGAAAATGGAATCATTAAATATACCAATAAAATTTAACTATGACGTTTGCCTTCTTACATTTTTAAAGAATACTGTAGCTTTGGAGATCAATTTAACTTCAGCTTTTCTTAGTCTACTAGGAATGTACCGACTGATAAACACGACATGAATGTGTGAAAATCCAGCTTAACCGAATGTAGTATAGTACTAAAACTGGCCACTTAAGGCACTGCTCACTTTGAAACATTTCAGGGTTTTTATTCATTTTATTGTAAAAACAGGTAAACAGAAATAGTTTTGAGCTATGATTTACCTATTATTCAAACATAATATTGGCGTGCATATTTACTGAACAAAAATTTTAAATTTTGCTCCAAAATGTTAGTCAGATGAGAAGTAGCTATTGGCCACTGTTTATTTTACTACATTATCTAATAGTTTATTATATTTGCTATAAATATTACAATAAATCGCTATTATTAATTACAACGTTATTTGTTTGTATATATAAACTGTGGCGTAATACATCCCATTTATCTATAATGTTGACCAGTATTTCAACGTTTATCTTATATCTCTTCCTCCTTTGCTAATTTGTAAAGTTCTTTAAGCTCCTTCCCCAAATGTACTATCAAATTTTATTATGAAAGATTGTTTGGCAGTTTGCGACATGCTGTAAGTCCAGTAAAAAAAATCTTCATTTGCTTAAGTAAGGAAATTTGAGATATACATATGAAGTTTTTCGTTTTATTTATTTACTTATTATAATCCACACCACAAATTATAGGAATGCTAAAAAAGTTCCTATGAAACCTCCCGAAGACACTAGGGTAACAGTCCAGCAGTTTTCTCTCGGGGGGGGGGATATAAAACTTCATTATGGAGGGGTGTCATAGGCCTCAAATTTGATAATACTAATTCAAAAATCCCGGTACTAATTATTTAAAAATCCCTTTATCTCTTATATGTAATTAAGTTAAGATTGATTGGGGGAAATTGCCTTTAGGAATGAAATTATGAAAATCCATAAAAATAATATTATAGCATGCAATAGCTTACATTTACTAATGCGTCCAGGCCTTTGTACAGCATATCTGTAGATGGCTTCATCGATGAAACTTTCTGCGCTTCCTCATATCGTTCAGTTGACACCTTCATACAAGCTTGAAGCGTATCCTGACTCATCCTATTTCTTAATATTATCATCAGTCATCACCTTATCCAAATGTTGACTGACTCTACAACGGCAGAGAAACGGAAATGCCACTATGCTTTCAGCGAGTGTCCTTATAGCTTCATAGCCGATATCGGTCCTTAAGATAAAAGAAGCAACATCAGAAGACGAATCTTCTGATTTATTACGAGACGAGCAACGAACATGAAAGAACGCAAGTCTGCAATAACAGTGTTAACATGTTTAAGTCTCAACATCAGGCCCAGTTCTATACCATCACATTTACTAAACACTTGAAACTTGGGTTCCCCTGTTTCGTTTTACGCTCTGTGCTCATCGCAAAGGCAGTCATTGTTTCTTAAATGTTCCAGAGTTCCATAAAAATCAAGGAGTTGTGAAATTTCGAATGATTTTTTTTTTTGCAGAAACTTGTCTAAAAAAAAGCTACGGTATTTAATTTTTGTCCAAAATAATTAAACCTAACAATAGCACTGAAATTATAACAAGATCTCCCCTGCCAAACTTGCTAAATTCGCACCGTCTTTGTTCACACATGTTCACATGTCATCATAATGTATTTGTAATTGAGGAATATACTATTAACTGTGCGATGGGTACTCAACCAGCATATACTTACAACTTCGGGTATTTATAAAACAGGTTCTTCTAAGGCTAATTGAATATATTTTCTTGTTTACGATAAAGTTGGAAAAGTACATAACTATTCTTAACAATATGTAATGTGCGTTTCATTATAGGTGTTTATTCCTATGGTTGATGACAGCAATCGACAAAACATTTGCTCTGCAGTATTCTGAACCCCATTTTCTGAAAACCAAGCGCGGACCGCGATTATAGAATCACTAAAATTAGCAGTACCATCGAAAGAGCATTTTACTATTTGACGTAAGAAATTTTTTGCCATTTTAGTTCACCATCAATTTCTGTGAGAATAGATTCAACTCTAATACTCTTCAATTCAACCAGACGTAAAAAAACTTTCCTTTATTTCAAAATATGGAGACGGCGCAACATAACGATCTAGCAAAAACAGTTCACTTTGGATACAAAAAGTTGCAGACTCCAATGCCATTAAGGTAAATTATGTATATGAAGAATTGTTGCATCTTGATTGTCTATGGCCTGACCAATACATTTTAATAATTGTGAAGCGTGTTATTTACCTACATGTGGACATTTCAGTCAAACATTTTACCCTCTTTTCAATATTGTTTCTTTTTAAAACCATCTCACGAATTAAGAGGTTCATATAACTTTGTGATGGGGATCTCTTCCTTTCTAAGAAAATAGGCGCTTAACATTAAAGAAGACACAGCTTGCCGATACATTTTTAAATGCATGCACATAATTTTAAAAATGTTCCACCCAGATTACTCCAAATTACACTCCAATTTTTTCTGATACTTAATCTCGTTTAACACTTGTTACACGTTGTTGAATGACAACTTAAGAATGGGTCAGAAACAGTTTACTTTTCATTCGAAAACTGAGGAAACACAGCCGAAGAATCGTTAAGCGATAAAACTCACTATCACTAGCATTTCTTTCGATATACGACTCTTCTGCAATACGTTGTCTGTTAAATTATACTTGTTTAAATACTGCATTTCATAACGCTTCTTTTGATAAGACTACACAAACATCACCCTTTCACAGCAAACTGTTGACTGACTAGTCGTTAAAAAGACTTATCAATATAGCATGCTGCTGCAGCTGTAGTCCCGACCGACAACGGAGAGAACCGAACTCCTCAGTCCCGAATGCTAGAAACGACTACACAATGTTCACGTAATTGTTTTCTTTCTGGCTTAACCCTCGCCATGGCTGATGGCATTTGCAGTTATGCACAGTTGAAATTCTTGCAGCACTTTTTACGATGATAGGCTTTTGATTGCTGGCTCTTCTTCTTCTTCTTCTTCTTCTTCTTCTTCTTCTTCTTCTTCTTCTTCTTCTTCTTCTTCTTCTTCTCCTCCTCCTCCTCCTCCTCCTCCTCCTTCTTTTAAAACATTCGCAATATATTTTCATTTTTCGTGGTGTACTCTAGAGACATGCTTTCCTAAATGTTTATTGTGCCTCTTTTTTTTTTTTTTTTAAACTTAATGTAACTATACGTTGTCCTCCGAGCCTTTCTGGCTGCAATATGGTGTTCCTTATTATAGAACTGAGCATTTCGCTTTTTACCACACGTTGTCATATTGGAATTCTCAATTAATGCACACCCTAACCTTAACGGTAATCTCGGTTAATCCTGGAAACCGGTGGACCCAGTGATTTTACGGCCTGACGGCCTACGCTCGCCTCCTTTTCGCAAATATACATTTATAGTGGATTGTGTGCGTGGTTCTATATTAGCGAGTAAATCGTTGTAATGGTGGTAAGTCTCCATTAATTCCGGCAGAATACAAAAAGTCAAGATATAAGAATTCAAATCTCCTACCTTCACAACAATAGCATGACGCTCTAACCATGTGGGCTATCATGTCGTTGCGCTTGGAAGTTTTATTATCTAATTATATCTGTAGATGTCACTGTGGACGTCTGTGGAAAATTCTTCCTCTTTTGGGACATTTCTTTAGTTTTGGCCCCTATATCTAACACTTCCTTATTTACACTCCAGTCGGTCCTGGGGGCGTAGTGGTACATGCTTGCCTTCTAAACACAAGATTGTGGGTTCAAACCCAGCCAGGATAGATGGATTTTTTCGGACGTAAAAATGCAAAGTATGGCTTCCTTCGGAAGGGAAGTAAAGCCATGCGTCCCGTGTCATACATTTACGGTACGAAAAAGAACCTCAAGCCTGAAAGAAGAGGCCTCTGAGCAAAATTTGTCGACCGTTTCAAGCCCTGAATTGAATGGGACGCTGATGACCTGAGATGTTAAAGAACGTCTGTAAATAAAACAAATCAACAAAAATTCACACTCCACGAACCGCCACGGGTGACCGAGGTCGTTAAGGCACGGACTCATGAGTGGGAGGTCTGGGGTTCGAATCCGGCCAGGACTCTTCTCCCTGACTTGGGTTTTTCCAGGTTTTCCTCAGTCCTCATAAATGGCAAATGGCGGGGAAGTACCCTGAACCCAGGGTAGGAACGTTTCCTTTCCTAAAAACATCCTTTCCAAATACATCATTTCATCTCATGTATCATCAGTTTCCACCGCCTATGGTGCCTCAGCAGTAAAAACGGGCCTTAAACACTATTCGAAAAGAAAAAAAAAAAAAAAAAAAAAGCACACCACGAAAACAGAGAAGTGCAATATGTGTATTTCCACTATTACCTTCTCGTTCGGGACTGAGGAGTTCGGCTCTCTTCACTGTCGCTCGTGAATGCAGCTGCATTTTTCTTGCTGTATGGATATGTTTAATAAGTTGCAACTGCAAGAAAACGAAATTTGTTACAACAATGGAAACGTTTTACATTACATCACCCCTCTCGCTCTACACGTAACCATTGTTGAGTTTCAAATGGAATTTTATTACGTTTTACCAGTTAGCAGTTATCAAAACAGTCGATAATATAAGTTCACTTGTAGTTTTGAATTTTAATCATAAATAGTATGTGTTTAGAAATTACGTTTTCTGGGGAGTGGTTTCCGTGGAAATCCCCTCGGACCATCCCCTGAATTCATCAGTTAGTTAACAAATCTGCGATAAATCCTATTATTTTTCATGGCTGCTGGCTAGACTCGTAAGTGTGATATTGGCATCTTTAGTTTAATTTTCCGATAATAAAATAAGATATGCATTTTCCTACCATATTCATAGCCTTATCCACAAACATCCACACTTCTTATCTCCAATTTTGGACTAGATATTTCGATTTTTTGAGAAGGCGTAGAATACACACTCCGTTAAATATAGTACAAGATATTATATCCAGTTAATTTTTATACTTTTCAAAACACACGTCACCTGTTGAAAAATATGTACAATGTGAGTATAATAAAATGTAAATTACGTGTTTCAAAAGTTAAAAAATCGCATTGTTAATTTGAAAAAATGAAATCTATAGCGCGTTCAATATTTATATGTATCAGTAATTTAAAATGCTTCCGCACAACATATTGCAAGTGGAAAGTATCAAAATGAAGTTAGATCAGAACCACAAATTAAAGTTAACGTGCCTTTTTACTGTATGCTTTTTAATAATACTATCTCACCGTTCGTAGAAAAGGGAATCATTACCAATTTATTTTATTAATTTCATATTTATTTAATTTATTTTATCTTGCAAGTTATATTTTCCTTTTTTCTGTTTTTTTCAGTGATTCAAGAATAAAATACTTCTTGATTCAAGTGAAATTCAAATTTGCCCCAAAATGTACAATGTACATATTTTCTGTACAGTATATATATATATATATATATATATATATATATATATATATATATATATCCGTATGGGTTCCAACTGTTTAATGTGCAGAAAGTAGTTTGCGTTTAAATAGTTTATGTGTTCTAATGAATATAGCATTGCAATACCAATTCAGTAAATATTTTAACAATGAAAGAATTTAGTTTCATTCTTATGTTTTAATTTCTTATTCGTATCACTTTCAATTCGGTTAACGTTGTTGTTAGTCGCAGCAATTGTAGTAGTAGTAGTAGCTGTGGTGGTGGTCATGGTGGTGATAAAATTAGGGTAGCAGCTGTCGTTTTTTGTGTTTAATCGCGATAAGTTCCGGTATGTTTCAATTAACAATGTTTTAGCCATGGACCCTAAAGTGGAGGCAATCAGTGTTTTTAATCAATATACTCTAAATACAAGGCCTCTCAATTGCTATGAAATTTTCTAGGGCGTCGTTTCCATCCGAGAATATATTTGTGTTGTCATATAAATTGTGAATACTTTGGTAATTGTGTTATTTTATCTTTAATTTCACCTATGTTACCAGTTGTTTAGTATATAGTGTTTACATTTTTTAAAGTA
This sequence comes from Metallyticus violacea, assembly GCA_030762175.1. NCBI lineage: Eukaryota > Metazoa > Arthropoda > Insecta > Mantodea > Metallyticidae > Metallyticus > Metallyticus violacea. The sequence goes on along the minus strand of CM060839.1, from coordinate 68,827,686 downwards.
GAGGATATCCCAAGACAGAAATATACTACTGCCAAAAAATTGTTCTATTGTTATAATTATAGTGGTATAATCGGCCCATCATAACTTTACAGCGAACACTAATCTGCGTTTGTCCCCTTGTGCTCTTGGTTCTCGAATTTACCACAAAGAAAGGTCATTTAATTTTGCCGTTGTGTTCCAGATTTCATCGTTTTTGTGCACTTGTGCTATATTTTTCCTGTGAAAATTTTCGTTCTTGGAGGAAATTTAGACAAAAAATATTTTATATTCATGTATAATAAAATGCTTCCTTCACCTGTAAATAGTAAACAGAGGAAGAAAAGCATACAAATAACCGAGAATGTTCATTTAATAAGCGGCATTACTTAGGGACCTAATTTGAGAATAAGAAAGCAGGTCAGCCAATCAAAATTATTTCCACCACGTATTTTATTGACATCCATATAAACGTATTGTAGACAGAGACCATAACGATTAAGTTTGCCGGAGAATATAATACCATTATCAATAATGAACCTAGTGCTAGTCAATTGAAGCGAAACTGTTAGAAGATTGTTGGGGTGGAATGGTGCTGTACAACAACAACAACAACAATAATAATAATAATAATAATAATAATAATAATAATAATAATAATAATAATAATAATAATAGCGCTATACTATATTATTATTATAATATTTATTATTATAATAATAATTATTATAATAATAACTGCCTTGGCAAATGAAGCGCTATTATTATTATTATTATTATTATTATTATTATTATTATTATTATTATTATTATTATTATTATTATTATTATTATTATTATTATTAAATAATTCCAATTGCCCGGCATGTAATGTGGCCTTATATATGTCCTGTTGCTTACATTTCATGTTGACTCCTCTTTTACAGATTTCTTGAAATAGAGGTTAGGTATGAAATATTAGATTTTTTCCAGTAGAAATTGCAAATGTTACTGTAGGTGAAATGAAATCATTTTTTTTTTTTTTGTTAGCTAATATTGTAATTAATGAATGTGCAATAAGTTGCTGGTTACCGATGCACTCAGACTAAATAATATAATTATAATTGTACTATAAAATTGATTGATGCCCTTCCCTTATCATGGCAGTGCTCAGCTGTCTCTAGTTGTCATTTCGCGATACATAGAAAGTGATGTACTTATTTAAAGGCATAACGTCAAATAAAGTAATTAAGACCAGCAGCAAAGACTAAGGTTTTTGTAGCAACTGGGAGGTTTTAAGTTTTTTAAGGCGGTGCTTTTGAAGTATTTATAGCATATTTAATTAATACGAATACAGCCTCATAGGTACCGCCTGTGGTGCCTCAGTAGTAAAAACGGGCGTTAAACACTACTCAAAAAAAAAAAAAAGCCTCGTAGGTAAACCAAGACGAACTACATTTACCAAATCCCAGTATGAAAAAAATTACGACCGAAGTCGCCCTACTACTTCCAATAGTAAATAGAATTACGTTTATAAGAATACATTATTTATCATTTTATCATTAGAACGTATTTCAATGATTTTTAGAACCATAAATTATTTACAAACAATGCTTCTTATATTTAAACGATATATATATATATATATATAATCAATTTTAATGAAAAGGGCATAGGTTTCGTTGACAATAGTTATAAATGGATGCACATATACATATATTGCGAGTGAAAAACATTTAAACAAGACGACAAATGAAATCTGTGAATGGGGTTTGAGGAGATACTCAAGCTGCTGATCCTTCATGATAGGGAATATTGGTGTAAGGTGAAGTCACATCGATAGTGGCCAGAAGTATGTTAGGATGTGTCAAAGGATCAAATTTCTTAAGCTAACTCAAAAAATGGAAGAAATCTTTAATATAGGTTGACCTAGATGTATCAACTGGCTGTAACCAAAAATCTTCTAGGGCAGAAATGCGTTCGGGGGGAGAATGAAATCTGGCTACTATTGGACGGCCTGGATAGTTCTTTTTATGAATTTTAGGGAGAAAATATATTTTAGGAGTACGAGGGGTATTCGGAGTGAGTATAGTGATATCTTGGAGAATAAGTCCTTCTGCAGTACCAGCAGAAGCGATAAACGAAGTTATTTCTTGGTTAAACTTGACTATAGAATCGGAAGACAATAATTCATAAGTGACTTCATCAAGCTGTCGGTAAGCTTCGGCTTTGTAAGAGGAAATGTCCTGTAATATTGCTGAAAATACTTTATATGCCGGAAGAATAATTACATTAGGATTATTAGATAACGTTTTAGTGCTGATTTCTCGCATAAATTTATCTTTCAGGGTGATATTACGTATAAATTTAGAATCAATAATCGCAGTTAAAAACCAGTTAATAAACATTTCTAAAGGATGGCTAGAAGGTAAAGAAGCAGATTCAAGTCTGGGAGGAGGACGAAAATTGTGAAGGCAGGGAGTGACATTTGAAATAGGTTGAATAGATTTAGTGTGCGAATAGTAATGCCATCTTAAATTACGCCATAAGTTTTGTTGCACCATCGGAAACAAATTTAAGACGATTAAATTGGGAGTAGAAGCAAAAGATAATCCTTTTTGCAAAAGCAACCTATGGGCATCAGAAAGTGGAACAGAAGATAAATTAACAACCGCACTATTACTAGTAGGAGAAGTACTTAGGGGTACATTTGCTCTTGGGCTGCTGGTACGTAGTAACGTAGTAAAATTTAAGTGGACGAGGTAAATTTGAGAATAGAAGCCAAGTCAGGAGCTAAAGGTACGATCGGTTGTGAAAGGTTCTTTTTGGCAGAAAGACACAGCAACTAAATGGAAATACGCACTCTTATATATTGTAAACATAACCGCGAGAGTTTACGAAGATGATTCTGATTGAGTGAATGTAACAAATTATTCGCGCATAATAAGACGCTATTAACAATGGTAATATATTTAGGAGAACATGCCAAAATAATTTTAACAAAACTAAGTAAATTAGACAAATGAAGTTGCTGTAAATACTGAAAATTATTAAGGATCATTCGTGGGCATTGCTGCTAGATGTGATGCCTAAATAAGTGAAATTGGTAATGGGTGATAGGACCTTTAGCGGACAACCGCAAATGAATTAATATTACTTTGGGTGCTAGGACCTATAGCGGACAATGACAAACAAACTAATGTTCCTTTAGGACAAACACCAATAATTGCACAATAAGAAAGGAAGCCAACGTATTCGGTATATTTAGCTAACTGCTTTGAATGGTATTTACATTTAAACCAAAATTTCAGTACATTGCCTTGAATAGTTGACATAGTATTAAAGTATTGGAATTTTTGCATGAATAGCAAAAATATAATAATGAAGCGTATTAAAATACTCAAAGAAAGTAATAAATAAAATAAAACTATTCGAAACATAAGATCTTGCTCACAACATTCACTTAAACGCTTCATTTCACTCCAAAACCCGCTTCATGTGATCATTCGGATCTTACGTAAAAATGTCTTTCGTAACCACAAATTTTAGTAAGAAAAATTTAATACACACTACAGTTTCATCATTAACTTCAAAACTTGTACGGTGTATAAAGGTGTATAGTTAGCACAAGGATCACATATTCCACTATTTTATCTACTATTGATAGTTATTTGGGGTCTGGTAAATATTGTTCGTCATTTGTACTGTTTACTTTGATAACATCATCAGCTGTTATAATCGACTACACGGAATATATCGATACGCGAGTATCGAAAACTTTCAAGTGGATTTGGGAAAATTTGGAATTTAGTTTCTTAAGTTTTTGGAGGATGTGAAAGAGCAAATACAGTCATTAATTAGGATTACTGAAAGATAGATGTGTATTTACATAGGAATGGCATAATATGTTAGTCACAAATAACATATCATTGATGTTTTATAATATTACAAATACATATCGTGGTGAAATCGCAGTCAATGGACGTTGAGTAGGTTAATATGCCTTGTATTTTTAAAATTGTATTTGTATTAACAGAGCGTTATCTGGACGAATACTGCATGATTGCGAAAATTAAAATAGCTAGTATTTAATTGTGCTATGATTGTTCATTTAATAGATGTATGCTGGAAAATTAAAATAACTAGAATTCAATTCTACCATGATCGTTAATTTAATAAGTATACGTTCTGTGAAGCCTGATTGCATGGCTACGGAATAGCTAGTCCTCAAATGGTAAAATATCGCCTTGTGTGAGGTTTTGATAAGGTTATATCGCTCTTTTGGGCATATACAAGCGATAAAACATTATTTCACTGAAAGTGTGTAATTTTCTTCAAATAGCTGAGTTTGCTTGATTGGTGAATGGGTATATAAAAATTAATTATCACCCAAGATTAGTCATGTATACTAGATATTTTAATTTACCTGTAGTGACATGAAAATGTAGTAATCTGGGACGGGTATTATTTTCTTTGGCATGTTTAGTAATTAATTACCTGAACTGTTATTGTGCATGTGCATATTGCTTCTCTCCTCTTCTTGCTCCCTGATAGACCTCCCTATACTTCCATGTAAACATAACAACAGCACCCTCAGCTTTTAGTGGCATTCCTAAATGTTCCATGTCGCATAGCCCATCAGGTGTAGCATCTGTCTGTATTCTCACATGATCAGTAAGTTACAGGAAATATCCATCATATGAAAGGCTGTCAAATGAAATTTAGAAAAGAATTTTAAGATTGTTTTCAAGTGATAAAATTCTGCAAATATAAATTTTAAGAAACAGTTGATAATAGCTGTTTAAATTGATGCACTAACAAACTGTTAATGAAAAGTAATTACAGGCTTCATGATTGTATTTAGAGTGAAGCAAAGGGTTAAACAAATAAAGGAAATGTTTGATCAATTAGAGCTTGCATGCTTCTCAAATTAAAAACTGTTTATAAGCTAATTCTGGTGCACTTTTGCCTAATGTTGACTAACTACATTAGTGAGCAACTTAAATATGACCAAATATATTCATCATGCAGTTTTTAAACTTTTTAACTTTTCAGAAAATTATATTTAAAATGCTGTTGGAAGAATTTGGGAAAATGTGTAAAATTTTGTGATTACTGTAATTTATATACTTTTTTAAAGCTCCTGTAAGTCTTTCCTCTAAAACTTTATTTGTGCAATGTGTGGCTTTGAAGTCAATGTTGCTTCTATAAGGCAAGTGTGGCATTGTGTAAAATTTTGAATAGTTCACCCAGCACTTAGGGTTCTTGTTGCACACACTTATTTTCTTTATCATGACTGGTTGATTATGATTTCTCCTGCTAGATGACACTACTTAGGTTCTGCTGGAGTTAAAGAAGTTTTGCCACCATTAGAACAATTTATCTGTAACATAGTAGCACAAAATCTGCTATGAATTTATATTTACAAAAAGGAAGCTAGAGTAAGTCTTAAGGCCATCAGCTGCAGCAAACCACTGGGTCCACCAGTTTCTAGGATTTATTCGAGGTTAGATTAACATTAGTGTGTGTGTGTGTGTAAAAATTAACTGCCTATTCCATTTTTTTCCAACTGTCCACTAAACTTCCGCTAGAATACCAGTTATGTTGCCCATTCTTATATCTGCACTGTTCATTCGCCACACTAGTAGGAGGAGCCTGTGGCTATATAAGTAATATGCTGCCTCATTGGGATAGAGGGAACTGTGGGACATGGGTAATAACTAATAGTTTCAATTGCTCTCGCAAAACATTTATAACTATGATGTTATGCTGTTTTACCTTTCTGTCTGCAATATGTTGTTCCTTAAGAACTAATCGGAACTGTTTCCAAAAGTTATAAGCTTTGAGAAAGATGGAGCAAAAGGTAAATAATTATGTTTGTTATTCCCCACCCAAAAATCCTTACCTCAAGTACTCCAGTAACATACTTATAACTATGAGATTATGCTGTTTTTACCTTTCTTGCAGCAATTTATAGTTCCTTATGAATTAATTGGAAATGTTACCAAAAGTTTTAAACTATGAGAGAGATGGCAAAAAGCTGAATAATTTTGTTTTATGCTCCCCAATCAAAAGTGCGTCCTTTTCCGGTGATTCCCATTTTGTAAAAAAATTGCATGTGTACTAGATGATCTATTTGGAACTCTTGCTATGTAAAATACCATAATTGTAGAAATAATTTGGTTTTGAATCTTTGTTATGACGTATATTATTAGAAGTATCATAAAACAAAGTTACAAAGAAGGTTAAATGTACTTTTATAAGTACACCATATAGAAGTGTTATCATTAGATGTTTGCTCAGATTACTCTGGTATGTAACATTAATGCTGCAGAGAAACTTTTTCTGATTCCTTACTATGAGTAAACAAAAAAAACACTTAATTTTGTAAGTTGTACATACTTTTATCTGCACTATATTGTTGTGTATTTTCATAGTGAACTATCCATGTATGTAACAAAACATATCTGGATCATCTGTATATTTACATTATATATGCAACACAACTAAAACTCCGGTGGAATAACTTGCACTATAAACATAAATGAAAGAAGCCGTAACATAATAAACAGTTCCACAATACTGCAAGAAAGCTAAAATTAGGTTGGCAATGTTAGCATTGCTTTTAACTGTTAACACTACTTTTTTTTTTTTTTTTTGTTTGTTTGTTTGTTTTTTAGTAGTGTTTAATGCCCATTTTTACTACTGAGGCACCACAGACAGTGAACATTGATGATACATGAGATGAAAGGATATAAGTAAACATTCCAGGCCTAAGTTTCGGGTACCTCCCCGGCATTTGCCATTTATGAGGACTGAGGAAAATCTGGAAAAAACTTCACTCAGGGAGGACAGTCCTGGTGGAATTGCAACCCCAGACCTCCCGCTCACGAGTCCGTGCCTTAATGATCTCTGCCACCCTTGGCGGTTTTAACACTACTTAAAAATACATTACTGACAACCAATGGATATTGCCAGAGCTATGCCAAACAGCATGACAACTTATGAACTGATGGAATAAAAAGTTCCTACGTATAAAGCACTTAATATTCAACAATGTATTTGTAAAAAATTCTAAAATTTGTATGTAGTGGTGAAAAATTGGAAACATTACTAGATTCAGCTTCTATACCATCAATTTGTTTTTGAGAATCAAAATCCTTGTTGACTAGTATTATTTAAATCTGGAACTAAAATTGAAGGTTTAGATGCAAGAACTACTCAGCTCCAAATTAAGTTATATGTTGAGTTTTTATTGAACATAAATTTAAAAAATATATGAACATTATTGTATAAAAACCATGCAGCACTAATTATTCTCCTTGATTAATATTCAGACAAAAATGATTCTAGAAGTAAGGTTAGACGTGGTAATGAAATAGTTTTCAGTGTTTGTTCAAAATGATCCTAATATAATAAAAATTTGAAACTATCTCGCCATTCGGTTTTAATGATGATTTCACAAAAAGTCACTCAAGTCAAAGTTTTAGCCATCATAGCTCCTTGGCCTTCAAAGCATTCCATTGTGAAGACATGCTAAAAGGTGCATTTATTTAGATGGGATTTCATTAGGGTTTAGAGCATTAGAAGAACCAATCAGGTATCTAGGGCAATATTTGTGCATGTGTTAGGATTAGTTTGGATCAGAATCTTGTCATTTGCCCATTATTAGTTTATTGGGTGTGCTGGAGAGGGAATAGTTATTTTGGGAGGTTTGTGATATAAGATTGGAGTATGGTAGAAGCTGTCTCAGAATCTGCTGTTCTTTTCTGAGTCTTTGGTTTTCTGTTTGGTCTTTTTAATCAAAGTGATGGCTGAATTCTGTGCCTTGCACAGTTGAAGCCTATTGTCTCTGATGAAAATGTGCCCTTGCAATTTAATTTTAATGTCTTTGTGGATAAGGCAATACCTATCTAGTAGCTTTGGGTAAGGTGGCTGTCTGCTTGAAAAGAAAATTGTGGTGGCCAATCTTGATGCTATCCTGTGCAAGGTAGCAAAATTGTGAACTTAATACATAACGCTCAACACCTTTACTAACTACTACAGTTATTTCCAGGTTTAGGCGAGTTTCAATTAAAATTTTAACTGTAGATTTGCTTAAACGAGGAAGGCAACAGCACTGCAAAATAGAAAAAATGAAATTAAACTTACAAAGAATGTAGATATATCACTAAATATGCAAAAAATTAGCAGTAATACATTAAAAGGTAAAATTTACCTAAAATAGAAAATTTTCAAAAATGACAAAAATTTATATTAAAATTGCTATTTTTAGATCTACATATCTATAGTCCAGATTTGTGTATATTTTAACATTACTTACAATACTGTAAATAAAAGATAACATAATCATAATTTACTCCCTGTTTATTATTATTGTTGTTTTTGTTATTATTATTATTATTATCATCATCATTATTATTATTTTATTTTTTTTAAAAAGCTTATCATTATAGTGTTTCATGCTTGTTTTTACTTCTGAGTCTTCACTGGCAGTTCCACTTCTCCCGCAGCATTTGCAAAACACAGAATCCTTGAAATCTTACCTTCCTTAGCAGCTGAAACTGGTCCAATTTTTGAAACGTGAAATATCACCATTCTGGTCATGCAAAATTAACTGAATAACATACAGACTTGGTTCTTCAAAACTCAATGCACTGTCATGGGTGGCCAAGTTCGTTAAGGTGCTGACTCATGAGTGGGAGGTCTGGGGTTTGAATCCCACCAGGACTGTCCTCCCTGACTGAGATTTTTTCCAGGTTTTCTTCAGTCCTCATAACTGGCAAATGCTGGGAAGGTACCCTAAACTTTGACTTGGAACATTTCTTTCCTTAAAAAATCCTTTCCCAATATATTATTTCATTTCATGTATAGCCAGTATTCACAGCTTGTGTTGCCTTAGTAGTAAAAATGGGCGTTAAACACTGTTCAAAAAAAAACTCAATACAGAACTATTAGGGTCATAATTAAAAGAAAAACATTTATTTGCCCCATGCACTATATTTTTATAGTTTAGGCATAGAAAGAATTTTTACCTTTCTTTTCAAACAGATGAACTTGTGTACTGCAAGAATGTAGGTAGTTTGATTATTGACTTGGTATTCAATATGATCCTGCTGATTGAAGGCATTTTGTAGATGGCTTTTTAAGAAGTCTTAAAGCAGTTCTACTTCCTTCTGCACTCATTGAATACTGTCCGTTTTAATACAAAGTTGTAACCATTTAAATTTTATGTTAACAAAATTATTTATTAGATGCATATTTATGTGAACCATGCGTGTTTCCTGTCGTCAATTTTATTTATTTACGGACTGTCTTTAACATCTCAGGTCATGAGCATCCCATTCAATTCAGGGCATAAAATGGCCGACATATTTTGCTCAGAGGCTTGAGGTTCTTTTTCATGCTGTAAATCTATGACATGGGACCCATGGCTTTACTTCAGATCCGAAGGAAGTTGTACTATGGATTTTTACACCCAAAAAATATCTCTCACTGGAGCAAAGGACCTCAACAAATACTTGCCTTTTATTCTGAGTGATATTGATTATTTGGACAATGATGTTCCTACCTTCATATTCCATCCTCTAAGGTTCTTCACCATTTTATTTTGAATATTCCTTTCTCTCTGCTGCCTTAGGAATTCCATCTTACAGTTTGTTTCTCATTGCAGTTTCCTTTGTGGAGAGCATGACCAATTCATTTTCATTTATTTCTCTTTGTCTGTAAATCAATTTGTTCTTCTTGTACTACTCCGTAACTATTTGTTGATATTATATTTGATCACCATTTAAAACTTATCTAAGGCTGCAGTTTATAAATTCTTGTAGACTCCTTGTGATCTGTATTGTTACCTTTCATGTTTTATAACCATGTAGGAGAACTGCTTTCACATTACTCTAAATATTTTAAACAAATATCACATGACTTCAAAATTAGGTAGTCTGTAGAAAGGTAATATTTGCCTTCTTAACGTATTTTTTGACATCAAAATTTGAATGCAGGGCTTCAAAATAATATATCATCAATAAGTTCCTCTGCACTTGGGTGATGTGCACTGCATAGGAGAAAGTACTACATTTCTGAGATTCCTTCCTTTGAAACCAGCTTTTAGGAGGTAATCCACCTATCATTGCTAAGAATTTGACTTCGGAGTGTGTGCCTGCCTTGGTGGTTAAGTAAACACAATAACTATATGCTCAGTGCACAGTCAGTCTGCCACCTGAATTTGCTTCCCTAGTGAAATCTCGTCTACTCAGTGTGTGGAGCAACTTCTCAATAACTATTTACTAAATATGCTCATTGCACAGTCAGTGCTGCCACCTGAATTTGCTTGCCTAGTGAAATCTCATCTAAATAATGACTGTGGAGCGACTTCTCAATAACTATTTACTAAAAATAAGCATTTTTCCTTGTAGGAAAAAAAATTTTAAAGTACATATTTATCATGTCATCAGAGTGTTATTTAAATTCAAGTATTACCAAGAAAAAACAGACTACTCACTTTTTGAAACTATGTTTATTGGAAAACAAATTTAATTCTTGAATGTCAGGCAAGGATATGTTTAGCTGTTTTTATGGCCATGTGTTCCACTAAGTCATCTGATAACCATGCACCAGCAGGTAGTTGCTGACAGAGCAAATCCTGATATTAGTAATGTGCTCAGAATGTCTCAATGGTACAATTTTACAAGCTTTTTCGTTGAGAATTTTATAAGTCATGAAGTTCTAGCTTCACCTAGGTTAGCTTTGCTTATATTGTTTTTCATCAATTTCGGTTTTAATACAAATTCATAAACATTCAAATTTGACCATTTTGAAAACATTTGTTTCTAAGAAAGTGATTTAATTTAAACCACAAATTGTCACAAGGCAAAATACTTTGCAAGTTGCAGCAAATGAGCATTTAGCTCATGATACAGTTTTTTTTTTTTTTCTGGGTGTTGTTTTTATATTCAAGAAATCTATATTTAAAATGGGCATAGCTATTAAAACTGTTCACACGGTTTCACCCCTTATCTTAATACAATTTACATAATGTTTCCTCCTTTCCCTTAACTCCATAATATTTAATAATGTATATTTTTTTCATTTCGTATTTTTCCATCATATAGCTGTACATCTTTGTAAACAGGAAACGCATTACTTCGCCTGCAATAGAGTTGAGAAAACTTTACAATAGAACCGGCGAGGATACCGCCTTTGTCCGCCAAGGCTAAGTCATTCTTTTGTACGAAAGGTATGTTTTTAACAGGAGAGAGTTCCCTCATATCCACGTAATCAGGTTAAAATGTCCAGAAAGGAAGTTGACCTCGATCAGCTGCAGTTAGAGTTAGGATTTAAAATCCTCTTGTCGCAAGACAGGTTTTTAAAGTTCGTCCAAGCTAGTGAATCAAATGGTGGTAGACAGATGGAAAATAGCCAATATTAAGACAGGATTTAAATTTCGAAGTAGAGACGCGACGCTGTCATGCGGCTTGTGTGTATATAAAGGCAAGTTTGGGCTTCGAGCCTCATTCTTTTGGCATTCCAGATTTCATTTCGCTCTCAAAGTTTCGTCTCTCACTCGTTTTTCAGATTTTCGATTGGCATCTGTTTCGTCGCTCAAATCGTTTTTCAGATCTCGCATCTCAGTTTTATTGTCATCTCAGATTTTACAGGTTCGTCATTTTGGCATTCCGCGCATCAGACAGCTACAATAGATTGGGATAAACTGTCCATTAAGCAAACCTCGCGGAGTAATTAAATGCAGTGTCGACCCTATCAACAACAAAGCAACGAGGTACAGCAGAAAGTACGCTGAATAAATCATCTTTAAAGGTAACATAGAAGTATCTGTTCATTCACGACGTCCGAACCTAGTTGGTTGCATGATGAGAGAAATGCTCACAATAAATGTGAAGGCTTTCACAGATCTGAACATGCTTTTCCGGGCTTTTTGACCATAGTCTGTGATCAAATTATGCAGTAGCCTGATGCTTCATGCAACACTATGGCTCACATCTTCAATAGAATTAAAATGTCAACTAGATGCTAAGCGACTGATTCTAGGAATGAGGCTTTGCCACCAATAACTGATGTGAAAGTGGAGCTATGACATGGGAAGTGGAAGGTTGAGTGGCATGGTCATGGCCATTGATTGAACACTGGAGTTCTAACATGTTTCTTAAGATCAGGAATCCAAATTCTGTTTAGTTTCATGCCTTCTTCTTTCCTGTTTATATTATTGGGGTATTCAAATATTTCAAATACTTCCATATATAATCTGCTATGACAATTCATGTCAAAAGTTAAAGGACCTTGCTGTTTTCTTAAAGCATGTAATAGTCTTCCAGATTAATTACATGTTCAGCAATAGCTAATTTTTCCCATTGTCCCAAACGATAGTTTATTTTATGTTCCGAGACGAATATTTTTATGTTTGGTAGTTCCAACATAAATGTTGCCAAAGTATTTATTAAATACCTGCTGGTTTGCAGTGGATTGCAGAACAAAGAACTTAATCATGACTTTGTATACACCATCTTGACCTGATGCTTCCTCAAAATTTTGCTTAATGTCTAGTTGACATTTTTATTCCTCTAAAGATGTCCACCATGTTTTTTCAGTGAATGTCAGATCACTGCAAATATAATTTGACCATTAGACCACAGCCAAAAAGTTCAAAAAGTATATTAAGGTGCTCAAAATAGCACAGGATCTTTAGGAGATCCTAATTATGGGTAGACATGGTACAAAGGTACCAACTTATACAGGAAGAATAAAAAGTCAGCTAGAAAAAAGCTTATAGGAATCTTAAAATGTTTACACTTTAAAATAATGTGCGAGCAAAATGCTCACATTGCGACCACTTGCTGGTTAAGAATAATTAATTATCCTCTTTGGAAACTTTGCCTTACCTTTAAAGATATCAAAATAAATATGTTAAACAGAAAGTAATAAATGGGAGTTCAGAAGAATAGGGTTAGGACATTGCTATTTATGTTCTGTTTTATTTTCCTTTCAAATTCAGTGTCACTATATATAAATAATAATCAAACTGATATGTTACATAGGCATATCTGTTAATTTGTTTATAGTGATTCATGCCACAATATTCTGTGCAAAAGCTTATAAATCATTTTATATTATTAGAAAATTAGTACTAAAAGAAATGCAGGGTACCAATTGTGAAGTTGAAAGCAAATGACACAGTACTTGAGTGAAAATCTGACACAATCTGTGTTTAAATGCAGGTATCAGCTGCGAAAGTAAGAAAGTAGTTCTATAAAACCAAAATATACACCAAATGAGTTAAGGGTATAATTTTAAGGTTTATAACATATATTCGTTGAGACACAATGAATACATTGATCAGGCTTGACATAATTTGATTTCAAGGTCCATAGACTAGGGATAAAATATTCTTGTAACATGTTCAGAAATACAATGTCATAAATATTTGGATGACACATAACTACTTTATATAGTCCCTTTAACAACAAAGGTCAAAAGAAATGAATGAATGTTTGATGAAATCCACAATGCTTAAAGTTGCATGGCATACACTTTTTCAGGGTAATAAAAAACTGCAAAAAATCTTACCTTACTAAATTTGAATCCAGGACCTCCAGATTTTGACAACAAGACCACGAATGCAGTCACATTAATACACTCATATCAACTGTAGCTGCCAAGAACTTGTTAGATTTACTCTTCAAAGATGATTATTCAAATATGATAAATCTTGATAGATGACTAGAAATTTTCTCCTAAATTCTTTCATAAGAGCTTAATTGAGTGCAGTGAGTTACAATGATAGTTTGTATGGCATACTTCTGCCATTGTAAGTCGTCCTGAAGATAATATTTTTTTGGATTAAAATGTGAATGCTAAGAAGGGCCATTTCTCTCCCTCCCCTCCCCCTTCCCCTCGACAAACAATTGCTGAACAAACTTTGCTTTGTGTACATGATAATTGTTTCTCACAATTCTGGTGGAAAGCTGAAGGATAGGTCAAAATTTATGTATAGATGATGAATAAACTAGAAGCACTCATAGCATTTCAAATCACCTCTTAAAGAATAAATCTCTCGCAATGGAGAACACCTTAGGGAGGTATTCAGGATTTATAGAATCAGATGAGAGGTTCGTGATCTCATGCTTTGAGGAGGATAAATAGCATCAGCACTGAAGGTTCAGTATCTGTGGTTGGAATAGTGGCCATGACCCAAATTTTTGAAGTCTAAACCTTCCTTTCCAAGGTAGTCAAAATGTTGCATTATCATTAAATATCTCAGTCAGTGGAACCAATATATCTTACAATAAGCAATGCATTAAGCCTATAATGCCAAAATTATTTCTATTTTTCAAATAGTTTGTATCTTTTATCAGCAATTCCAATTACTATATAGAACATACAAAATATTAAGTCACTACATCTAATCATTTTGTCAACAGAGGCCATGTCCATATAATCACACTTAAGCATTTTATCTTTATTGGCAATGTGTCACTAATAAAGCCGCTTCAGTAGTGCAATAAACTGATAATTTTAAAGTGAATTAGCTATATTAAACATATAAAACACAGATATAATCCCACTGAAACAAAGTATTGGGACTAAGTCTAGAAAGTCAAGCCTTTTATATGGTGTGGAACTGAACAAAACACAGAATGCATAGTCCAAAATTGCATGTTTTGCACTCTTACAAACAGTGCTGGTGCATTCTTTCCCAGCACAGTGTCATCAATTTCAGGGTGCCATAAGTCGGTTCATTCCATCAAGACAAATACTGTGCTGAATGCTGTGTCTTGACATGATGGGGTAGCCTCTTCCTAATGGTGCATTTCTGTACTTCTTCAGATATGCCTGAACAATATTTTGGCAAAAGTCCAGATGCAAGATGCTGTTCCCAGACTTCCTTAGAAGTAACCAGGAATTGTGAACCGATACATCTAGCAACCATGTGAAAGAGACCACCATTTCCATGTATCCCTATTCTGTAGTATGATACATTTTAGTTCATTCTATCAGTTCTGCCCATTCATGGCTTTGTAAGCCTGAAATACAGCCGACTGACTAACTCATATTTTTAATTTTTATGCTTGAGAATATCTGGATACTGAAGAAGTTGGCTCAACTCTGTGACATGTGGAGGCTATGGTAACCACAGATTGATCTGTCCAATGTATGATACTTGTATCATCAGAGCTCTTTGCCATATTGTAGGTACCCTGACTGATTCTTCATTTCTTTTGAATATATGGTAGGACAATTTTTTGGAATTCTATTATCTCTAATTGTTTCTCAGCACTACATCCACAAGCTTTCAAATGAATCAACAGTTCCATCCCAGTAAAAAGATTGTCCAAATATACACAGAAGGGCAAGAGAGCTCATTGAGCATCTGCAACATCAGAGCAGCCATTTTCCAATGCATTCCTCATATTCTGCATTGCCATGAGAATTTTTTCCTTTATGAACGTCAAAATTTATCAAATAGCCCAAAGGAGTGTTCAAACACCAAGCTTTATAGCTGAAATGAATAAGTTTTCCACAGATAAATTGTTTGCAGCTATGTCTTACAAAGTATTCCATCATACAGTTGTCAAAATCAATGTTCTGCTCTGGTCTGAAGTTCATGATGATTCTTTCAGCATGTTCATAAGTGGTCACAGTTTCCACATCTTGTCATTCATATCAGGTTGAATGTTGTCAGCACAGTGAATGAACCAACAGATTTTCAGAAAGCGATCTATTTACACATTTTCAACCAGCATATTACGAAAATCTTCTGAGACTTCCCAGTATAATCTTTTACAAGGGACTTTATTGTGACCAGATAAAATAAGTATAAAGAGAAACATTTTTTATTCTTCTGTTGATATTTTAGGATCATCATCAATTGTTGAACATTGCATATTTCCTTATAAATGTAATTATTTCATTGTCAAACATGAGTTCAAAGCAACTGAGTTTTGTTGAACAATGAATAATTGGCTATTGGGAATATACCAACTGAATCACAGTTATCATCCTTACTCTACACGACTCTTTTCTTCATATTTTTGCATTCCTTTTAAAATGGAGGAACTACAAAGTTTTCCGATATGGTACCATCACCTATACCTCCTATGCATTCACAGTTGAGGAGGACAATTTCTGCTTTACTAGAAAGCTGGTGCCCTGTAAGATTACCAATGGAATTACCACCATCCTGTTCAACCAAATCTTCATCACAATAGATGTTAGTTCCTGGAGGCTCTATAATAATGCTGCCAATATCTCCTATAGTCTCATCAGACTCGATGATGTCCAGGACTTCCTGAAGTGTTATATCCCTGTTAGAAACATGCAGAATACTGTAATATTCTGTGTAATGCAGCTGTAATTATCTAAATAATGAAAAATTGTATGAAGACATCATTCCTTTAGAATAATGTCTAATGTAACAAATGCAAAAATACAGTATTGCATATACAGTGCCTAGTGTGTTCATATAATCATGCTTTATTTCAGACAAGTAAAGGCACAATATATGTAGTAGACTATAGATTTCTTTCCTAGTACAAAGAATACTCATAATATCTAAGTGTGTTAGATAGGTATGTTACACAATCAAGACATAAACATAAGCAAAAAAGGAAACTTACTTAAACTGTCATCTTGCAGCTGCTATAATACGAGCAGAAATTAAAAGATTTGCCAGACAAATGAGTGGACAGGGTTACCACACCATTCTTTAACAGATATAAACAGCCACCAATGATCTCTCGAATTACACAAAGTACTGCAAGGAAGCTAAATGGAAAGCGGTAACCCATGATCATATGAACAGACATGAAGTTAAAGGGTTAAGAACATTTCTAAATATTTCTCCTCACTTGGCTTTAAATGTTCATGTACATAACATCTTTTTCTAAATTCTGATCCCAAGTAGAGAACTAACAGTCTCTGGTTCATTAAGAATTTTCCTTAACCTACTGGTCAGTGACACTAGAAAGATTTGCATATGCAAGAATAGGATAGTGTTTGACATTACATTTTGTGGTTTTGGGCTTGGGTAGTGTTCTAGCCTTGAAATTACATGGCAGAGTGCTGACATCACTTCCAGAGGTCTTTAATCTTCAAGGGATTTTAGTTATATGAATCATTCTCTATTTTTGGATTGATGAACCATGAACCATTGAGAATGGATTCATTTTATTCACTGCTGTTCTGTAAGTTCATGTATTAATGAGGCATTGTGACTTTTTATTTTAATGTCCACATGGTATTTCTATTAATTTCAAAATAAGTAGAATTTCATGAACTTAATTTGTACAGTCAGTAATAATATCATGTTGAAAATCACTGAACTTTCTCCTTGACCCACTATGAATATTTTGGCTATTTGATATTTCTGTTATCCCCATTGAATTTTACACCTGCCATCACCCATGTAGATGGTGTAGTCACCATATTTACAGCCAGTGAAGGAATTATGGGTAATTTCAGCAGTGCATATGGAGCATAACAACAGTAGATTGGAAATACATAGTGAAAGTGCAAATCATTCAGATATCACTTTCCCATTCATTCTAGAGAAACCTAAATATTTTTTGGCCTACCAAGAATATGTGTAAAGTTTAATTTTATATATTATAGTCTTACATTAAAATTTAATAAATGATCATCAAAATTGGTGATTAATGTAAACACACTATATTTCTGTATTGCAACATTGGAAAGAATACCACTCTTCCCTGTTCAACAGTCCCTTTTTTTTTTATTTTGTTTCAGAGAAAAGGAAGATGCATGGGGCACGTCGGGTGGTGGTATTTTGTCTCTTGACTGCTGTTCTTCCCACAGTTTTACTTGTTATTCCTCTATACCTCCGACATAGTGTTTATGCTGATGTTACATATGCTGTTGCAGAATCAGATGTAATTGAAATTGTTGATGGCATCTCAACTGTTTTTTGTCAGGTAATGTGTTTCTATAAGTTAGTTAATACTCCATAGCATTGCTGACTTCCTTCTTTTAAATGAAACAATTGCGTAAAATAAAATCCAAAATGAATTAATCTATAGTCATTAAAATGAAATCAAAGAAAATTGAATATAAGACATATAAATTAGAAGAAACTGAAATATTACTATTTAAGAGTTGAAAAAAGAGTATATTTAAATCGGAAAAGCGGGCAGGGAAATAGTGTTGAATGGTGAAAATGTGTGAGAGGCTGTTATTCAACAGTAATAAACTCTGCTGACAATTTTACAAGAAACTTTGAAATCACAAAAGCAAACAGTAACATCAATGATTACATAGGCCTACAGTCTGTATTTTGGTTGCAAAATTGGAGACCAGGACTGTGGGCCTCTCATATGCTACATATCTTGTGCCTCAGGTCTTCGTATCTGGTTGAATCATAAAAGATTATCAATGGGATTTGCTATTCTCATGTTCTGGAGAGAACTGTCAAATCATGTAAGTAACTGTTACTCATTCTTGGCAACTGCATTAACATACAGTATTTCAAAGAAGAAAAAGTGAGCATTGACATATCCTAATATACTACTGGCTATGCAACCAGTGCATCATGCAATCAGACTCTCTGTTCTGATCCCACCTGCATCCTGTACAGTAAGTGGTCAGGAAAGGAGGGAATCTAGTGCTACTCCATCACCTTCAAAACAGAGTAATCAAAAAATCCTGATTTTTAGTGTAGTGAGGATTCTATACAGCAACATGAAATAACACAGAGTCAGTTCAATGATCTGGTAAGGGAAAACAGAATGTTGGCAACAGCAATGGAATTGTCTTGACCAAATGGTAAATGTGACTGTTCTGTGACCATCATATTCCATTCCTACATATCTGTGTCAAATCTTAAAAATGTGGGGAAAGCCTGAGTGATGTGCATCTCAAAATAGCTCATGAATAAGTCAGCTAGGAAAGGTGATAATGTACTAATCCTGTTTTCTGTTTAAAAAATGTTGTCCTTAAATATAAAAAATGAATGATTTAAACATAATTTAGTGAATTTGATATATTCTTCGATGTGTTCTTCTGTTAAGTTGGCTATTATCTTAAAAAAAAAATAATAATTTATTCTATGATATCTGGAAAACAGGGCCTTGACATCAAAAGAAACCAGTGTGTCATTTGGGTGATAATTTTTTATCTTTAATTTTGTTGGTGAGGTCCATGGAATTTATTAAACTTAAGCTATCAAATTTAGGTAGTGAATGAAATTGTAATGATAACCAGTTTGCTAAATGGTAAATTGGAGTATTTACGTTGTTTATAATTGTCCTTATACTTCTCCCAGATTTGTTGATCTTCGGAAGGCCATATATCCTTACATCCTGGCTAAAGATGGGTTGTGGACCTTAATTTTGTATCGATCTGTTTTTGGAATCCGGGAAATATTTTTTCAAGAATTCTTCCATGGAATTAATTCATTTATTGAATGGGTCTGTTTTGACTTTGACAAATTCATCACTTTTTAATAAATCTTGCATTCTTTGCTTGTAGTCTTCTTTTATCTAAAATAAGGATTTTGTTACCCTTATCAGTCTTTGGGTAAATCACATCTTTATTATTCAGAGCTTTTGTTAGTTTTAAATAAGATCTTGGGCCAAAGTTATTATTTTTAATTTTCTGTAGTATACAGCAGTTCTAGTGGTTGAAAAGACTGATAATGGCCAAATATTTCTCTTTCATAGTAAATGCATTACAACTTTACAAGAGAAGGCTGCTGCTGAAAAATGTTACATTTTTAATCAGTAGTTTCCATTACTAATAAAGTTAAAAGCTCTAATTATTTATTGTTTGATAGAAAACATATTACTTATATTTGCATCTATTCTCTTGAGGACATTGATGTAAAAAAACCTTATACTCTGTTTTCATTCAATCACCTATATAGTGGTGTAGTGGTTACCATACTTGCCTCCTATACCCAAGATCGCAGGTTTGAACCCGGCCAGGACTGATGGATTTTTTCGGGCGTAAAAATCTAAGTATGACTTCCTTCCAAAAGGAGTAAAGCTGTGGGTCCCATGTCATACATTTACGGCATGAAAAAGAACCTCAAGCCTGAAAGACAGGCCTCTGAGCAAAATTTGTCGGCCGTTTCACGCCCTGAGTTGAATGGGACCCTGATGACTTGAGATGTTTAAAGAGCGTCCATAAATAAATCAATCAAAAAAAAAACAACCTATATAGTAAAAATATAAAATTGTCAGTAACTACAAGTTATTAAAACAGATAAGTATGTACTAGTAGTATTTATTCTTGAAAATGTGGTTTCATTATTGAACCTGCAAATTGTCTGGAAAATATTGAGTTTTGTTTTTATGTACAGTTTATTTTTACAATCTCTGTGATCAGTTCTATGTCAATAAATATTTTGTTTCAGCCTTTTGTCAGACAAAGACAACTTATGCCAGAAAGTCAATTATCTTAAGTTCCTTGATGGCAGTCAAAAAGTAAAAATTGAAGTACTCTTCCTCCTCTGTATCCCCATTCCCCTTTCTATTGTTCCATTTACAATCCATCAGTGCATAATATTTAGTGGATGACTTTGTTTTGAACCAAACCCTCCACTATCTTCAACTTACTTTACACTTTAGCTCAAAATGGAAATATACAATTATCAGTAAAAAATATAGGAAAATTTTACACTATTTTTAATATTTTTTTCATGAAAAGCATATGATTGGGTTTAAGGAATTTTTATTTTACCTTTCCAGTTCTTCAAGTTTGTCCCAGTTTGCAAATAATTTAATAATAGAAAGTAAAGCTAAATCTCATTTATCTCCCCTCTCCCATCTCTCTTAAGGCTTTTAGTGCCCCTTGTTTAGTGACAAAAGTATTTGGAATATGCCTTAAGTTGTCTTCAAAGGGTGAGGGAAGACTGGGAAAAACCTTAAGCAAGCAACAATTTAAATCTGGCCTGCAACAGGCATTTAATGTATGACACTTAAAAGTTTCTCATTTTTGTTACTCTAAGTTTTGACATTTTTAAAGGAATGTAAACTAATACTTAAATGCAAACAAGTTATAATAAAATTCTTCATAAAAGTAAAAATCAAGAGCAGAATTACATTCATAATATCTGTGTTACTTAGTACATTATAAAGTTCAGTATATATAACATTTTAGGCAGTACTTTTCTATTTCAGAAAATATCACTGAGTATGCTTATATCTAGAGTCCAGATTTTTATGTTATTACATATTATTTCCTTGGTATGCCTCTGTCTGAAAACTTAAAATGTTGACAAATTAGACTATTAGAACCATTTTATTTCATTTTAATGCTACTTATGCTTACATATTTTGCACAATACTACATATTGTGTAGTATTGCATAGTTTTACATAAAATTAACACCCATGCCAAATGCTTTTAATTAAACACATTGAAATTATAGGGAATTATAAAGCATTGTTTTCAGTCACACAATTTTAAACTGAAAGTTGTCAATAAGTAATCAAAATATTTCATTTATTTACTGCAGTAACTTTGACAATGTCTTTAGCCATAATGATGACAATACTTACAAAAGAGAACAAAATTATAAATAATTTATATAATAGTGACCATACCAGGCACTTATCTGGAATATATATTTCAGCTTTCATGACAGGTCAACCATCCAGGCGTAGCCTGGCATTTCCCTGTTTAACCTGTCATATTGAATTTTCTTCTTAATTTGATGATTGAGAGATTCTCACTACATAATGAGCAAGTCATTCTACTTTCATGGTTGACTTTTGATAACAGTTTACAGTAAAGTGGAAATGAGAGTACATATTGTAGAGTATTTCTTGGAGGTGGAGCAGGTATATTTTATTATGCTGCACAATAACTTTATCTTTCCTTATAATATTCACACGAATATTTCATTCCTACAGTATATTCATATTTACTGCACTCTTATTTGACACTAGTACAATTTTGAGTAACTATCTCAGGTGAGCATCGAACAATTGTGCATCCCCTAGGATGGCTCCAGTCATAAGTTCTATAGCCGTGAAACTATGATCCTGGGTAGCTATAGATGATGCTTTTACCACTGATGGAAAAGTGAGATGTTGTAATAAAAAAGTAGGGTGCACAATGAAATCTCAATTATAAAAGAACAAAAAAAAAAATACACTTCAGAACAAAAATATACAGTTATGTTGGGTTAAAAAGCAAACTTTGTTAATACAGATGCATAAAGATTATTCTCAAGGTGAGTTTCTTAAAGCAAGTATGTGAAGCCATGATGGCACAAAGTCCAATTGCCAAGATATGCTTTTCTTGAGAAGTAAGATGGTCATCATAGGTGTGTGCAAAAGAAAAAGTTCTTATAATGTACAATGATGCAGCAGCCTAAAGGTCGAAGGCTGCAATTGAACATTTATCTATTGTTACTCATATGCTCAGCAAAGAAATGGCACATCAAAAATACAAATGATTAACATTGGGTGATCTGGGAAGCTGAGTTACTGGACTTCCTTGACCAATTCATCACTCATAAAGATCATCATGATGTTTTTTGTTACATATTGATGTACATATTTTTAGAATACTATTACATAAAAATCCAGACTCTACTCATGTAATGCATTTTATTACCAAGTATTCTTTACTTTTCAGGCACATTCTCTGAAGATGAACACATCATTTCATGCGTTTCAGTTACCAAGTATGCCCAAATTAAGCTCAAACAGAAAACATATCCAACTGAAGAAAAGCATGACTTTACCAGACGATACTTTGGAGTACTGGGGATTTTATCTTCTCAAAGGTTCTACAGTGGTGCTGTCAGTGTGCTCAAGGTTTGTTGCATTACTTGTTCTCCTTAATACTTAAAATATATTACTATTAGGCTAAGCATCCCAAATCTTAAAATAAAATGTTTCCATATTTTCATGCTAAATTATGTGGCATTGTAAGAAATACACCTTTATCATATTGTAGATGACCAATGTGATTACAAAACATTACATCTGCACTTAATGAATGCATAAAGTCAGATAACATATTCTTTTCCTTATATTTAAATATGGAATTTTGTGTTTTTTGCAGCATTCGCGTAAAAGAAATGAACAAATACTTACTTTCTTTGGCAGTGACAAAGCTTTTATTTTACATTAGGGTTAGTTTATATTAATATTTTACAAGCTTTGTAATATTTTATTTTTAGAGCTTTTTATGGAAATATTCCATAAAAGAATTCCTATCAGTAATGTTGTCAGTGATATTGAAAGAAAGAAGTTATTAATAAAAGCTCTGTTTGCCAGATCTGGAATAATTGTTCAGCACTATAATAGAAGTTTTCTGAATCAGAGTGAGTTAATGGAATTAAATATTAATATACCACATTTCATTTGCATATTTGATTCAACTTGCCTATTAAACTCTCATAATCTTTTTCTGAGCAAAGAAAGTAAACTAAAACTATTACATATACTGCAATAAAATATATATTGGGAAAACAAAAAGGAACATAAGTACTGGTGCATAGAGTACAGCAGAAACATAAAAGTATAAGCAAATATAAAAATATGCTATGACAGCTCATTTTATTGAAAGGAAATCATGAAATTGAAAAAGTATAACTGTTAAAGGTAGTAGAAGGACATACAGAACTGAACATATGGAGAAAATAATCTACATCCACAAATAAAAAAATCTGCTAATAAACTTTGAT
This sequence comes from Metallyticus violacea, assembly GCA_030762175.1. Lineage (NCBI taxonomy): Eukaryota > Metazoa > Arthropoda > Insecta > Mantodea > Metallyticidae > Metallyticus > Metallyticus violacea. Next base: position 68,804,058 of record CM060839.1, on the reverse strand, counting down.
ATCCCAGAGGAAGAAAATACATATTTCAAGTTCATCAGATGTGTGCCACAGCCAAGCAGTATATCCTCCAAAAATTACAACAATCCTTCTGACAGTCAACAAGTAGCTGACAATGTGGACGAAGGTCTGCAAAATATGTTTTGGTGAAATAGTCAGTGAAGCTGCAAAAGTGTTTGTTTAGTCCTGCTCATCACAAAATCTTAATATTTATAAAATCCATATATTATACTTCCAAAATATTTCTCACAGATTCTTTAATATGATAATTTCATGAAAGCACCATTTTATTATAATACAAAACAATGATTGTGCTTTATGATGCTACTCCTTGCTGTTGCTGGGAATGACATGTGTATGTTGAACTAATGAGGAAGATGCTGGTCTCAATGAATAATTCACTTTAAAGCAATAATTAGGTAAATTAATAGAACCAAAAACATTTTCATTTTCTATTTTGAATTCTTATGAAATACAGTTCCGTACCAAAATGTTTTCATTTTAATGTTTTAGGCTCATTATTTCAAGATGATGAATTGTATGTAATGATGGTACAGAAACAAATCACTTCATGAATAAAAACTGTGCAAAATATTCTTGAATGAAAGTTATTGTTGTACTAATCAGAATGTGCTCTTTTTATTTCTAATTCATTTAAAATATCTAATATACAGATTGTTTAAATAAAAGTGTTGCATATTTTCTCAGTGGGTAGAGTTGCTCAAACTAGCAAAAAATTCCCAAAACATGTGTTGCAAATCTTATGTATATCTTTTTTGGCTGGATTCCAGCTCTAAAATTTTGGTGCACATAAGTATTAACGGCGCATTAGATTTGAGTGCAAAACTAAACCTCCCTCCAACTTTCCCAAGACACTTTCTTGGTGTCTTTTGTTAAGTTCGTTCAACTTTGGCTTAACAGTGGCCTCTTATGTTGTGAACAGAGCAGTTTATTACTGGAATAAAGCATAAACCTAGCACAGTAAAAGTATTATGGTATAATGTAATAAAATGAAATTCATAGCAGAAACCTTTTTCAGGTATCAGTTGAATTTTTTTTCCTCAGGTGCTCATTACATTGGCACTTCTCTTTTAAATCAAGAGTTTTAAGTTTGATATGTGCATTAGATTGATGGCACATTAGAGTCGCATAAATACAGTGCATCCAGAAACAAATATCTGTTTAGGTATGATCCATTCGTTATTGAAGCCAAACAGATCCAAACTGCATTTCTTTTAACTTTACTCCACATTTAAACAGAGAGAGCTATATCCTTTTATGTCTCTTCTTTCACCTGTTTGGGCGAAGCAATTTGTGCCATAAATGTGGCTTGTTGAGCATGTATCACAAACTAACAAATGAACTGAAGACTTTCTCTGTTCTACTGAACAAGGTTGAGCAACAAGCTTATACTGTAATCAAGTTACATATGGCCATATCATAATGAGGCAAGCTTTAATGGTTAACTTCAGAAGAAAACTCCCACCTTCCACCAATAATGTGTTGCTTCAACACTATTGTGCCTCATGTGCTAATGAAAGCTAAAATTTCCAGATTCTTTATTATATATGAAATAAACTAATTTGTATTGCAAAAAGAGGTTCTGTATTCAACAGCAAATGAGGAACACCAAAGAGCTGCTTGTACTGTTGACATTTGGAGTAAGGTAAAGAGAAACACAATAGTAAGCATGGGTCTAAGATAATTTATTTCTGTGATATGGGCTGACTTTCTGTTTCTGGTAAATGTCCTTTTCTTGGCAACATATTCCTGCACAATGGAGCAGCAACCCAAATTCTAAACATTGTGCAACAACATGTTACCCATAAATATTTTTGAATAGCAGAAATTTTCACAGTGAAATATAGTATAATATAGTAGGTTATTTATGAGGAAGTCACTCAAATTTCACTAAAATTTTTCCACTTGTTTCGAAGGCTCTTGCATTCATCAGCATGCTTCCTCTGTTGTACCAATGGAATATATTCTTCAGATCCATGTCCTAGTTTTCTTTTCATCGGTACACCAAAATTTCTTATGCTTGTTACTTTACCTATATTTTCATTTATTTGAGTATACATATTTATTATGCCTTGTGCTGTATTTTGTGCCATAAATATCTAAATTTAGCATCTATGCTGGAACATGTCCAGCCTTCAAAACATGTCCAGGTAAGTGCAAAAATTTTAGTGAAATTTGAATGATTTCCTCGTAAATTATTTATTATATAACCCATCTTTTATACTTGCCTTCTGAACCCAAGATTGCGGGTTCAAACCTGGCCGGGATCAATGGATTTTTTCGGGGCGTAAAAATTCTAAATATGGCTTCCTTCGAAAGGAAAGTAAAGCCGTGGGTACCGTGTCGTACATTTATGGCACGAAAAAGAACCTCAAGCCTGAAAGAAGAGGCCCCTGAGCAAAATTTGTGGGCCGTTTCACGCCCCAAATAGAATGGGATGCTGATGACCTGAGCTGTTAAAGAGCGTCCATAAATAAATCAAATCAACAACCCATACTTTTAGTGGGCAGTGGTTAGATCAAGGAAATTTACTAATATAACTACCCCTGACCTTAATCATTTCTATTTTTGACTGTGGGTTTATTAAAGATCTTATTTTATGCCACTTTGAGACATACAAACATGGTTGGTTGCTAGTAGCCATTGGGGATGCTGACATTCATCATTTTTTCCCTAGCTTACCAATAAAGAACTTTCAAATTATTTTTCATTTGTTTGTTGCTATCAAGTTGGCTGCATTTCAGTAGATGTTCTTTGTTTAGGACAATATTCACATCCTTACACAATGGGAAGTAGTGAAACATACAAACATTGCACACCATATATATATCGTCAAATCTGAGAAGCAAGATGTGTTTGCATGAGTATCTGATTCTCTGAAATTAGGGCTGAAGAATGTGTGCATGGTAACCCTAGAGTGACAGTTAAAGATAATATGTCACAAATTAAATGTTCCATATCTCAAAGAGTACGTGCTTGCATGCATGTTATGTTTAGAATTTTTAATAAAATATTTTTCATATTGCTCCTTAATTTTTTAAATCCAGATCTACTTCAGTTGTGAAATGTTCACATTCTGCCAAATGGTTTCTGTCCTCTTAATTGATTATGTGAAATTCTCTTGTTTCACTGTTTGAATAGTTTTGAAACTTTTCTTTGCCAACATATCTGCATGCTCATTACCAAGCACTCTGGACTGGTATCCATTGAAAAATAGTACATTTGTTTGTGCTAAAATATTTGAACATATAAATTCCATGTACGGTGAGGTTATTTGAGTTATGGGCCGACAGAGTGTGGCTGCAACCTGGGAGAAACCAGCAGTGAGGAAATGCATGTGCAAGATAGCAACTTGTAGTTCATTTGAAGAGGCCTTTTCAGCTAGTGTCTGTGTATTCTATGTTATTCAATGCTTTCATTACATGTAAATTGTGTGCTAATTGATCTTGTTAGTTATGCCACTACATATAGTCTTGAAGAAAAGGTTTTCCTATACAATACATTCATGAAAGCACGTTTTTGCACAATATTAGTAAGGCATGGGGTTTCCATATCTGACAGAAAGAAAATCACACATTGCTATTGCTGCTTGTGGATGAGTCTGGACTATGTGATTATGCATAGGGGGTGCAGGAAGAATACATTTGTGACACATGATTAGCTGCAAAATAATAGAAGGTTGCCACAATACACAATAAACAAACATAAATCATGAGATATTTAGGTGTAATGCAGTTACCTACCTTGTTTAATGCTTAATATTATGCATGTACATTGTAAAATGTATTTCTGTGCCTGAGAACTATGCTATTGTAAATTCATGCAATCTTGTTGGTTTTGGTGGTCATACTTGCCTATTAGACCCAAATTCATTGAATCAATTACGGCCAGAGTTGATGGATTTTTTTTTCAGACTTAAAAATGCTAGAAAGTAAAGCAGTAGTTCCCATGTTATAGATTTATGGCACGTAAAAGAACCATAAAATTGAAAGGGGAATTCTCTGAGCAAAATTTATTGGCAGTTTCATGCCCTAAATTGAATGGGACACTGATGACTGAGATGTTAAAGAGCATCTGTAAATAAATCAAACATTACGCTTCATACAATTTTAAGCTCACCGCTTCTCGATTCTCAGTAATATTGTTTTATTGTATCTTGCTTAAAAGCCCTATGGTTTTGTTAATATATAACATTGAACAATATGGTAAACTTCACTGTTGTAACAAATTTTGAAACAGTGAACTAATGAAATAAAACCTGAAACTAAAACTTGTTTCCACTCTCCTGTATTAAAAAGGTCCTGGTGGTGTAGTGGTAACCATACTTGCCTTCTACACCCAAGGTCGAGGGTTCAAACCCAGCCAGGATTGATGGATTTTTTCGGGGCGTAAAAATCCTAAGTATGACTTCCTTCGGAAGAGAAGTAAAGCCATGGGTCCTGTGTCGCACATTTACAGCATGAAAAAGAACCTCAAGCCTGAAAGAAGAGGTCTCTGAGCAAAATTTGTCAGCCGTTTCACGCCCTGATTTGAATGGGACGCTGATGAGCTGAGATGTTAAAGAGCATCCTTAAATAAAAAAAAAATCAATCTGTATTAAAAAAAAGTGATTTTCAATATAAGGGTTCTTTGGTACAGGTTTTTAAAATAAAAAACCTAGAGAATCTAAAACCTTATCTTGACACCCCCCTTCTGCCTACAAATCCTGAGTTTCCAGATTCAAATATCATAAGGTCAGTTCTGGGTTAGGTTTTTTCTGGAGTTTTTCCTTACCCTGAAAAGGAATGTCAGGTAACTTTTAACTGTTGCAGGCTCCAGACTCATTTGCCCATCTTTTCATCAAACATCCATTTATCATCATTATCTCTTCAGACCTTTGTTGTCATGAAAGACATTAAACTGTAACAAAAATAAATCTTAATTTTTTGCTTGAAGCTGTATTTCTGCTGTAATCTACTGGAATTTAGTAAAGACTTCTCTTTTGATATAAATTTAAAAAATTCCAAGCAAGTGAATTTTAATGCATAGTTCTACTTTGACAATTTCAGGCTTTAGGCAGTTACTTTGATCCATCCACAGACTTTTCTTCAAAGAAAAAATTCTTTTTACATGTCTATTACTTCAGGTATATTAAAAGATTTATGGCATGGGTGGCCGAGGTCGTTAAGGCATGGACTCGTGAGGGAGGTCTGGGGTTCGAATCCCACCAGGACCGTCCTCCCTGACTGAGGTTTTTTCCAGGTTTTCCTCAGTCCTCATAAATGGTAAATGCCGGGGAGGTATGCTAAACTGGAATGCTTCCTTCCTTAAAAAAAAAGTATCCTTTCCGAATATATCATTTTATCTCATGTATCATCAGTGTTCACTGCCTGTGGTGCCTCAGCAATAAAAATGGGTGTTAAACACTAATAAAAAATGAGGTATTAAAAGAGCATGTAGCACAATTAACAGTAAATTTGGGTCTTCTGTTTTTGAAAATAAATCAACTCAATGCTCCTTTTTTACCATTAAGATTATTAAAATTTTTCTTGAAATTACAATATTCATAGTAAGAGTTTTTCCTATCTGTTTTATCTTTTAAACCAAACAAGTTCACTGGCTGAACCAGTTTGCAAAATAAAAGTGAATTCTTAAGATTCAAAATCTGAGTTTTATTGGAAAGAAAATCTTCTCTAAAATTTTATTTTGTCAAGATAGTTCATAGTTATGACATAAGGTCAATCCCCCCCCCCCCATTTGTATTGTGCTTTGTTGATTTCTGGCAAGATTGTGCAAATTATTATTCACTGCAAAAAAAAAAGACTTTTTTAGTTCTCTTCAAGCCCGAAACATTGCAAGGAATATGTCTATCATAGTTGCATTTTTTTATTCCAGTTACAGATTTCTGATAGCCGGTGTGAAAATTAGCAGGAAGAATTGCATGAAATGTATGTAACATTCAGTTAAAAGTAACACTCCATCACCTTAGATTTCATCCTGCTGACTTTTCACAAAGCTACAAAGAAGAGAGTTTTAGTTTCCTCTTCTCCCTGGCTTAAATAATAAGTTTTTATGCTCTTCCAGCATTTCACCAGGCATGTTATTGCTGCATTCAATGACAACCATTTGGTGGGCAAGTGTCTAAGTAAAATTAAAAGCTCCACTTTTACAAGCTCAAACCAGGATTCAGTTCTTATTCTTGAGAAGGAAGAAAAGTCATTGAACTCTTTGGTAACTAGCCTTTCAAAAATCATAGCATAATTTTTTTCAGGCCTTTTTGTTGCATTATGTAGAATGTGACAGTAACAATTTTTTTAAGTTCACATAGATGGAGTGATGTTTGCCATAATTCACTGAGGATTATCAGCACCAAAGCTGGCTAAATTATCCATTTTCCAGTCTCTCTGTTCTAAGATTTCACAGACCTTAAAGGAAATGCTGTGTGTTTGCTGTGTTTTGTTGAATTGTTCATAAAAATCAATTAGATGGTCAGCCATTCTGTTTCCAGGATGAAAAAAGTTTATATCCACAGGGTACATTTTTATATTGCCCATGTTTGAAGCATCTGTTGATATGGAAAATACTCTATTTTGTATTTCTTTTAAAGCAATTTTTACACAATAGGGGCCAGCACTGCTCTATTAATGCCTCACTCTGGTGAGAACACATTGAAACTTGCTGCTAATTTTAAAATCTGAAAACACTTTGCTAACTAGCTTATTTCCACAGTCTTGAGATAAGTGACTTAATACCATGAAATGTCATTGCAACTTCTGCCACTATTATTCAATCTGTTTTCAGGCATTAACATTAAAGAACTTCTGAAGGTTTGCTCACATTGTCAGAGACTATATGTTGCATTTTTGTTTTTGTTCTCAGGCATCCATATTTGCTTCTTGCGGGTTCAATCCCAGTCAGGGATTGATTTTTGGGTGCAAAATTCCTAAGTATGGCTTCCTTCAGAAGGAAAGTAAAGCCATGGGTCCCATGCTCTAGATTTATAGCATGTAAAAGAACATCAAACCTGAAAGAAGAGATCTCTGAGCAAAATTTATCGATCATTTCTTTCCCTGAATTGAATGAGATGCTAACCTGAGATGTTAAAGAGCATGCGTAAATAAAACAAATAAAAAAAGTCCTCAGCATTTTTAATGTAATCACACCATCTATTTTATATAAAAAAAATAAAAGTAGAACTTACGCCACTTCTCACAGAAAATTGATCACCGTTCCATCCTATATAAAATTTGACTCCTATATATTTAACTGCATATCACAGAGCTCCACTTCTTTTTCAGCATTTGCAGGTCACTTTGTCTCCCAAAACCGAATGAATAGTTTGCCCTGTAAGGCAAAGCTAGACTGATCTGTTTGAAAATATTGCTTGTTGATATGCTTGCACTTGTGGTAGTATATGCTGCATAAAGTCTTGTATATTTTCCTTCTTGTTCACGTTTCTCTTGCATATTGTTTCCAACAAATGGTGGTGTGTCAATGAATAATACTCTTGAGCATGAGATAAAAATCTGAGCTATTGTTTGCCATTTGACAGCAGACCCAAGAGAAGTGGATTTTTCCTTGTAGGGTATACAAGCTTAACTTTCATTAGCTGTTGAGCAGGCATATAAGTTCTAAGAGATAATAATGCAAGACCTGCCTATTTAATTTGTGTAAATTGAAAATATGAAACATTATGGGGTCAAAAAACAGGTTAAGATTTTTTCCAACATATTGCGAATGGCCCATAAATAAGCATGACGGTTGGCATCCCTATAGGGCAATTTGTAAGAAAATATCTTGGCAATCATGTTTCTAGTAGAGAAACCATTCACTGAAGACACAGGATCTCTCATTGACAATGTTCTAAATGCCGTGTTCTTACAGAAGAAAAGCTAGAGAAAATAAGGATACGGGGATACTAGCAATGTAATGTCACTAAGGGGTATCATTTTCAACATCTCTTATAACATAAGTTAATGCTTATTATTATAATTTTTAAATATCATTTTATGCTTTCAGTAAAAATAAAAATACCCACTTTATGCACAGCAACTTATCTCCTTTTCCTGGTTATGACAGTTGCACTTCCCTAATAAACTCTAGTGGCCCATAGATCAAATAACCTCACTATATTCTCATTTTGGAGTGTTCAGTTATATCTGAATAGCAGCATAAAAGTTAGATATATGTTATATTAATACTTTCATTTAGTCAAGCAAATGAGTTTTGTCCAGATGTATAAATTGCACCATTTTCATCATCAATGTTTGTAGGAAATCTCAAAATATATTTGTTTCTATATATGTGCTCATAGAAAATTTTTCTTAATTTGACAAATACTACATGATGAGGAAATATATTAAATTTTATTCATAATATAATTCTTATGAGACCTAATGGAGGATAAAGGGAGTCTCAAAAGTAATGCAGGATTTAAATTTACAAAATAATCCTTTATTTATACATGAATTGGCAAAATTATGATGTACTTTGAAAGAGTAAACACTCCAATTAAATATGGAAAATAATATGTGGCAAATGTTCTCCATGTCTCATATGATACTTGTACACTCTTTTGACAAAATTTGCAATCAACTTTTTCAGACTTGTGGGTCAGTTGTTGTGATAATATGTCAGATTATTCTATAAAGGAATGTTTGGTTGAACTTTATAAATCCCTAAAGATATGTTTCATGTAAGATTGTATGACCTTGGTGACCATTGTGATCACTGTTGCATGCAATCAGCTGCCCATAAAATTTTTACTGTAACAAATCTATGGTTTCGCGCACCATATTACACTTAGCACCATCCTGCTGAAACAACATATCATCAACATCAAAGTCAAAGTCCATGGCTTCTAATTGATGCCACAAAAATATTATCATCTCGTAATAATGTACACCATTGAATTTACATTCTTGAACACTAAGCGACATTAGCAGTCACAGCGGTAATGTTTTTGACCAAATGTCCAATACAAGGGCACCTGCTTCTTTTAATGCCCATCACTGAACCTCTTTATCAAACTTTTGAACAAGTCTTTTTACAGTCATTTCGTTTGGCGCATTTTTCCACCCGAACATACCACATATTTTGCGCACGGTTTCAGAACAACATTCTCTGTATTTGTAATGTGCTTTCAGGATAGTTATGCACTCCAGCATCATGTATTTCTCCATCACAACTAACTCACTACTAACTGGAATGTAATTACCACAACATGTGCTTCAGAGAGCATTCCAATCCAACGGGAATAAAATGGAACGCAAATTAAATTCTGTGGTATTTTTAGACACTCTTTATATGGAGATTGGTTTATTTATGGACGCTCTTTAACATCTCAGGGCGTGAAACGGCCCACAAATTTTACTCAGAGGCCTCTCTTTCAGGCTTGAGGTTCTTTTTCGTGCCGTAAATGTACGACACGGGACCCACGGCTTTACTTCCCTTCCAAAGGAAGCCATACTGAGGATTTTTACGCCCGAAAAAATCCATCGGTCCTGGCCGGGTTCGAACCCGCGATCTTTGGTTTAGGAGGCAAGTATGGTAACCGCTACACCACCAGGACCGACCCTTTATATGGAGATAATTTCATTGTTTGGCAGTTTTTATACCACATATTCTTCTACTTAGTCAATTTGTGTTTGCTGCATGAAATAGTAAAGTTCTCATATATCGAACCCCCCCCCTTTTTGTGGCTAAAGGGGGGGATCTGATGTGTAAACATATATATTATATTCACAAATTATCAGCAGCAGTTTGAATGGAAATAATTCTTATTTTAAGATTTAGACCTTCCAGAACAGCTTCTCAAATTGTAGCTCAAATTATGCATGAATAAAATGAGGGTGATCCACGTTCATTATTCAAGTTATCTCTGTCTAGTCCTCCATAGTAAATTGCTTTCACTGCTAAGAATACCAAATTATAATTATTCTATTCAACAATTAGTATGCTACAAGCATTGAAATTACTGACTTACCCATTAAAGGCAGAAGTTAAAGTCCATTCTGTGATTTTTCTGGGAAATAAATTTCTTAATGACTTCAGTGTTGAAATCTCTCATACTATTAATAAGCTTTTTTTTCCTCTATTCAGAGCATAGAGGAATAATTATTCATTCTTTGTTCATCTTTCCGGCTCAGGTGTTGTCACAGGTATTGTGACTATTATTTTAAGAAGAGAATATATACTGAAAATTGCTAACATAAATCAGGTGAAGAAGTCTGGTCTTTCATAAAGCACAGAGAGTTTGGTTTGAAGTCTTTGCTTGTTTAACATAGGTTAGTTTTCAATTACCAGTTCAAGGTTCATTCCAAATTTATTGCACTACATTGATAAAATTTGTAACTTTCTTATTTATTTTTATGTCAAATTGCTTATAATGAATTTAACTTTAGAGAACATCAACATTGGTCATAACTTTGTGAAATAATCAGAACAGAAATTCATCATTTTTTAAATTAGGACAAACTAAATCCAACATACCATCTTAAGTCTGTGCAAGTGGTTCATGCAATATCTTTGTATCAAAATCTTTTAGTTCCTTCAGAATGTATTCAGATTTCTGTAGCTGCTTGCCCTTTGGTATTGAAAAAAATCCAAAATCACTTGTGTATGTTTCCATTTAGTTTATATCTGAACACTAAGACCATTTTCAAATGCTCAGAAATGTCTCTAAATGTCATCTGCCATAAGAGCTATAAAGTCCAATTGATTTTATTCCTTCTTTATTTTGTCATGACATACTTCTAGGAAGCATTCCAGCAATTCATGCCATATGATTTTTAAGTCCCCTTAAATATGATACTGTCCTCAGTTCTTTCGCAGTACCTATACCTACAAAGTGAACAACATCACGAAATATGCCAGGATTTTCGGAACTCGTGTTTCATTATAGCCACACAGTGCTAGCACAAAAATGCTACAGAATTTTATGCAGTCTATAATTGTAGACGAGACGCATCTGTCTCTCTACCTGTTCATTATGCTTATCTAAGAATTTCTGATGTGTGCAACTAAGCCTGACTGCGATATTTGCTCTAGCTAAGGCACTGGAAATCAACAGCATTATCAATGTGCTTTTTACTAAGTGAATGTTTCTTGGCATATTAATGAATGTGCCCAAGATCCTTTACCTACCCTTCAAGAGGAATCCTATTCCCAAAGAGTAAGCAAGGAAAACAAAGTAAGGCATTCCAGTTTTTACATCATCATATAATTCATAAATCTCTCATTTAAATTCTCCATTGTTAAGTAGGTAGCTTAGCAGGTTGAATAATATTTAAATCTGGCATCTATATAAATTCTTAACCTAAACCCTTTCCTTGTATGTTCTAGATGAAAATGGCCTATTCAATAAAGACTACAGAATTAGTTTCAAATTAACTGATCTTAATAGGCATTTAACAAGTTTATACATATTATACATTCTCACTAATGTATTTATACAGATCTTCACTTATTATTGCACTGCACTGAGTAATATATATATATATATATACCATTATTTCCTTATTATGTGATAATCGTTCACTATCACCTATTGATATTATTACAACAATGACATGCAGCAATACCGTAAATGCCAATACCTAAATGTTGCAGATCCAGGCAGCACAAGCTCCATATGGCAACAACAGGCTGTCTGTGGGGACTAAAGACGCAAGGAAATGCATGATTGTAATAGCAATATGCATAAATTTGAATAGTTTGGGATTTTCACAATGAAATATAGTATCATATAACAAATTATTTTTGAAGAAGTCACTGAAATTTCACTAGTTTTATTCCACTTACTTGGACATGTTTTAAAGGCAAATTTCCTTCATCGTCAGCACAGTTCCACTGTGGTATTAAGATGTCGCTCTTTGGATTTTATAAGCTTTTTGATGAGGTTGCTGTTGTTTGGAAGATCAAAATTAACTAAATTTTCTTTGTTTTCATTGAAGAATATATTTTTCCACACCAATAATTCTATTGGTTTTTGAAGAGTTTTTAAGAGTTTTGGTTCATTTTGGAACTCATGGTGTTCTTGCCAAAAATGGTATGCTATTGCTGATTTTTCTGTATGTTTATATTTTACACTTCTCTTTCATGTGTTCCTTAAACCATATGGTAATGTTCCTTTTTGTTTTACCTATATATTTATTATTGCAGTTTTTGCTACTGATTTCATAAATGCCTGATTGTTTTGCTGGCAGGATTTTGTCCTTTGTGTTGGTTTTTAGGAGGTTTTTCAAATTACATTTATTCACTGGAGTCAAAATAATGTTGGCCTCTTTAAAAATCTTTTGAAATTTTTGGCGTGCCTATGGATGGAATATCCATAAATTTTTTATATATCTGCTCTCCTTTGTAACCTTTCATTGTGGTGATTTCTTTTATTTGTTTTTGTTTTTTGAATTTTTCTATCTTTTTCTTGACTGGATCTGTTATGTAACCATTTTTCTTAAACATTTCTCAGGTTCATGATTCCCTTATGGAACTGGGTTTCTTCAAGGCCCTCAAAATACTCTTATTACCTCTGCCTGATCTCTCCATTCGACTGAAATTTATATCCAATCAGAAAAATTTTGGGAACAAATAGTAATCCAAGTGAGTGGGATCAGATCAAAAGGGTGGCTGCAAGAGCATTTTCAATCCAAATTCAATCAATTTATCTGAGGATAATGTGCCTTGAGTGCACCAGCACATTGTCATGGTGAAACAACAGCTTCTATTTGGCATTACCAGACTTTTTTCCACTACTGCTGTCTATGATCAAAAATGATGCTTAGTATTCTCCAGTAATGGTTTTCCTCTTCTCCAAGTAGCTAATCAAGAGAATTTCTTTTGCATCAGAAAAAAAAGAAGTCATCACCTTTCCAGCAGGTGGAACGCATTTTGCCTTTTTCAAAGCTGGTTCATCTCATGCAGTCTACTGTTTAAGCTGCTATTTAGTTTCTAGCATATAATAATGAATCCACATTTCATCCATAGTCACAAAATGTCATAAAAATTGATTGGATAGTTTTTCAACATTTTTAAACAGTCTGCTAATGTTTACATGCAATTTCGCTTTTGCTCTGGAGTGAACAGATGTGGCACCCATCTTGCACAAAGATTTTCAAATGTAATTTATTATGCAGATTAAAGTTAACCTACTCAGTTGAGATGCCCATAGCCTGTGGTTCACTTGATTGTTAGCCAGAACAATATCATAGACTTTATCAATGATTTCTGACCTCACAACTGATTTTGGAGCTCTAGGAAATGGTGCTTTTTCCATGCTTCATCTGCCATGCTTGAACTCATTTACTTAAAGCCTAATAGGAAGGGCATGCATGCATCATCCATGTAGGCAAAAATCATCTTATAAATTTCTTTTGTTCCAGCATTGAATCATCCAAATACTGCCCCATAAGCTTACTAAATATTAGAGATGTTTCATTAATAAAATCAGTCCATATCACTGTCGGTCCTGGTGGTGTAGTGGTTACCATATTTGCCTCCTAAACCCAAGATCATGGGTTCGAACCTGGCCAGGACCGATGGATTTTTCGGGCGTAAAAATCCTAAGTATGACTTCCTTCGGAAGGGAAGTAAAGCCATGGGTCCCGTGTCGTACATTTAGGCATGAAAAAGAACCTCAAGCCTGAAAGAGAAGCCTCTGAGCAAAATTTGTCGGCCGTTTCACGCCCTGAGTTGAAGTTGGGAAGCTGATGAGCTGAGATGTTAAAGAGCGTCCATAAATAAATCAATAAAAAAAAAAAAAAGTCCATATCACTAGAGCTAGAAAAGAGATATTGAATTTTAAAAACTATAGCTTTTACTGGCTAATGCAAGCCGTATTGTGTATGGACTGGAAGTTTAAATTTCATTTAGAGCAATGACAATGCCAAAATAGCCCAGTAATTATCAATTTTAGTAATAAAAATGCCAGCCATGAAAGCCTAAAGAATGTTATAAATGGAAAATGTTCAAGTTAAGCTCATCAGCTGGCTATATTAAAAACTGTACAGCATATCAAACTATAGAAAATGAACAAAAAAACAGCCTCAATATTTATGAAAACTGTGTAACATTAAACATGCCAAAGAAAGAAAAACCACTGTTACCTTATAGAAGAAATTAGGATTCAAATTAAGTAAATGGAGATGAACAGGAAAACAAACTTAAATGATTTAAGGCACACTCAGAACACCAGGGAAATGAACAGGCAGATCAATTTGTGGAGGGGGCAATGATAGCTAAAACAGGACACCAAAAATTGCAGTGATAAGTAAATTACATACACTTATTATTGTGAAGTGACAGAAAAATATAACCGTATAACAAAAGGTGCAATGATAAGAATTTACATAAACTGATTAGAGTGAAGTGACAAAATGGAACCAAATGACAAAAGGTGCAATTACAAAATCGTTCTTCCAAAATGTATCAGAGATTAAAGCAGAAAATTAATGTAACCCCAAAATATATAATATAGCTACAGAACATGGAAATATCAAATCACATCTAAATAATTAAAGATAATTATTGTGTTCCTGCAATATCAAAGAAAAGTAATAAACCATTTATCATCAAATTACTAGAACTATAAAGGGATACACTGAAAGCTGTAGGGTTAAATTTAGATAATTTGCCAGAAAACAAAACAAAACTCATGAATGAATAAATAAATAACTTTACTTCACAAATAATATATCATTAGACAAATTATAGAAAAAATCTTTAGAATAAATCCATTTTATGTTTAAAATATGCAATTAGTAAAAAAGATCAGATCTTTGTTGTTTGAGGCATTTAACAGCTGAGTATGTGTGCAAATGTTCCATGAAACATGTTGTGAATAAATCTCATATAAGTGAAACCATAAAGAGTGTTTTAAATATTTTGACCCAGAAGAGTTTATTAATGCATGTTTCCCTGTGTTCCATTCCAAGTTGAATTAATATTGAAAAGATCTTCAGAGTTTTACAGTATAACTACACACACACACACACGCACACGCGCGAAGCTGTAATGACAAAGTAAGCATCAGTGGACAACATCTGTGCAGGAGTTTTTTTTCCCCCCCCCCTATTTATTTCAAGAAGTTCATGAAATATTTTATGATTATGTTAATAGTGTTGTCAACATGCTCTATATCAACTGCAAATGTAGATAGGAGCATGGTTGATTCTCTCTTGCACAAACAACCAGCATCTTTAAATTGCACATACCATGCATGAATAGATTTATCTATCGGTGGATTTTTCTCATATTTTTCTCAAATGTAAAATTATGAATTTAATTGCATGGAGGACTGCCTCCAGTGTTTATTTGCCATTAGATTGCTGTCTCAAAAACTACAATAACTGTTCAGAAGCCGACATTTAAGGAAGAATGAGAACAACAACATTTTTGCTATGTATATAGCTGATGTAAGATATCTTGCTGTTCTACAAAGTTCTGAAGGGTATTTATGAGGCAAACATCAAGTGACATCACACATAGCACAAAGAGTATCATAAAATCACAGATAAGGGAACCTGTTTGTTGATGTTAATTACAAAGGGAAATGGAAACAAGCAGCACAAGGATATACAATATACTGCTAAATTTCTTTTTTCAGGGCTGGATGAGGCAAACAGCCTTCAATAGTGAAGGGTAACAATCAAATGCTGATTCTTAAATTCAAGAGATCAGTGAAAAAGTATAAAAAAGAGACAACTTCCTGCCAACTATTCTTTTGCTTTGGAAATTACAAAGTCATTGAAAAAATGCTTTGATGAAGGAGAGATAGTTAAAAAGTCTGTCATGCAGGAGCTGTGTGAACTAAGTTAATTCCTCACCGAATTGGATAACTTTTAATAAAAATGAATATAAAATCCAAATTAGGCCTTATTAATTAATGAAATTAAATAGTTTATTGCATTACTGTGTGGTATTAGAGGAACAAAATTAGAATTCTTGCAACCTATAAATATTAAACAAGAGAAACCATATTTTTAGAATTATTATTATTGATATTAAACCATAAAAATTAATGGTATACTATTAATTAAATGAAATATATGAATACTGATAGACAAAGCTATACTGTGTGAGTATTTTAAACATTTTTAAATGTAACTTTGTTTATGAACTGAGCCCTTGGTATCATCTTTACATTCACTAAAACAGAGAAAAATAATGGAAAGTTTCAGGTTACATTGCATATTTAACAAGAACATTTGCATATGTTTCAATAAAACAAAACATATTACTATTTAAAACAATTTCGATGTAAAAAATAATTAAAAAATTATAAGTTACATAGTTTTTCATTGGTTTTGAAATTAGTTTAAATGTTATTGTAGTAAAAATATGTAATGCATATGTTTTCTGGAGGTTATTTCATAGCACTCTTACATACAAATATAATTCTCAAACACACATTAGATAAATGTTTCACATTTGCTATCTTTACAATGATGCTTTTTTTACTACTATTCCTAATGGCCTGATTTCCCTGATTTTCAGAAACTATTTTTTTTTAATTCATTTAAATGGTATGTGGAGTTTCATTGCAAAAAAACAAATATTAATGCCATTAGAGAGATGTTTAAATTTTGTTTAAGCCCCCTCTGCTAATAGTCCAATTTCACTGATTTTCAGAAACTTATTATTTATTTATTTTTTTTTTTTAACTTCAATGCCATATATCAAGTTTCCTTTAAAAAAATTAAATTCCAGTCATTAGAGCAATTTTTTTAATTTTGCTTTAAACCCCAGAAACTATTTTTATCACTTTATTTAAATGCTATATACAGAGTTTTGTTGCGGAAAAATAAATATTGGGGTGATTTTCAAATTTTGGGTTTCAAGTAAACCCTAATAGTCAGATTTGACTGACTTTTTTCTAATTTTATTTTATTATCATGTACCGAGTTTCCTTTAAAAAAATGTTAATGTGTCTGCTAAAGCTATTTTAAAATTTCACTTTATCCTCGCTTTTCAGGTAAACCCCCACTCCTGATAATCTAATTTCACTGATTTTCAGAAACTGTTGTTTTTTGTTTTTTTTTAAAGATAATACATGCCAAGTTTAGTTGTGAAAAAACATATGCATAATTTGCATTAGTGTACATAAGTACTATATTTTATTTTATCCAGACTGTTTGGACTTTCATTAATATAGATGACTTCCAGTTCCAGTTCTGCTGTACTGTTTATGTAGAAAAGCAGCACCGTACCAATTTTGAAGTTTTATAAAGCAATTACTATTTCAGCAAGATTATATGAAAAAATAAAGTAATGAAATGTAAAACCAAAAATAAGGGCAAGTCAAGAATTCATTCCAGAGAAATGAGAAGTTTAACATCAACAGTACATGTAACGGAACAATAATGTAAAAAATAGGAATGCAAGAAATAAACTCTTTTTTCAATTAAATAACAAGATAAAATAATGTTTAAAAAATTAGAACATGCACAACTATGAAGTAATATAGTTTATCCAAAAATAACAATGATCTATAACCCATACAAAAAAATAAACTTGGACAGGACATACACAAAAACTTTTAGTGCCTATGCATGTGTAGGAGTGGGGGCAAATCAAAACTGATAAAAAAAAAATTGTTGCAACAACTTGAAATAACCTAATGCTTGTTGTGGAGGAAGAAGACATACTGAAAAGTTTTATAATAATGATTATTTTCCATTGCATAGGTCATAGTAAACAAAAGAAATGTGATAAGTTTATATTATATGTATATATATATATATATACATGTATATAAAGTGTTGCAAGTAAACATCACAATTATTTGTATAATCTTAAGGAATATTTATACTAATTTAAAGTTCCAGTAATGCTTTGTTTTATCGTAAAGAGCAAATTTCAATTTTATCAAATTATTGCATTGTAAAAAAATATGACAGATTATTTTGCCCCTTTATTTGTTGTTATTAAAGTTATAGTTTTATAGTTATTAAAGATTTTCATAAATAAAAATAAAATAAAAAAAATTCAGTTTTACAAATAAAGGAAGAAAAGCAGAAATAGAAAGAAATATTAGGTATAAAATCATAATGTTTGAAAGATAATGAATTTATTTCTATATATTTTAATCTCTCAAATAGTTATCAATTTAAAAATAATTTTGACAAACATTCAGACTTGTAATAATTTCCTTTCAGTTTTTAACAGCATGAAGCAAATACTTAAATTGCAAGAGAATGGTGTTAGAACTTCAGCTGCCTCTTAGCATGCTTAATCTCATAGATGCTGTGCCTTTTGTCCTATGTTTAAAAAAAGAACAAAGAAAGAAAGTAATATTAAGAAAAGAATGATCAACAGAAATTTGGCTATATGCCTTAACTTAGCATTTTACATGATATTATATATCAAATTAAAAGAGTTGTACATTTGTAACATATCATGAATATCTTCATTCTGCTTTCCTTTACAACCTTTTTTTCTTCTTTTTTTATGTTTTCATAAAAAATTACTTTTCTTTTCCAGATTTGCAGGTTCACATTTAATGGTTGTGAAAGGAGAAAAAAATCTCCGTACATGTGGGTTAATGGATCATTCCAGCAAACTTGGAACAGTGTTACCACATATGGCAAATGGTCAAGGACAAGTACGAGTTACTTTCGAAACTGAAGCTCAAGAAATTCATTCTAAGGAACCGGAAGACTTACATAATGGACATAAAAATGTAGATGAACAATTTGAAGGTGAAGAAGAGGATGATTTGTTGGATAATTCTGCTGAAAGAAGCACACTTCCATTTGAAGCTAAAGACAACATCACTGCTATGGCATATTTTGCTGAGCAATATTTCAAGAAACATTATTCATCAAATAAGTCTTTTACAAATGAAACAAATGCAAATGAAAAACTTGAAGAAATACCAAGGCACCTTCGACATCCCAAAAGAAAATTAGCTCAATTAGAAAGGCATAATTTAGAAGTGAACCAGAATAAAAGAATCAAGGAAAGAAATAATTTGGAAAAGGTTTTGAATGTAGATCTAAATGCAGACACAAACCTGCATAAATTGGAGGATCATGATGGACATCATAAAAATAAAACAAAAACTTATTCAAGAGAAAAAAGGCAGCTGAACCCCTCCCATCTGCTTGATGGTGGTATTGGTCATGGAGGAAATGCGGGCAACTTTACAGAAAAGGATAATGAAGAATCCTCAATGTCTAGTTTTGAAAATAATCTTGTAACATGTTATGATGGGCAAATTCTCCTTGCAGAACGCTTTTCTCCATCACATTTATGTACTGATGTGCACATTTTAGAAAAGCATGGCAAAAGTATGCAGACTATACATGAAGTAAATTCTGATGGTTACTATTATTATATTTTTTACAGTGATAATGATAATGTTCAAAATGATATTCATGCTCTTTTTGATATTTTTAAGCCCACTTATCAATATACCAAATTTACAAGAGGATGTATTAACAAAACTGAATGTACCTTCCCAGTTTCCTTCTGGTCAGATGAGACGGTCATTGTTGAGGTACCAACACGTGATGGAATTGAACATGAGGAAGATGATATAACATTTCTTTTTTCTAGCTGCTATCCACGCATGTCTATATATATAATATTTCCCATTTCTGTTTTATTTTTAGTTTTGGGATGTGCATTCCTATAAATTTTTAGATATGTGAGTTAATTATTGAGAGATTTATTTTGAATATATATTGATATTGATATTTATTTTATAACTGGAAGCTTTTAAAAGGAAATAGGAAACAGAAATAAGTGCCACTTGAAACATTTATTGGAATGTTCATTACTGTTCTTCCGTAAACTTAACTTTTGAACATTTATGGAATTAAGTATCATACTTTACAAAACTATACATATGCTGAATCTGTTGATGAGTTTAAATTTTACACTAATCCTATGAAAATCATTCCATTTCAAAATTTTTGGGAAAAAAATAATAGGTTCAAAAATTGTCTTCACAAATACTTAGGTTCAAAAATTGTCTTCACAAATACTTATGTTGTTATTAATTAATAATATTGACTTTCTGAGGGCCATTGTGTATCAAAACATGAGGATTTTTATAGTAAATGAATGTCAGTGAAAACATTTGGTTAGTAATATATTTTTTAAATTAAAAAGCTATCTTTTATAGCTTTTAACTAAAGATATAGGACTATGATAGCACTTGCAGAAAAGTAGTTAATTAAATGCATACAATTTATGCTAAATATTGTCTTCATACAAACCATATATGAACAATAGTTCGAAGGACTGAATAATTTTGAAAAATGTGAAGACCATGATTGGAAACTGACCATAGAGCTTTGATTTATCAAGCTTTACCACTGAGCTTCTATGTTCTCCCAAAAAAATATGAACCAAATTTTTCTTTAGTGACTACACAGCCTAGAAATCTTAAAGATTACCTAAGAAACATCCAAGCACTTTAGACTTTTTTTTTTTTTTTAATGGTTAGGCTAATAATAGTAATTTGTATTATAAAACCATTACCTAAAGTATTATATGTTACAGGTCACCTCTTAGGGTTTGAAGCTCTTGCTAAGATAGCTATTTAGATTTTTAGAATATACACAGAAGATCATAAGAGTTCAGGTCATAATACCTTGATGGTTGGAACATTGGCAAAGTAAGGTTAAGATATACGTGGTTTTATCCCCAGCCATGGTCTTAGATTTTCCTATTTGATTCATCCTTTCAAATTGTATCTTTTGAAAGCTTATTTTCTTATGAAGTCCATAATATTTATACATTTATAGATAGTCTACCATAAAAATTTCACTGTGATAGATTTCTGTTTACAGTAAACATAGATCTCAATATTGCAGGCATATTCCAAACAGTAATAAAGTTTTCCATTATTAATAAGCATGCAGTGATGTTTATATTTTCATGTTTTAACAGTAGAAAATTTTTTATCTAAAACTACTTTTTAATATATTTAAGTACTAACAGTTAACATTTTAACATTAATTTCTGGTTCCTTTTCAAACCTAAAGTACACAACTGCTAAATTCAAATAAAATTCAAATGTTAGGAAACTTCAACTTATTTTACTTAGAACTGTAACTCAAGTGGCAAGTATCTCCTTGCCATTCCATGATCTCACCTTAATCTATTGTAGCAATTCCCCCCCCCATTCATTAGGACTTAGAGTTAGGCTGTTTGCTCACTAGCACAAGAAATATTCCTTATAGACAACATTAAAAACATCTTAAATTTCAAGATTTTAATGCCAAAAGGCTATACCCATTTACAAAAAATTACATTTTTACATTGAATATTTTTGTGTAATGGTATGCTTTAATGTGAACATAAATTGCTTCTGATAACAAACTGTCACTATTTTAACTAAAAAATTAAACTTAATATAAAATGTTAATAGCACAATAGTATTAATTGACATACAGCTCTTTTAAATTAAACTACAGGCATATAATAAAGATTAATTTAAAATGAAAAGACAGGTAAATACTATTCGCATATCACCCCTTCACTATTGATCGCAACTGTGGCAGGTGGCCGAGGTCGTTAAGGTGCAGGCTTGTCAGAGGGAGATCTGGGGTTAGATTCCCACCAGGACCGTCCTCCCCGACTGAGGTTTTTTCCAGGTTTTCCTCAGTCCTCATAAATGGCAAATGTCAGGGATGTACTCTTAGGCCTGGAACATTTCCTTCCTTTAATAAAAAATTGTTTCCCAATGTATCATTTCATCTCATGTATCATCACTGTCCACCGCATATGGTGCCTCAGTAAAAATGGGAGGGAGGGAAAAACTATTGATTGCATGTTCACTTTCAGGCCTCTCTGAGGTTATCAGGGACTTATTAAATTGGTGATTCTGTTGTATTATGCCTGTTCTGCAGAATTCCTAAAGATCTTTCAATTTTTCATAATGTATTTTCTGGACTTCTTTTAGGCACATATTTGCTAGGTAGAATTGCCTTTGTTTACATCAGACAGCAATGTGAAAATGTTATCAAATTACTATTTACGTAATTTTTTTTAATTTCTCTTAAAATAATAGGTGTTAACCTGTTCCATTTTTCTACTGGGTACTTTTTCTTTGGTAGAAAGTCTCGCTCTAGTTTACCTATCTGAAGGATCATAAATTTCAATGTTCTTACTGGAAATCTCAATATAAACTTAAACTGAGTGTCACTCCATCTGTCATTGATTAGGTTCAAAAAACAGAGGTTGATTTCAGGAATATCAAGAACCCAAACTGCATTTTTTATGCTTCTAATCTCTTTGATATTTCTAATCTCTTTATACACGAACTGTACTTTCCTCTTTTATCATGTGCTACATCCCATTTCTTCAATACATTTTTTTTTTATTACTGTAACTGAAATGTCCAAGGATGCAAGGAAAATGTGCTGACATACCTGTATTCATTTGTGTTTAATTTAATAGTATTTCCTTAATCATATTTTGATTTAAAGTAAATTTTACTTTAAATCAAAATATGATTAACAAAAGTTTCACTGTGTGGATTCCAACATTCCGTAAACATAGTATTTCCTTGTTTTATGCCTTCTAAAGAGATCTGCTTTTGTTCCTAACTGCTTTCTCTGTTTTATGAATCAATGAATTTAGATATCTTCGCTGGGAATCTTTATCACCTTCATCCTTATAGCTGTACAGATCCAGTTAGTTTTTCAGTTCCATCTGAAACATTCAGTTTATTTTTATTTATAAATGTCTGTTTATGAGGAGAAATTGTCACAAATCATTATTGTATTGATTATGCATCACAGATGCTGAAAAAGCAATGGAAACTGGCATAAGGATTTAAAGAATATACTTTTTTTCGATTCACTGAGAAATTTCAAATAATTTTTCTTGTTTTCCAACCAAATGATTCTAAAATTGAAATAAACATTTTAAAAGTGTATAAATTATTTTAATAATGTTATTAATTATTTTAAGAATCAAAATTTTAATCTTGACTTTACCTTTGTTGAGTTTATCTACCTTCAAGAAATAAAAAAATATATTTACAGAGTTTGTCAACATACAAGAGACAAATCCTTATTTATCAAACTCTAATTTGTTTGTGATTTTATAGAAAATCAGTGGCAGTTATTTTAAGTAAAATTTTAAACATTCTTTATTTTTTAATCTTTGATTTAGCCAATGAGCCATTTGAATCATATAAGCAAACTAATATAAAGATATATAAAGAATAACACAAGAAAGAACTGCTTAAATTATTGATATTTCATTTGATGAATACAATTCTTGAATTAGTATTGAAATCACTAATTCTGTTCAGGTTTGTAGGAGATACTGGATCTGATTCATCTTTATATTTTGCAAGAGCCAATTT
This sequence comes from Metallyticus violacea, assembly GCA_030762175.1. Lineage (NCBI taxonomy): Eukaryota > Metazoa > Arthropoda > Insecta > Mantodea > Metallyticidae > Metallyticus > Metallyticus violacea. The sequence goes on along the minus strand of CM060839.1, from coordinate 68,780,738 downwards.
TATAAGTAGTTTTCCTCTAATAAATGCCTTGAAGACCTAATATTACTCTAACCACTGTAAAATAAAACTACAAAGCGAACAAAGGGTCAAATAATTCAGAATAATCCAATAAAACCAACTATATGACAGAAAACTAATATTATATTTGGTAACAAATAACCATATCTGAACTTAAAGTTCTTTGACTGTGTAATGTAAATGAGAGGTAACAAAAGTATAAATCCTGACATAAAATTCTCTTAACACTAAGTCAAGTTTTAAAAAATTTAGTTATGATTGTGGTTATCTTCAGAACTATTAAATTTAAACATTTGATCTCTAATAGTACAAAATTCACTTATTCATGTTAAAAGTGAGTTTAACAAAAAATGTCAGTTTTGTAATTATGGTCCTTTGATATTAAATCCTCAAATTTTAAGCATCAAAAGTTTGACTGAAAGTGCTTGTTACTTGCATCACAAGATATCTATCATTGGTTAGAAATATAAAAAAATTTCTAATGCTGTTTTTGTGTTTCTCCCCTGATTATTTGTGAATTCCTATGCTTTATCCTAAAATAAAGAGCCGTTTTCATTTTAGATTCGTATTGTGAAAACTACTTTTAATAAGTTTTTGATACCGTCAATATATAATTAACATTTATTACTTAAATCATTTTTATCAAGGGAATGATTTGCTGCACATCTTGCATATGCTCTCTAAAAAAATAGGAATAGTATTAAATTATTTACAGAATTTATACCACCTAAAATTAAACTTCATTCTTCACTGTAATCATGCTAATGCCTTTGCATTTTTTGTTTAATATATACCTCTTACTTGTCTCTGCATTTTCACCTGGTTAATTAATGTACTCTGATTACAAAATATGCTGAAGTTTTCCTTTTTCAATTGTAGAAAACTCTCAAGCTCTCACTGAATCTGTTTCTGGCAAGATGCTATTCAACAGACAACTGATCCCATTTAGAATGTACACTTATCATGGAGACAAGACTGTAGCTTGATTTTTAATTGTTGCAGTTTCTGTTTTGGAAAAGTTATAGATCTGCCTGTTGGTCATTGTTGCAACTTGTCCTGTACTACAATGCATAGATGCAAATAACAATTGTGACTTAATTAAATGAGTCTTTTAAACTAAATTGTCTGTTTTAGGCATTTATTTTTATATAATGCTTTACTTTTGACAAGATGCTTATTCCTCAAGAAGCAAATTAAAAAGTATCAGTTAAATCAACCAGAATCATTAAAAGTAGCAGTCAAATTTCTAAAGTGGAATTTGGCATTATGCTTTTTATGCTTTTGGGTTGCTTTATAAATGATTCGTGTAATAAAATTATTTACCCTACTAGTATTTCCTTATTTTTATTTTAAAAGTACAGTCTTTACATTATTTAATAGTGGTAAGGTGTTAAAATATATAGAATCCCACATTTAACAGTCCAGACCACACTGTGTATATACTGAAATGACGTACTTGCAGCACCTGCATGATCACATGCATACAAAACATTATAATACTTCATCATATCGATTACAAGAAGATAACCAACCCTTCTATTAACATTAAAGAAATGATAACCAATTAAACTAAATACAAAATCAAAGAAACTAATTACCAAAAACCCTATATCAAACATCTGTGGGACTAGTGTCTTCAGTTACTCCAGAAGGCACTATAGATTGACAACCAGTTAGGAAAATCCACATTCTTGGAAATCCTGAATGCAGCAATATCCCCTCCTCTGTGCCATTTCATCCAAAATCAGATATCACTAATTAGTTTCAATAAAATAATAATCCTAAATTTTGAGTTCTTTCTACTGAAAATCTCAGTACTGGTAAACATCTTGGTTATTAGTATACTGGAATTCCAACTACTATATATAAAGGGTACATGGGAAAACAATCAAAGTCACTTTTTTCTTTTTTTATAGGAATGTAATTTGAAGTTTAAAAACCCTACAAAATTAAGCACATTAGATATACAGAATTTTTTTTTCCTAGATTAATTCTTAAGGTGGTTTTCTAACAGGTCCTTCTTTTGAAATTAGTGTCACATGTTAGTTGTTTATGTTAACTAACAATAAAACGCCAAGTACCCATACTTGTGGATAAAAACAATCAAAGTCCTCTAACTATATTATGGAATGTACCAAATTATATTAAATAATTGCTGAGAAAAATATAAACATTATAGAAACAATATTAAAAATAATCATTCAACATTGTATGATATAAGGGAGATGGTTTCATGCAATATCTTTTGATGTGCTCATTCCAGTAGCAATTTCAATATGGATTTTTGATATATTAAACCCATATCTTTGTTACATTCCATAAATGTTACCTCTGATGGGAAAAGTCACTTTTACTGATTCAAATATGTTGTACTTATGAACCATAGCATGAATGAGGCAAATAATAGTATGTTTTACTTTGGTCTGGTCATGAATTGCAAAAAATTTGCAGATTTCCAATAATGGGCCCAGGTGATGGAAACAAATGTCAGACAACATTGATGCAAGTTCATCAGCTCCCTTTCTTACTATAGTCTCTTTGTAGTTAATACTCTTGATTCTTTTCCCCCAACACTATTTTTTCTGTACTGATTTTAATGTACTCTATGTGGTTTTTTCTCTGTATGAATATGTTGAAATGTAGTTTTACATACCTACAATTTATTGGCACCAAAATCTCAAATTTCACCAAAGTGGACTTCAATTGTTTTTCTCCTGTACCCTTCATATATAATCCCTTGTTATAATATCATTCAATGAAATCTTAATTTTTGTCATAAATATGATATATTTAGTGTGTTTCTTCTAAATTTTATTCTATTCCCCAGATTTTGTAATACCTTTCTCTCTTAATTTTTCCAAGTATTTTTAATATTCGTGTCACTTACATGTATAATTCTTGAAGCTGTTTACAGTGAAGTCATGTTTAAAATGATACACTATGGGTAACTTATTAACACACTTCACTCACTATATTTTCCTAAGTTGGAACAATGTTCCAGGAACCAGCATTCCTATCCTCAGCCGTGGACCCACTGGTTTCTGATGCTCGTGTTGGTCCCTTACAAGTTGTTATGCAGACTGTGGCGTCCCCTGGTGGATCTGAAATGAATCTAGAAAGGTTATCCCATGGCTGAAGGTCAAAATTCATAGCGATTTTATGATATTTTAAGATGAAAATATTCTCCCAGGCAGCCAATTCAAATGGGTTCTTTATTATATGACAAATTATTGTTACAAAATCACTCAAATTTCACTAATTTTGTTCCATTTACTTGGACATGTTTCAAAGGCGATTGCCTCCATCTTCAGCATGGTCCCACTGGCCGCTTCCCAGTGTGGTATTAAGATGTCCCTCTGTGGTTCTAACAAACTTATTGATAAAGTAACTGTTGTTTGGGAAATCAAAGTTAACCAAAAATTCTTTGTTTTTGTTTATAAATATATTTTCCCATACGTTAATTCTATGGGTTTTTGAAGAGCTTTTAATAGTTTTGGTTCCTTTTAGAATTTGTGATGTTTTGCCAAAAATGATCTGCCACTGCTGATTTTTCTGTGTGTTTGTATTTAACATTTCTCATGTGTTCCTTAAAACGTATGGTAATATTTCTTTTTGTTTTTCCTATGTATTTCATGTCACAGTCTTTGCAACCAATTTTATAAATGCCTGATTACTTTCCTGGTGGAATTTTGTCTTTTGTGCTGGTGTTTAAGTGGTTTTTTTTAAACTGAATTTATTTACTGGGGCCAAAATGATGTTTGCCTCTCTAAAAATCTTCTGGAATTTTTTGTGTCCATGGGTGGAATGTGAATTTTTTATATATATGATCTCCTTTTTAGCCTTTTAGTGTGGTGATGTCCTTTATTTGTTTTTTCTTTCTGAATTTCTCTATTTTCTTGTTGACAAGATCCATTGTGTAGGCATTTTTTTGTGCTATATCTATGATTTTTTGGTACTCCAATTTGTATTCTGTCTTGCTTATTGCTTTTATTTCTTTTAAAAGTTTTATTTCTGGGTTTATTTCATGATTTTGGCTCCAATAATGATGTGCCACTGCCGATTTTTCCGTCTGTTTAAATTTGATGTTTCTAAAATGTTCTTTCTTCCGGTTTGTCAGGTTTCTCTTGGTTTTTTCCTATGTATTTCAAATTAGTCTAAACATTCTATGGCATATATTCCTGATTTCTTTTCTATGGGTATCTTGTCTTTTAATTTTGAGTTTAAGAGGTTCTTGATATTGTATCTATTGATTGGAACTATCTTTATATTGAATTTTTTGAAAACTTCTCAAATTTGTAGTGCAGTTGTGAGTTGTACGTGAATTTGCATTATCTTGTATTGATTTAATTACTTCTAGAGTTGATGTCTCTCTTGTGATTTTCTCGAGTTTGTATTTGTTGATCCTTTTCATTATGGTTGAGTTGTTAAAGCCATTGTTGTTTATGGCTGTGTTCATGATGTATTCAAACTCATTCTTGTATTCTGTGACATTCAGAGGGATGTTGACCAGTCTAAACGTCAAACTATTGAATACTGCATATTGGTGTGGTAATGGGTTGAATCCATTCTTTTTTATGTAATTATCTGTATGTGTCAGTTTACGATATATTCCAAACTGTATATTATGCTCTTTTCTGATTAGTTTTAAATCTAAGAATGGAAGCCACCCATCTTTCTCAATTTCTATAGTGATTTAACAGATCTGTCTTGTAAGTGAGTAGTTTGAGGGAATCACCTAAGTGTTTCTTCAGTACTATAGCAAATATGTTGTCTAAGTATCTATGCCAGGTTTTGAATATCCAAGGAAAGGCTTTGGTGATATGTGTTTCAAATGATCCCATGTATAATTCTGCTAATGTTGGTGATAATGGGTTTCCCATTGCTAGACCTGTGATTTGTTGGTATATTTTACTATTAAAGCTGAAGGCGCTCTGTTGAATATATAGGTTTGTTAATTTAATAAGATGTTTTGTTTCTTCATTTTGTAAACTAATATTGGTGAGCCATTTTTTTAAGAGTGTTAATAGCTTTTCTTTGGGGATGCTCGGGAACAGCTGAGGATGGGAACGCTGGTTCCCAAAACATTGTTTCAACTTAGGAAAATATAGTGAGTGAAGCATGTTAATAAGTTACCCATAGTGTATCATTTTAAATATTCTTGTCACTGTTTATGTTCAGAATATTATAGCTACCATTTCTAGTGGTAAATAGTGTAATTTATTTAGCCAACTCTGTTATTTGGTCTCCTCACGATCTGTTCTTCAGTCCTGCAAATATAGGATATTCCATACTATAACCCCATCCCTGAGTCCTATTAAATTCACCACACCTTGCCTAAAAAAACTTTCCCTCCCCAATTTATTAAATATAACAACTTATTTTTCCACCTGACTCATAATTGAATACAATTTTAAAGGTTTTTTGACTTTAAGATTAGCCATAATCTGCTATCTGTCTATATCTTGTGATCTTTGTCTTACTTGCTTCCAAAAATCCTTGTTTGAAATATTTCCTTCCTTTAAAGTCTCCTACATCCCAATTTCATGTAGCTATTACTATTTTAATTTTCTCTTTCATAATTGAACATTGTTGTAAAATATTATTTTCTAATTTCATAAACGTAAATTCTCTCACTTTTTTCCACTATTTTATCTGTACTACCGAACTGATCTAAAAATAATTTCTTTTCTACTCATTCCACTTCCATTATATCCTTGAACCCAAGTGATATAATTTTCTCACTGCCTCAATTTCAGCTCCTTCCTAATACCATCCCTCATCTTTTTTTTCAACTTTTACCCTTTCTTAAAAATCATAATTTGGGCTTATTTCTACTTTTTTTCAAACCCTGTTTTCTACAAAATCCATATATTACTTCCATTAACCTAAATAATCAACTTTAATAGCAAATGCAATTTTCCAATGTAGATTGTTTCACATTCTGCACAACTTATTTTATAAATACCTGTTTTTTTCTCTGGTGGAATATTGTCATTAATATTGTCTATCAGATTTTTAACATTAAATCTATTTACAGGTGCCAAACTGATATTAAAATCTTTTACATTATTTGAAATTTTTGTGTAGCCCATGGATGATATGGGAGTTTTTTTAAAAATTAGCTTATCTTTTCTTGCTGAAAGTGTTGTGGTTTCTTTAATAAGTTTTTACCTCTTGAATTTCTGTATTTTTTGTGTACTAGTTCTTTTTCAAAACCATGTTTAATCACACTTCTTCTATTTGTTTGTATTCTTTAAATTATTCTTCTTTGTTAATTTTAGGTTAACCTAGCTTGTGTATTCAAACATGCAGTGATCACCGGCTTAAAACACAGGCTAGTACACAAAAGGTGTGTACACATGAACTTTTTGTTGTATATTTGTATTATTTACTACAAATATGGTTGATTGCTGTAGTTATTCATTTCCCATTAGTACAATGCAATGACCACAATTTTTTCTTCATAACAGTGCATATGTTTGTACCAGCAACAATTATTTTCATGTCTTGTGTTAAAATGGGAGGTTTGCGGTTCAAATTCTGCCAGGACTATCTTCCCTGACAGGGCTTTTTCAGATTTTCTTCAGCTTTTATTTATGGCAAATGCCAGGGAGATATGCTAGACTCATGCCTGAAACATTTCTTTCTCAAATTTACCATTTAATGCCCATATTATTAGTATCCACTGCCTATGATACCACTGTAGTAAAAACAGGTGTAAAGCACCATTAAAAATGTTAATTGTCAACCATATGATTATACTTGCAGCTTTTTGGCATTGCATGATAGATGGACAATCTTCACTTTACATATATACCAGCCAAGTTTTCCGCCTGCAATTTTTTTACAAGGTTCAAAACTTATTTCTTTACCTATTTTGGACTTTTTCGTATTTTCAAACACAAATTATATGTTATATAATTTTCCTTCAAATTCAGTAATTAATTGAGATGCAATAGCTTCCAATTGTATTCTTTGTGGTTATGTTCTCTGGAAAATTTAATATGATTATTCTCGGGATTAACAGTTTGGGCAGTGATTCCCTCTCTGTATATTTCATTTATTTCATAAGAAATTTTCTCCAATTGTTCTTTATTCTCCAACTCAATAAGTCAAATTCTCAATGTTGATATTCCTTCTTTTACTGAATTCTGAAAGAAATTTGAAAAATTTCAATCATCAAAGATGCATGTCTTCTTGATACTAACACATGATCAATCACATTAATTATTCCTGTTTCAGGCATTTTCCATGTTCCTTTATATGTATCCTTATTTTCAAAACAAGTTCTTTTTTAATTATCAGCATATTATTTTTTGCAAATTGACATAACATCTTCCATTTTCCATTTGTATTGGCATGCAAAGAATGCTTTCCAATATTGTAAAAATTCTTCTCTTCATATTTTTGCATTGAAGTCTCCAAGGAGAATCGGTGCAACACATTTAGATAATTTGCTACATTCTCTATCCAATACATTATAAAATATACTTTTCATCTCATCACTAGGGATCTTCTATGGTTTCAAAAGCTGAAATATTGGATAGGTTTCTAAATTTTAATTTACACACTCTCTCCACCAAGATCACTTTGTTTGATTTTAGATCTAATAATGAAACCTGTTCCATATTGCCCAGTTCTCTTATCAGGTCCACTATAAAACATTGTAATCTTTCTTATCTATTAGTTTTGTTATCAATATTATAAAGAGCAAATGATAATGAATGGTATTCCTATATGGAGTTTCTAGTCTCCCATCAAGTGCCTCCAGGTGACAGATATAATACTTGCTAGATATAGAGGGCCCCAGAGAAATAAAATATTAGAGTGAACCTATCAGCTGCCTTGTAGTGATTAAAGTTGGATCTTCAAAGGCTAGAAGAAAACCTTGGTCAAAAATTACCTGGTCCTTCAGGTTGGGGTTGGACATGGTGGTAACAACCAGATAAACATCTGTTACGAAACCCTCAAAGAAGACTTGGAATGACAGGTGTATTGATAAAGGACTTGACAACCATTCATGGACTTGGAAAAATGCTACATTGACTTTGAATACATGGAATGTAAGAATAATGCTACAGACAGGGAAAATGGCTGACATTGTTGAGGAAGTAATGAGATATAATATTGACATTGTGGCATACAGGAAGTGATATGGAAAGGAAATGGAAGAAAGAGAAGTACCAAACATTTCAGATATATATATTAAATTAAATGTAATTAAAAATCAGGCCTATATTAAAGCGGAAATTTTTACATAAACATTTATTTACATTTAGAGAGATTGCAGGGCATTAACTCCTCATATGTATTCATTACGCTTTTATGTAAATTTTGTCAAGATTCTAAGTGGGAAGTTCCTTCACTGTTTGTAGGTCACCTATATAACTGAACAATAGTGATCCTAATTTAAGCTTTGAAAGACCATGGCAAAGGCATAACTTTTTAATCTGCTCTATAAAAAGTGTACAAATTCTTTGAAGTCATGTATTTACTGAGGATGTCTGCTGTAGTTGATTTTTGTGATAATGTTCAAATCAGATATTATTCCAATGCACATTTTTATTTAAAAACCTTTATATAGTCTTAACTGTTTCAAAGAGTGAAGCTTTTTAAAGAGTAAACCATTACTTTATTCCTGTTTTCTAGAAGCTATAACAGGATGAAGAAGTTAATTGTTTATACACATTCCTTACAGGTAAATGTTGAAAATATTTCATTTCCTGCTTAGTGTAATTATAAAATTCAAACAAAATTCATTTGAAAATAATGTAATATGTATATATGTTATGAGATTGCATATAATTCTGTTAAATATTGTTCATAATTATTGAGTGGCAAGCCTATGCTTGTATGTCATACATGGTGTAAGATTGTTTGTGTAAAAAGCATCTGCATTTATCAACGTAGCATAGCAACATAGCGTTTTGCAAAAAGAATGAACTGATTTTACAAAGTTATATTTTATTAAGAAAAGTTATTACACATTTCCAGTCAATCCACACATATTCTACTGATACTCAGTTTTATTTCCTGTCTTACAAGTGTTCAATGTAGCCACCACCTCGCCACGGGCAGTATTAAGGCAATATGAAAACTCTTCCCAAAAGTGTTGCAGCATATTGCAATCCAGAGTCTAGTGGTAGAAAGTGTAACTCTAATCTAGAGGTCCTAGGTTCAGTCCTCAGTCAACTGTGTAAGGGTTTTTTTTCCAGAGTTTTTCCTTACCTTGAGAAGGTAAGTGCCAGATAGCTTTAAGGTGCCAAGGATTGAGCTCATTTGTGTCATCATTAAATTATTTTATTCATCCCACATAGCTTTAAGGTGCCAAGGACTCTTGAGTTTATTTGTGCCATCATTAATGATCATTTCATTCATCCCTACAGATTACAGACCTATACTTACACCTGCAGCATTAACATTCTGTACATCTTATAATAAGACTAATGTAATCAAAGCAACAATAAGTAAAATATTACTTATTATAATACTTCATAATAACATTTCTTGTTACTACTGCTCAAACTCTCTTTTCATTTTCCATATATACCTAAGAGCTAATTTCCAACTTTGTTCTAAAAATCTATGAATCCATTCTATTCCTGGTCTTTAAATCTTTTCTCAATTTTCCTAAGTGATTTGAATCTCCCTGCACCACATGACATATTTTGGCTTATATTTACTTTTTAGTTTGCCCTTTAGTGTTATGTATAGAACACTATATGGCTGTGATGCTTTTCTGATAGACCAATCCATTCATTATCTATATATAGAGTATTGTATTTACACCTGCCAAAGGTCTGGTAATTTCTTATAGATCCTATGATAATTGTGTTATCTAGGAAATGACAGTCCCCCTCCCCCATCCTGTATGCTCTTTAACATCTCAGGTCATCAGTGTCCCATTCAAATCAGGGCATGAAATGACCGACAAATTTTGCTTAGAGGCTTCTTTTTTCAGGATTGAGGTTCTTTATCATGGTGTAAATTTACAACACAGGACCCACGGATTTACTTCCCTTCCGAAGGAAGCCATACTTAGGATTTTTATGCCTGAAAAAATCCATCTGTCTTGGCTGGGATCAAACCCGCAGTGGATTTAGAAGGCAAGTATGCTTACCACTACACACTACACCACCAAAACTGACCACTGTCTGGCAATTACACTCAATGCAGTGCATCAATAACTGTCAACAGCCATCTTAAAATTTTTTTTTACATAGTATTCCTAAAATAATGCTGCTGCTACTACTACCAGCTACCTACCATTTGCCACTTCTGTTGCACAAATGAAGCTGTTGGTCATTCTTGAAGACAAGGAATTTATGTACATAGTCGTCTCGATTTTATTCAAGTATTCACTCCAAAGCACACACTTATTCCATAAACATTTCCTGCTTAATGTATTTTTCACATTTTGTTTAAAAAGATTATTAATGCAGGAGGGATATTAAATATTTAAAAAATGTAAATGATCAATATTGCACACACTATCGTTATCTTCTCATTTTATGTGCTTTTTGTTTCTTAAAAATAAGCCTGAAAATCTAAAATTTTTAGAAGATTTATATTAATATTTTTATGCACTTATATAAAAAAGTACAAGGTTGTTACTGTGACTGTAAAAATGAAATAGCAGTTATAAAGAATATGAATTTAAAATATCCCATAGAAGTGCTAGAAATTGACACTATGTAAGACAGTAAAAACTCAATTGCCTTAGCTTGTGAATCATTAAGAAAGTTGTGCATACATTGTTAACAGTATACGTATGGAGTTAATATTGTACCATGTTTTTTTCTTCCACTACTTGCTTGTGATCTTGCAATATTTCAAACAGCAGCACACATGCATCCTGGATTGCTTTCCATCAAATTGCCTAAGCAAATACATGTTTATTCCTCCCCTCTACTGGCATTGATAAAGTAAATACCAGACTATCTCAGATACAACTGCACCCAACATCTCCAATAAAATGCATTTATTCATCTTCCCATTCATGCAAATACCTCTCAAAATGTAGCATGGGATACTAAAAAAGAGAGAGAGAGAATAAATATTCTATACTTTGTTTACTTATTGTTATTTTTAATGTGTTATTAAATGACATTTTGATAAAAATCAAGAAAGTAGATATTAAGCAATAATTAAATAGTACATTGTTAGATTCACCTGCAAAAATTTAAAACTGATGCTGCAAAAACAGAATTTATACACAAGAAGCAATTCTGATATTTATTTTAAGGCTTAAAAGACCAGTGATTCATTACACAATACTTCACAACCTAGTGTTTGTTGCAGAATATGTTTCAAGAGCCCATACTGTCATCTTCACCTGGTGACCAACAATTATTGTAGGTGAATGGGGTGGTGGCATTGGGTGACTAACAATTGACTCGGGTTGTACAATGGTGAAATTTCAAAGTTCATAATGCAGTCCTTGGTATATTATATGAAGGTTTTCTCTTGTGTAGTTATATGCTTTCAATTCTTCCAAATTTGTTAATTTTCCTGTCCACTATTTATGGCTAAGATTATTGAGAATGATTCTATTCATTGTATTGGTATTTTAAAGCATCCTTGTCTACCATTGGACAACCATAGTTACTCACTAGCTACAGATGACAGCAAGAATTCTTGAAACAAGTGGTATGAAAAATTCTAGCTAGTGAAATATTGTGTTATGAATGCTGAACTTTTAATCCTTAAAATATTATATCATAATCATACTTCTAATTATATGTTTATCAGATGTTTATGTTGAATTTTTAGTAGTATTTAACTCCTCCATCACAGAAAAATAAATATATTAGAACACATAGGAATTATAAATATAATAATAGACATTTAAGTTTTTAACGATAGATTTTACGCTTTCACAATAGCTTTTAGATTTCCAAGAAAAGCATTATAAACCAAAATACAGGCCAACCACTTTTAAATATCTTCGAAAATAAACTTTCTTTAAAATGGGTTATAGGTTGCCTATACCATGGACTGGAGAAACTGCTACTTTTTTTTAAGTTTTATCATAACATACAGAAGCATATAAGACTAATGTAGGAACTGGCAAGAAATATCTTTATAATAATTTGCTTGATGAATTTTCACTTAACATATTAGGCCAGAATGTACATATATAATATTTTCTGAATACTATTGGTAAGAGTGTATATATTTAAAATAATTGGTCCATATTTTAATGTAATTTAATTAACATTATAAAGTCTGATAAATGTTTTTGTTAACAGTAAGTTATAAATTATATGCATTAATACAATTCCTTCAATATTGTATTGATGTGCTATTATAGTTAAAAAAAAAAAAAACTTAATTATTGTGGTAATGATGAAAGTTTTTAAAACAGTGAAAGTATGTTATATATCTGATTGTTTTATGTTATCACAAGTGTTTCATTCTTTTGGTTTTATTAATTAAAGCAAAGACTTTCTCTTGGCTTTGATGAACTTCATAACATGGGATATAATTGGAATTTATTCAGTTTTCTTTGACAAAATATTTTGATGACTGGCAATGTAAAAAGTCATTACAATATTTGGGAGTAAATATAAATATAGTAAATAGTAAACTACTACAGTTTTAGTACCAAGTATTTCAAACAGTTGTATATACATCAACACATACATTTTGCAGTTGTCATGAAGGCATCAAGTAGTTTCATTATCTAAGATTGTTCAAAAATGTAAAACTAAAATTGTTGTTAATATACTGTGTACCTGCAACTGTAATGAATAATAGGATGTTCAAACATCTAATTATCTCTTTGTACATATATGTGTGTGTGTGCATGCATGCATTGCATGTTTTTGCGTGTGATAGGAGATATAGTTATGTCATTAGCAAAAAAATGTCTTCCAAGTTGCAATACCAAAATATTCTGTGATGAATAAAATAGTATTTATTATGTAAAACACTGTAGTTTGAAATATTTATCTGTAAAATAAAAGTTATATGGTTGACTTTAAACTGTGTAATTCTGTATGCTTTCAGAAGTAAATTATGAATCTAATATTTCTCTCTCTATTTAAAAGAAAATAAACCACTTTTCTATTAATGCACTGAATGATACATATAGTAAACTCATTACAAATTGTTGTTGTGAAGTCATCAGTTACATAATTTGGTCATCATGGCTGTTTCAACCCATAGGTCAGGTTACTTAAGCTTGATCACGGATTTTTTGGGTTTATAAATAAGTTATGCTAACCTTAGGAAGGAAGCAAACAATCTTAATTTTAAGTACAGGAAATGACAAATCTGTAATATATTGCTTCCACATGTCCCTATTATAGGAATTCGATTATAATGTTGACAAAAAAGTGCTATACCTCCACCTTATTTAATTTTGTTCCTCGCTTTCTTATTGGCTTAGGCATAGTCCTTATTGTCAGCTGAGCTTTTATAAAAGTTTGGCATTATATAGAACATACTTTAGGTACTTACACAGCCATTTTCCTATTGTTTACCCGAGTTGCATCTTCCACCATTCACAACGCACACACACATTGCAAAAATATCTCATTGAAAACTTCTCTACTTTACTCCAGGCATCCTTATTATAGTTAAAATTTCACAGTTATTTACTCATTAGTTAAGTGTAGAAAACTCAGCAGTAATATTTTCATTTACACTAATATGCTCAGCTGTTTTGTACAATATAATTCACAAGATATTACAATATTAGAACATTAGTTTGCCTAAAGGCCCTAGATACTGGAATGTAGAAATACAGACAGTAGTAAAAAGATAAAAAAAGAAGCATATCTTAAATGTTTACAAAACATAATGAAAAAACTAGGGTATATTATAAATTAGAAGGGAATATATCAAAGCAAAAATAAGAGAGCCACCACTTAAATTCATTGGATATGTTTTTGGCAATAAAACATGTGTGGAAGACAAAAACATAGTTTGGAAAATAGTGAGGCACTTTTTGAGGTTCTTTTAGATATAAATCTACGACATGGGACCAACAGCTTTACTTCTCTTCTGAAGGACTTAAGATTTATATGCCAAAAAAATTCCACTAATCATGGCAGAGATTGAACCCAAATCCTTAGTCTAGGGGACAAGTATGGTTACCACTACACCACCAGGACTGACATGAGACACTTTAATTCAACAGAATGAGATAGTTATATTTATCTCAGAAATAGAATGGATAGAATACTACATAAAATTATTATATGACAAAAAAGTTGATATGCAGAACAGAAAGACAAGACCTGGTGGTTTAGTGAGATTGAGGCACAAATGAGGTTCTACACAAGCCATGGCCCTACCAGTTATTTTTTTTTTATGGAAGTGAGGCTTGGACTTTAAAATAGAGAGAGAAAAAATACAATTTAAGCAGCAGAAATGTGCTTTTCACAATCTGTCAAATGTTGTACAAAAAATTATCATATACGAAAAGAATTAGATGTACAATTTATGTTACAACAATTAAATAGTTCACCCAAACAACATTGTAATCAACAAAAACTGAAATACAGGAGATGAAAAATATGTTTTAATGCCATTTGTAATTGAAAAAGTACAAAAATACTTATTAGGAAAGTTAGTGCTTATATACATAATTACCAGTACTAGTTTTTTGGTACACACAATAATCGCATTCTCATGCCTGGTTTAGAAAAAAAAAATATAGAAACACTGTAACTGAAAAAGATTACATTATTTTCCTACCTTTCATATTGCTCATCCATTATAACAGATAATGAATATTACATTATAATTAACAAAATGTTACATTCCAAGCATAATTTTTTACTAAAACAAAAAATGTTAAAGAAAACTATGCTAACAAAACTGAGATAGCACGTTGTAGTTTAGCGACTAGTCTAAGTCCTCATAGAATTTTCTGGACACAAAGGGGATATAACTACACATACCCAATAGGTTCTTCTTCTTTACAGCTGTACTTTCCAGAGGTTCTAAACATGCATTTGGAAAGCAGTGGATTTTGATTGGATGTAAATTTCTCCAACCAGGTCACCTAATCTTTCTTTTCTTGCAGCGCTGTGACTAATCCAAGGCTAGAGAATATTATGATTTATTTTCCCATGGATAGTTGTAGGATCATGATTGATTTGTAATCAGACTATTCTATTATCTGCAATGGATGATCATTTAATGTCCAGTACCTCTACATTTTGATGCGCCAGAAGCCTGGTTTGATTATTCTAATTCAACTTGTAAAATTAATCACGTGTTCTCTTTATATCACCCGAACTATAATAGCCGCATTGCAAAGAACAGAGACACTCTCTAACCTGAAACAATTGAAAAAATATTAATGTTCAACTTATCTACTGATGTTTTAATCAGATAATTAATTAGTTAATATAAGTAGAACACTTCGGTAAATAATTGCCGAATAAAATCCCAATTGTGCAGTTTTAATCACAAAAATAAGTTATTATATTATAGAAAATAGCAAAGAGGTATTATAGGTTACATTGTTCTACTTACCGCATTTGGAGGCAAATTTCCAGGCTGATTTCTTTGGACTGTATATAGAACCCACTGCCTGAAGATGTTTACGATAATGTCATTCCATAAGCGAGTTTCTGTCTTTCTCCGTTTACCTTTATTGGACCTTTTTTCTCAGCCTGTAAGAGATATTGCTATACCCGTTACACCATTTCGCTTCCAGTCACTACGTTGTTCTTGAAAACACCAATACCATTTAATAAAACAATGCTACCAAAACATGAAACGGAAACTAACAATTTCCCAAACACATTCAGCAGCAAATTTTTCTCACGTTGATGAAAATAGTCGGTTACACCGTTGTTCTGGTGAACCGTTCAATTAAAGAGTTACAGACAAGAATGTGTAAAATACATGATAGAATTCCAAAAACTGCGTGGACACATAACAAATAGGAAGAAGATCAATTGGAAGAGAGAGAGGGGGGAAAATAAAAAGGACGGATAGAAACAAATATGTGAGATTGAAAAAAGGCAGAATCCGTGATGGAAGAAGACTGTTTTCATGTGGAGCAGTGTTCATTATTATAATAATTCACTATATAATTATTTTAACAATATAGAATGTGTAATTCTGATTTTAATAACAAATCATTTCTTTCATTACAAAGTAGAAAACATTCAGATTCTGCTATAAAGAGTTTCTAAATTATTGAACTCTTTCTTTTCCTTACAGAGTTTCATTATTAGCTCAGCCTCACCATGCTTTTATTTCTGCTAGCTATGAACTATTAAGGCATTGGCTAAATGATTTGTTAAACAAGTTTTGAGTCTGAGTGTAGAGAGAATGCACCAAAAGAATATATGTTACTTTGTTCAGAACGCTTCATGTTTAATGTAACAAACAAATGGACAGGTGCCATTAATTCCAGCAATTATACTGTATTGGCTCCATTATAGAAAACAATACCGTTTTAATAAGGGAATCGCTACATGTGTTGGGCCTTAGCTCCTATAACTCATAGAAATGGAGTGAGACCAGTTTAAAAGTTTTTATACATAGGCTAGCAAGTCGGAGGTTAGAACCGGCATTGATGCCGGTATTTTGTTGCATAGACTTCAAGCGCCCAAGAGTTTTTCCTTTTCAAAACATAGATACAATATATTGAATAGGCATCCACCCTCTTTAATGAGTGCTGGAGATATTTCCCATTTTCCCTGACACACTATTCATATCTTCTTGGGATATTCTAACTGACAAGCAGCAGTTTTCCAATACTACTGACCTAACTTCGTTTCATATGTATAAGTTCCTCTAGTTTGTGAGAGTAAATGGAATATATTCTAGAGTTTTGAATGTCCCCAAACTCACAACCTGTAAGACCTGGGGAATGAAGAAACTATAAACGAGGGTTAATAATTTTGGGATCAAATATATGCCATGGATTGATGCGCGGTCTTTGATTTGTTTTTATTCCATTCAGTCAAAGAATCTGTTTCATTAAATTTATGCACTAACTTTAATATTGTTTTTCGTATTTGAACCAGGGTGTCTGAAAATGTATGCCTAAATGCATTTCTTGCGTTGCCACAAATTTCTGTACCTGAAATATATGCCTTGAAGATGAATATGCGATGATAGAATGAATATCGCAGTATTACACAACACTACTGCACTATTTGATGAAAACTTTTTCGACTGCACAACACAAGTGACGGACTTGGTCATAATTACATTCACAATTGACTGAAAGAGATAATGGCACATTATAGGGAATCTCAACAAATGGAAGTGGATAATTGCACTGATCAGCTTTTCTAAGACAGACGCATCTTATGTGTTTTAATATACAAAGAGGAGCTTTTATTAAGCTATAGTAAGGTTTTCTATTCTTCTATAACCAGCTTATCTAAGAAAATCTATAATCTAGGATTTTGGGGGGGGGGGTAAGTTGTGTAACTGCCATTTGTTGTTGAAAGATGTGGAATAAAATAGGGCAAAAATGAATGGAAATTGTCAAACAGTTAGGCTCTCCTTCCCTGTCTCTCTTTAAAGAGTTAAATGTTCCTATCAGCCTGTAATTATGTCTCTTATACATCTTGATCCCTGCAGTTGGATTGATTTCTAAACACAAACGTTCATCATTTATACCAATTAATGATTTTACAGAATGAATCATCATAGTCCAAAGACAGTGCTAGCTGCTGTTTTGTTTGTCGGCATATAAAATATGACTATTCCATTCTTCGTTTACCACTATTGGGGTGAGGTAGTTCAAAGATAAACTTTTGTTGTTGGGATGTTTGATCATTAGCAATCAGAACATTAGAGTATATGCTGCTGTCGAATACGTCATACGCGTAGTCGAATGCGTTCAGGTGACGCAGTTCTTCATAGTGTCTGTGGTTGCGATGTTTCTGTGAGTATTCAGTTGTCTGCTCCCTCGTTGTTTTGACGACATTTCGGAATTTGACTATTTCAGTTCTTAAGGCTTCCAGGCATTATGGGTCTTAATTTTTCTCTCTCTTTCGCGATTTATGCTGTGTTGCTATTGTGATGGAGGGGGTGCAATGATTGTGTTGTGGTGTTCGGGTGGAGTTAGCGGTGGTTTCTCTGAGCAAGAGAACACACGATCTACGTGTATAATAGTACGTGTTGTTACACATTGTGCACTATCGGCGGTGGCAGAAGAGTTGAATTCTATGCCCTCGGAGTCAGTGCTCCAGATCTCCAATAGCTGCATATAGAGAACAAATAGCTATGAGCATTAAAGAAGAAATCCACTCATGCTCATAGTTCCAACAGCGTCAGCATAGTGCAGTTAGCTGTCAGCGTCGTGGCTTCATTTCTTATTTTCTTCCACTTATGGTGATTATCCGTTGTACAGACTTGTGACAATCTTCTTTGGCGAAAATCAACCGGACCAACGATGAAAGTGCTTGAGAAGACCGGATACTTCATCGTTGAAAGCCAGCGAAGCTGAACCACTCGCAGTATGTGCTGATCAAAGTTGTGCCGGCATCTGACTGCGTTGAAGGAGAGCTGGCTGTGCGATGGTTCGATTATTGAATTATGCAGCATAGGAGGTGATCATGAGCTGCAGCTACTGCAGTTGTCCAGTGTTGTTGGTTGTAATGCAGCGGTGATACTTTCCGAGTGGGATGGAGAGGGCTCAGGAGCATAGCTGGCGCTGAATGGGATGTGTGGGGATGTAACGGTTCTTTTTTCTTCCTTTGGAAAATGCGCGTTGGATGAAAAAGCTATTTGCTTCTTCCGAGCCTCGTTATACTCTTTGTTCCTCATAAGGACCAAATCGCGGGTGATGGTGTAACTCTTTTTCTTTTCTTTTGATGGGTCCAAGAGCTAAGCAGAGTATAGGTACAGGGGTAGGGATGCGAAGTGTTCGTTATGCAGACAAAAATTGGTAATCTTGGCTAGTATATCTAAGGCTTAGTGAGTCACACTTTGCAGCATCAAATTAGGTATTTCATCTCAGCCGCAAATGCTGGGTAATGTATTTAATTTCTGCTGCCTGAATTCTGCGTAATATATTGCGTATGGCAGTGACTCGAATAATAGCGGTGGCTGCCCTAATTCTTGTCCAATTGTAGTCTTGGGTCATTGTGTTCTGTATTTGACTGACAAGCCTCCTTCAGAGCATCGGCCAGTAGTTTCGCTTTGTCCTTCAGGGTCTCTGCTTATTGGGCCTGGTTAGCTAGTAGTTGTATTGACTGTATTTTTAGAGATTGCTTGATCAATCTTTTAGTTATTGACCACGTTTTATGTGATTCGGGAGCAATATTTTCCAGTATCTGGTTCCATTGTTGCTGTATCTGTTACTGTATTCCGTTTTAATTTCATTATAAGAATCTTGTTCTGGAACTGTAGGTGGGCGAATGAAATCAGACATTATTTACCTATTAAAAACGTATATATTGTTCTTCTAAGCGAAACTCTTTACTCCGAAAGATAGGTTCTCCATAGTACACCGCCCGATCACTCTGGTGGGCCATGGAGAAACTGAATATTGATTACACTGGGCAACAATGAAAATGTTTCGGGCTTAAAAATAGTGAATTTACATGTATTTCCATCTGCTGAATTCCAAAATCACCATAAAAATGATAGATTAGCTCTTGTTTTGAAGATAAAGTGACATTTCATTTTTTAGAGTGAAGATCTTAAATTTGGGGGAATTTTTTGGGGAGTTGGCACACCTGTCAAATAACAAAACACAAATGCTCTTCAGCTGTTTGTAAGTCATAAACATAGATACTGTTGCTGTGACTGTGAATTACATGTAGTTTCTACTCAAATTAATGCAAAATTTCTGGTTCGCGAGTGCTTTTTTAGTGTAAAATTTGTAAAAATGCCATGAAAATGTGTAAATATGGTGAATAACTTTTGTTATATTTGTGGTGAAAGAAGACTGGCCTGCAGGAAATCTTCACCCTAGCGAGAAAAATGTCGTTGCCAAGCCTCTTGTGGACCCAAAAGACGTTCTTCTTCCACCCCTGCATATCAAGCTGAGTTTAATAAAAAACTGTGTCAAAGCTATGAACCGAGAAGGATGGGCCTTTAAGTACATCAGAGAGAAATTTTCGAAATTAAGTGATGGAAGGCATTTTTGTCGGACCACAAATAAGAGAACTTGTAAAGGATCCTGCATTTGACCAAGTTTTGGAGGGGAAAGAAAAGGAAGCTTGGGAAGCCTTCAAGGGTGTTGTTCATGGATTTTTAGGCAACAAAAGAGATGACAACTACAAGCATTTGGTGACAGTGCTCCTGCAAAAATACCGTAACTTTGGATGCAACATGTCCCTTAAGATCCATTTTCTCCACTCCCACCTAGACTTTTTCCCTCCTAGTTATGGAGCTTTTGTGATGAACATGGGGAGAGATTCCATCAGGACATTTCTGTTATGGAACAAAGATATCAGGGCCGTTGGAATGAAGTAATGCTTGCGGATTACTGTTGGTCTTTGTATAGGGATTCTGCGGAACTCCATCACAAGAGGCAAGCTAAAAGACGACGAAGTCAATAGGCCACCACATGATTCTCTTCAGACACGACTATCAGCGAAGTATTTTTCCAGCAATTTAGAACTCTTAGCATGTAATTACCAGTTAAAAAAATCAAATGCGCTTTCATTGTTGTTAGCATGTATTTAATTAAAATGTATCCTTTTCTCTCAACCCGTTAATATGTAATACTTCCACCTTGTGTATATCATAGAAACTAGAGCTAATAAAATTTTTTCATTGTCATATTTGTTTTTCTCAACCCAAAATTAGTAGGAATTACCTCATGAAGTGCTCGAAACATTCAAAAATTATTTTTTTGTTGCCCAGTGTTACACGACAAATTAAATAATGGGAAATTCACGTTTTGGCAGGATTCATATGCAAGCAACGAAGGGGAATCGTAGTTCACTTTTATATTGGGGGGTTTCATTGTATATGGGGGAGTGTAGTGGCGTCAGTTGGATAGGAGTTGAACTTCGTTGCTGATGATGGTTTGTTTCCAGCTTTTATTTTTATCAATGAAGGTGAAAACCGTGTATATTCCATGTATTTTGCTGCTTGTTCAGCTGGGTCTCCAGAAAAAAAAATCTATTGAAAAGAAAATCAAACTGTTATATTACAATTAGATAGCAAGCTTCTATGTCGCCGTTGCCCACGCGGATCTGGAATCTTGTTGTGGCGTTAAAATTTGCTATTCACTCTGGGTACGGAAAAAGGGATTTGGAAGAGGAGTTTGGGTTTTCGAAGATTTTCGTTGCTGCGCAAGCGCTTGGGTTATTTTGACTGTGGTTTTGTGTGTGGTTGTGTGTGTGTGTGTGTGTGTGTGTGTGTGTGTGTGTGTGTGTGTGTCAGGTTCTGGACTTGTAGTAGTGTATCCTGTGTAGCTTGTGTGGGTTCTGGAGGTGTGATGATCACTGGGATACTGCAATATAGGATCCTCGAATGGAACCTTTTTTTTTAACAATAAACTTATAGCAGTTGTGCCAAAGTAAGATATTCTGTGGTGAATGTTTATTTATTCATTGGAGAAAATGAACGCATTAAGCGCTTAATTCTGCGTCATTAACTTGTACCGCCTATGCATCCAGATGGAGGTCACTGTAATGAAATGGATAATAGGGACAGGGAAAGCCAAATGGCAGACACCCTGATGTGCATAAGCAAATAAGGTGTAGATTGCGAAAAAATAATTTAAAGGAAGTGTCTCTGAGATTGTGGCGACGGCATTTTGGCGTTGTAAAGGAAATTCCATGCGCCTTTGTTAAAATGCCATCCATTGCTGATCTTGTTGCTTTGAGAATGCTACAGGCTGTGTGAACAAATTTATCTATGTTTTGCTGGTAATCAGCCTGATGAATGTTCTTACTTCAGACATGGTGGAGTGTGCGTCTCTGCTAATTTGTGTCAATGAGACAGTATGGTTTTGTAATGTGCTTGTAAATGTTCTGTGATGACCCTGTAGCATATTTCGTAATCAGTCTTGGGTGTTGCTGAAAGTGGTATAATGCTCGGTGAACGCCTCCACCTGTACACTAAGGCGCTAGGAGATGATTCATGCTGCAATGAAGTCGGTCCTGGTGGTGTAGTGGTTACCATACTTGCCTCCTACACCCAAGATCGCGGGTTCGAACCCGGCCATAACCGATGGATTTTTTCGGGCGTAAAAATCCTAAGTATGGCTTCCTTCGGCATGGGAAGTAAAGCCGTGGGTCCCGTGTCGTACATTTGCGGCACGAAAAAGAACGTCAAGCCTGAAAGAGAGGCCTCTGAGCAAAATTTGTCGGCCGTTTCACGCCCTGAGTTGAATGGGACGCTGATGACCTGAGATGTTAAAGAGCGTCCATAAATAAACCAATCAAAAAAAAAAAAATGCAGCAATGAAGCTCTCTGTTAGTGTAAATTGTGTAGTCGTTTCGGCAGTAAACTTCGTAATGGGGTCTTCTGGTTGTTGCAGTCTACTAAGGAGAATGGTATTACCGAAATTGATAGGTTGCTGCTGAAATCGTCAGAGTAATCGTGCTGGATTTTTTCATGCGGAGGTAAGAGCTTGTTGTGGGATTCGACCAGGGACAGGCAGTCGTAAAGTGGGTCCGTAAGTGGTCTTTGTCAGAACAAATAGCACCGTATCGGCGACGGTGAGCTAGTCGTGGTGCGCGCAGGAGGCAGTTAATTCCCTATAGACGCAGTAATATTATGGGGGAAACTTGTAAGATGATAATTACAGCAGTTTCAACATTACTGTGTGTGCTGGCTTCCACGGGCCTCCAATAGGGTGTACCCTCCGGTATGAGTAATCCCATTTCATTATAATCGGGCGGATCCATGAAGACAAAGAGTACCAACGGTGATGATCCACGAGTTGACCCTGTCCAAATGACACGTACCGTTGACGGCCATATGGGCTGCGCTGTGCGTAGCATGACGTGATCTACGTAATGCCGGGGAACGCAATATATGATGGCGCTGCAACTACGCTAAAAATCGTCATCTCCGTCTGTTTTTACTCCCAATGATGCAGGAACTGCAGAGGAACTGGGATGTTTGTCAATATAGTTGGCCTGCTATGGGTGTGCGTGTTTTGGCAGCGTCGTTTGGGGTAGCTTCAACAGTGGAGTTTCCGGTGATGATGCTGTGTCAGCTGAGCACGAACTGGAGAAGGCGAGGGAGCGTTGGCTGCGGAGCAAACACTGCTTCTTGCGTTCCATTCTTCTCACTGTCTCGATCCGACAGAAGCCCGTGGTATCTGTTGGTATTGTACTTTTATATACTCTGACCTGCGATGACAGCCTCTGACTTGTTGACGACGTTTTACACGAAGGTTGGACTAGATGCTTAGTGGGCTGGATTGAAATGAGGGGTGCATTTAAGGATTATAGGTATCGGAGCATTATATTTGTTAGCTATCTATGATACAATGGGATAATGCTATATGTTAGTATTTAAACACATGATCTAACATTTTAACAGCATATGAATATCATTAGTGTTTTATTTTTTAACTGTCATCCCATCTTTATTGTAATTTGCTCTTCCAAATATCATATGCGTTCACACATAAAAAGAAACTGGTTAACTTCACATATTAGATGCTCGTTGACTCTAAAAATCATATCATATGATAAACCACACTTATCACATCATTTCAGATGGGTTTATGTATATTTCACCGCAACCTGTCTGCATGCAAATTTTCACACCCGGTCACAAGCTCATATGGTTGATAACACCCTAAATGCAAAAGCTGTGCGCTAATTATGCTATGCAGTTCGTTATATAGCCTCAATAAATCCGATAATTCATTGACTAATTATGCTTCTAAGAATGTAGTCTATATACTGTCTTGTAAATTGTGTAAAGCATTTTATATTAGTTGAACTTCTGCTGTAGTTTCGCTTCTCATGAACAATCATAGGTGTTCTATTAAAACCAAGTCCCCTTGCCTGTGTCGGTCCTGGTGGTGTAGTGGTAACCATAATTGCCTCCTAAACCCAAGATCGCGAGTTCGATCCCGACCAGGACCGATAGGTTTTTTTCGGGCGAAAAAAAGCCTATGTATGGCTTCCTTCGGACGGGAAGTAAAGCCGTGTGTCCCTTGTGGTACATTTACGGCACGATAAAGAACCTCAAGCTTGAACAAAGAGGCCTTTGAGCAAAATTTATCGACCCTGATTTGAATGGGACGCTGATGACCTGAGATGTTAAAGAGCGTCCGTAAATAAAACAAATCCAAAAAAAAATTGTCTGTTGTCCATCATGCCCTGTCTTACTGTAAAGATTTCCATAATGCTCTTAATGAATTAACGAGTCATTATCTTCAAAGTTACCTCTCAGAGAGAGATAGTGCAGCTATATTTTTCCATAAAGTGCATACACCACAATATAAATTATTTTCCGCTTTTCTGCTTTATTGCTATTGATTTTAATTGTTTTTACTTTTAATTTATCAATATATTTTTCTCTCTTATTTCCTGTCATGTCCTTTTACCCTTTTTGTTTTTGTTTTTTTTTCATCCGTATCCTCCTATTACGTTACTAGGGGATGGCCCCTAGAGAGGGGTCATTTCCCCCTTCCCGAAAAGTTAAATTCTATTGGTAAACGTATATAATATTTATAATTAAATGTCAAAACAATGCATGAATTTTAATTATTGTTCGTTTTGATAACTGATAACTTCTAACGTGTAATACCATTTCATTTGAAACTCATCAATGGGCATCTGTAGAGCGGTAGGGCTAGGGTAATGCAATAAACTACTGTTGTCACTAATTTCAATCTCTTGTAGTTACAGTTATTTTGGTGGTTAGTCAGTCAACAGATTACCGTGGAAGAGTGATGTGTTTATGCGGTATTTCAAAAGAAGCTTTACCGAAATACAATGTCTAAACAACGAACAGTGTTTTCTTTCTTTTCTAATATAAGAATGCGTATTGCAGAATACTCGTGTATTGAAAGAAATGCTGGTGATATGAATAACTTAGTGAGTCTGCACTTACCCTTCCTCAGTCTTCGAAAGAAAAGAGGGCGTGCGATTTCCGACCCATCCTTAAGTCGTCACTCTGAGTAAAATGTAAAAATTGTTAAACGCGAGATTAAGTACCAGCAAAAATTACTGTGGTGCAAATTCATTACAATGCCATGTTAACATATACGTAAGGAGGGTGCGGATTTAGCAAATTTGGCAGAGGGATCTTGTTAGAAATGATGAGTAACCATTTCATTGTGGAATTACTGATTTTGAATGAAACATTAAATGCTGTCTCAATCTTAAGTAAATTTCTACAAAAACAAAGCTTTCATAACTGTCTGTATTTGTTTCTGAAGTTCTGAATCATTTAAGAAATGTCGACGGCTTTTGCGATAAACATAGGGGAACTCACAGAAAGTTTCATTGATGATGTCATTCACAGACGTGCTTTAAAAAGGCCTCGATGAAATATTTGGCTGTAAATGTAAGATATTGCATGGCAAGACATTTTTTTATAAATTCTCATAATTTTATGTAAAAGATAATTATACCTGATTACGCTTAGTTGAATTACACAACCGTCAGAAATAAAGGGAATTTTAAAATATTAGTACCCTGTTCTTTTATTAGTATTACCAAAATTTGAAGCTTATGATACCATTTCTTCCCCCAGGCTTCGCTCAAGTTTAGCATCATGCATTAGTGCACGCGAAACGAAGATTTGTCAGTTCAGGTCCACTGTGCTTTTAAATGTCCTATAATGAGTGAAATACATCTCCTTTGTGGTTAAAAATTATAAATGGTCTGATTTTCTATTGCCACATATTAGCTCAGATTCTCGGCTAACAATGTTGTAGTTGCTGTTTAAGAAAATAGTGTCATTTAGAGGTTAGCGAATTCTACACCTTTTGTTTCCAGGTTAACAATATCTTCATATGATTAATATCTAGATGAAAAATTATCAAAACTACATAGTGCCTATGGTACTGCAAAGTCAAGTGAAAAAAATTCATCGCCGCAAGAACATTAGCAATGCTGGGCCATACTTTTACTCCCATATAAAGACACATTACTCCAATAATGCACCCAATTACCTTTAATTCTCATTAATTTAGCCATATCTTTAGAAGCGGCTTAACATGTTTACCTGCCATTTAAAATCTTTATTCACTGCTAGAAATTTACTTTTAAAAAAATCTAGGACAGTGTAATAGATTCGTTTACATACTGGTTATGGCAAATATTCTCTCTCTCTTTTTAGTATTTAAAACTTCCACACTAACTACAGCGTTTTTAATTATGTTTCTGACCCACATGACACATGGTTTAATCTCTCGGTATTTTTCCCTTGGGTACTGTTGGCTCGATGGTTGGTCGGTCTGTCTCCATTTTCCACTGGGCTTCCTAGTAGTAGCTAATTATAGCAGTTCATTTGTCTTGTTTGAGCATAGCACTTGAGTAAATGGTTTATGTTTATGTCTGAATTTGGGATTTTCTGGAGTACATAGGTTGGAGATTCAAAAGTATTAATTTTACATAGATGTGTATCTAAAAGATCATACCCAAGTAATCATCCGAAACCTAGCGATGGCACTGCTTCTTATTTGGCCTGGAATGTGGTTATTATTTGTTTGTTTATTTATATTTTGAATGTACAGTACTGTGCATTAAGTGCACTGTGAATTTGCAAGGCGTCCACAGTCCTGACTAGGTATAATTTGTTCAGAATGACGACTTAAGGATGGGTCAGAAAGCGCACACTTACTTTTCGTTCGAAGACTGAGGAAGAAGAGAGACCGAAGAATCACTAAGATCATAGCATATCTTTCAATAGACGAGTCTTCAGCGATTATTCTTTTTTTTTTTTTTTTTTTTAGAAAAGAAAGAAAAAATTGTTTGTTGCTTAGACGTTGAATTTCAGTAAATCTTCTTTCGATAAGACCGCACAGTAAACGATTAACCGTCAAAATAGCTGCAACTGCAAGAGGTTGAAATTCGTTACAATAACGTAAATTTTTTGCTTTACATCAGCCCTGCTGCTCTACACGTGCTCTTTGTTGAGTTTCAAATGGAATTTTATTACATATTACAAGTTAGCAGTTATTAAAACGGATGATAATTAAATTTTACGTGTTGTTTTTACTTTTAATTATACTTATTGTATAATTAAAACTAAATTTTACATTTCTGGACGGGACCTTTTAATTTCCAGCGGAGAGACCTTCTGAATTCATCAAACTTATAGAAACACTGCTATGGACCCGGGCGATCCAAAGGAGAAAGGAAAAAATTGCCGACATACAGGAAGATTTCTACTCAGCAGCTGCTATCTTATATCGGGACTGGACCAAAGCCAACTACGAATTGAAATATATAGTGAGTAAACTCCATGTTGAGGGTTTTCAGTATTCCATGAGGCCGAGCGAATGTGTCTGTGAACTGTGTGATGTGCAGCGTGAAATGTATAATATGATTAATAAATACAAAATAGCATAAGAATGATAGATTGACTCTATAATTATGTATACTGAATGTTTAGTTATTGTATTGAATATTGGAATAAATTTATTCACACAAGGCAGAAGTCATACATTCAACAGAAGACATGTAGCACTGTTAGTCCTCTCCTCCCAAAAGTGTATGTCATACAGAATGCAAACTGTACGATCATCTTCCTGTTTAGTAAAAAATACTCAATCGCCGTTTTCGCATGTGAAATGCCTACTAATGCAATATAGTTTCTAATCTGTTTTTGCATACATAAATCAGGACTTGTTGCATTTGCGCAGCTAAATTTTCTTTTTATGTCATTATATGAGAATTTTTTGTTTTTCTAGGAACATTTCTATTTTACATTTCTATTGTCATTGCTATGAATTATGGTGGACTTCACATGTACTCATATTTTTATAGCTATCCCACTATAATCAACATTTTTTTCTTGTTCCATGCTTCTTTTCTTTTTATGATGTTTTCTATAACTTAACTCGTTTGCAACAATAATAAGGAAAGGTTCTAGGCTTAAGTTTAGGATACTTGCCAACAGTTGTCATTTACGAGGACTAAGGAAAACCTGGGAAAAAAAACCGCAGTCAGGGCGGAAGGTCCTGGCAGGAATCAAACCGCAGACCTCCTGCTCACGAGTCGATCACCAATAGCGCTTCAGTTTGTCCTAAGTTCTTCGCAAAGTGAACAACACACGGTATATCATAATAAAATTTTATACCAATTACTGTGACTGGAAATGTGCCGTCTGTTCTTGCATTCGAGAATAATGTTGGGCAGCATGATTGTTGGTATTCAGATTATTTTCGTGCATTCACGTGTTTCGCTGCTGATGCATTTTGGGAATTGTGATAGCTTCCTGGAATCATTACTCATCCGTGCTTGTATTCATCCGCTACACTAAAACAACCATTTTGCAGGTAGGAGACTAATTTAATTTATAAGTAAAATTAGAGAATAAAAATACTGAAAAATAAATATTTATTTTATTTATGTGTAATTTTTCTTGTATTTTTGCCTTATGGAAATGTATGTATTAAGTTTTAATAAATTTCTATTGGCGTATGAATACATTTCAGGGCCATACCACAAGATTTTTCTTTTCCGTCGCGATAAAGTGTGTGGAACATGTCGTATACAACTGAAAGAAGGTAAGATGTGAAATATGCAATACGTACTGTTTATCAGTAAATGTTAATTCGCCGTAGAAATGAAACATCAATTGTTGCATGTTTATTAATGATCTTAAATAGAGTGTCTTTATATGCTTGATAAAAGTTACACATTTCTTCATCGTTTCCCATGGCAAGGTAAACCTGCCAACATGGCGTGCGACAGTTTTGGCAGGAGAAATAAGCGAAATTTTTGTTTTGAGTTCCTTTGAAATGAAAATAAGTAAAAATATTTTCGGAACATAGTTTAAATCATTGTTATTCTTTGATATCTCACTGTCTCAATTTGAGTAATACTTTAAACATTTGTCTGCAAAATACTTCGGTAGCACGTTTTTCTTACGAGGAATTAAAAGGCCTAATGGAACTTTGGTCCTTGCAGCCCAAATTTATAACATTGTAATGTAGAGTTGAACACACATTAAGTTGATTTTTCCAATCAAAAAGTGGCATTAAAGAGGGAACAAAAGAGTACCATGTTGGAATAGGTATGGATTTTTAACCCTATTTTAGCATCTAAATTTTGCAGCAGCGGTATTTAATATTTTTGAAGATAAGGTTCGAAATTAGGTTCCGAAATTAAGTTCTGAAAATAAAATATTTCTGTAGCAGTTGGATGATGTGGCATACAAGGTATTAAAATGTCAAGGCTTACCTTGAGGTTCATTAGGTCAAGATCAGCAAAACTAGTTCACTTTTGTTTCGAAATTTGGCCGCACTGATCATTGCTTACGCACCCACAGTAATATCGTTCTCAAAATGATCACTTGTAACATGCACATAATTAAGATTAGGTACTTTTTCATATGTGATGTTTCAATTTGCTTAATCCATTTTTATTATTGAGTAATGCGTTTTTGTTGGCTTTAAGCTTAATGTGAGTGTGATGTGTGAAGTCTTCTCAGAGAGGTGATAATGCATGTGCCTGGTACTTAGTCCTTAGTTTT
The DNA here is from genome assembly GCA_030762175.1 of Metallyticus violacea. Classification (NCBI taxonomy): domain Eukaryota; kingdom Metazoa; phylum Arthropoda; class Insecta; order Mantodea; family Metallyticidae; genus Metallyticus; species Metallyticus violacea. Next base: position 68,751,152 of record CM060839.1, on the reverse strand, counting down.
ATCTTTAAGGACCTGTTTATCCAGCAAGTGGGTGGCAGCACAGATCAATATCTTCAGACAGTATTAAATGTTAAGATATATTGAAAATTAATTATTAACTCTCATTGATACTGTTGGAGTAAAAATCAAATGTTACAAGATGCAATGATGCATTTTATCATAATTTGTTTAGCATTGTTTGGAAATAGGTCGCCTTATCCTTTTTTCCCTCTCCAGAGTCGTCACTATTGTGAGGCATATTGTATGTAGAGAACCACCAAAACACATTTTCATTGTATACCAGAAGCGAGTTCATAATATAGCAGAGGCAGAATACTAAATGAGCACAATGATGTAACTGCACATAACCATTGATGCCCCTATTGCAGTGGATAGCTACAACCCTTATAAAAACACAAAATCACAACTCGTGGACAACTCGTTTGTGATATGGTTGGTGGCTTCTAAAGGAGCTGTTGATGCTGTGATTGTGATAGTAATTGCAGGGTGCATGAAATGTGATAATTACAGGGTACAATGGTGGTGGCAATTTTTTAATTTCTTTCAAACCAAAAGGGATAGTAATTGCAGGGTGCATGAAATGTAATAATTACAGGGTACAATGGTGGTAGCAGTTTTTTAATTTCATCAAACCAAAAGGGAATTAAGAATGTTTTACAAGTTAAGAATTTGGTTGACCAGTATGTCAACAATTATGAAAATACATTGATATGCATTAATGCATTTTTCCCATATTCCAGAAGGTAATTATTACTTTAAACACCAAGGAAAATGCCTGTGAGATATCGCACTCATTTCTTTTACACCCACACCGAACAGAGTGAAGCAGAATAATGTAAATTACCCTAAGATGCAACAAATTTTGCCTGATCAGGGACATCATTTAGCACTTACCTACAGCTGCGTGAAAGTTTATTAGTATTATTGTTCGGATATTCCATTTAGGAATAATCATTTTGAACCTGTTTTGAATATATTCTAGCACAAACTCTCATTTGACTCTTGCAAGTTTGCTCAAATTCTCATGCAACACTTATGCCTTCTGGATAATAAAAACAAATTAATTAGATGACCTGTTCTAAAACATTTATTTACTATTCGTAATGTCCATGTTTTGCTATACCCTATCTTTCAAAATCTGATGTGCACTGTTGAGTATATCTTTCCATGTAATTATGAGATGGAACAGCAGGGAAGAAAAGGCACTATGAAAGGTTGTGGACAGAGATGAAGTAAGACATGTACACTGAAGCGGATCCCTCCCCATTTTACAGGGCTTTCACGTAAAAATTATTCTGCTTGTAGGGGAAAGAGTAGGGAATGCTGCTCGCAGCTGACAGGATTCAAAATTCACTGCACATTTGGGGTAATTTTTAGATAAAGCTCTCTAGTATTGCAATGGCCACAGTGTATTATCGGTATGCAGTACAATGTTTTAATTTTAATACAAAATTAGTAATATTCTTACAGCTATTATTGATCATTTTATTCATAGATAGTCTAAATAACAGGCTAAACTGAAATACAATTGAGTATATATGCAGTGTATGTATTATGGTCAACAAACATGCATCTGTTTTCATTAGAGAATAGGTATATAGTTTTTCTGCCTCTTCAGTTTTAATAATGATGATCACAATTTGAATGTACCACACTTACCAGTGACATGTTTGTGTTTACCTAATTGAGCACGTTATAAAGATAAATAGCATTGTCAATTAAGAACATACATAGCCAATTTTTCTTCACCTTTCCATCAAATAACAACATAAGTTCTCACCCATGAGTTCATGCAAAACTAGCTTAGAAAACTCAAAAATTAGCTTAATATGAAATGTAATTTTCTTGTTTAAGAAATGATGATTGGTCTGGTAGTGAATCTAAGAACGGACCAAGTGAGAAGGACCAGACTTATGATGGACCTCCGGGAATGGACCCAGATGGCATCATTGAGTCAAATTGGGAGGAGGTGAGTAAAATGTTGAATTCTCTGGTGCACTATTTACTCTTCACAGTGAATGATGATTTGACATTTTGTGAGCATTGAACATCAGTTTCTGATGGCAAAAAGCTATAAGTATATTTTGAGAAATGAATTTTATACCTATAAATGAAATAATTATCACAGCTGTTAGGTACTTTGTTGCTGTGGACATATTAGCAATAGGGGTCTAGGGGGATAAGCTGGAAATAAATAATTTTTTTAATTACTTAACAGTTATTAAAATTGCATTGTGGTTGACTAATGCACATGATCAAATACAACTACATGCAGCTATGTGATATTAATTTTATTTGGTAATTATTTAGCCTGTCATGTTCAGCTGCCAAAAACTATTGTTGTTATATATTGTAATATATAGTAATTGATATAAAATCATTTTTTGTGCTTGTGGTTATACTAATGCTGCATCTATTTGCTTGCTATCTAAACCTAAGCTTTCTCAAGAGCAGTTGATATTTCCATTTCTTTTCAAATGAAATGCAGCATAACAAAAGCCCCTAGACTTCAAGTCCACTCTGCTATAAACTAAGACACCATGACCGCAACTGCAATGTCTAAGCAAGAACCAGCAGTTGATATCATTCAAGGTAATGCCAATAATTTGCTGCCTTCATCATTACCATAAGGAATATACTTTGATGAATTATTAGAATTCTGGCCTCACCCTTTTTGCTCAGCCCAGATCAAAACTTCACTCTGTTCTTGACAGTATTTATATTAGATTGTCTGATTAGGTCTTTTTACTTGGTGTGATTCTCATGCTATTCATTAACTACAGAATTAAATAAAAAGTCAAAATAAATAATTTTCAGCACCTTAAATAATATGTTATATTGAAACTTCAGCACATGCATCCCACTTTCAAATTTCCGTTCTGCGTGTGAGCTAGTCTTAAACTTACATAATGTAACAGGAAGGTAGGTGGAAATATTACAAAAATAATAAACCATTGGGTCCTCTGGCTTTTAGAAATAGCTCAAGGATAGGCCTAGGTTATTGTTTGCGTGACTTGATAAGAAATTCCAGTTTTGTCAACTGTTAAATGTGTGTATTTAGTTTGCAAAAAGGTGGGGAGCTGCAGTAGCATTGATTAATGAAACAAATTGTTGTAATTTTGAATGTTAAAACAGTAACAGATCTGGCCTAAATTTTATATATATTCTTCTGTGAGAGTAAGTACTTTTAATTTTTTGAAAAGAGGTCTACAGGATTCCCTTTTTTTTTCCTCCCACAGATTATTCTTATAGCCTTTTTTTGCAAATGGACAACTTTTTCTCTATAAAAGAAGTTACCCAAAAATGCAGTTCTATATTTCATTACAGAATGAAAATATGAAAAGTATACCATATGCAAGGAGTTTTTTGATAAGAGATCATTTAAAACTATTAGAGGAAAACAAGCTGAAGGAAGTTTGGAAACTATCATTTCAACATGTTTCTTCCAGTTAAGATTTTGATCAATTTGTAACCCTAAGAATTTTGTATAACTGATTTCTTTTAGGGTCTAATCTTGATTATTGATTGTGATATCTGGTACATATTTATTCTTTGTTCAGAATTTAATAGAAATTGTCTTATCTATATTTAATGACCTCTCAATGACTTGAAACCACAAGTTGATTTCATAAAAACTTTGTAGCTGTATTTGAGATTTTGATCAATTTGTAACCCTAAGAATTTTGTATAACTGATTTCTTTTAGGGTCTAATCTTGATTATTGATTGTGATATCTGGTACATATTTATTCTTTGTTCAGAATTTAATAGAAATTGTCTTATCTATATTCAATGACCTCTCAATGACTTGAAACCACAAGTTGATTTCATAAAAACTTTGTAGCTGTATTTGACAGAAGTTCTTGCAATTTACTTGTTTAGGCACATTAGTATCTTCAAAAAGTAGTATTCTGGATTCATGACTTAAGTTATATGGTAGATCGTTGATAAAATTTTTAAAAAAATACATGGCCGAATATTGATCCTTGCAGCACATCCCCTCCCCACTTTTTGTGTGTGTGTATATATATTCCTATCAATTCATGGTGACTGATTAAAGTTTTTTTTTCCCACCCCCCCTATTATGCAAATAAGATTTAACCATTTTTCTGTTACATTATCTAACCTATAGAAAGCTAATTTTTGTAATAATAGTAGTACCTGACATGTGCAGCCAAATGCCTTTGTTAAGTCACAAAATGGATTCTCTGTCGGCAAGCAATATGATGGGGGTGCAAGGAAACTGATCCTGTATTTAGTGGAAAATTAATGGTTTTATAGTGTGGAGGTGAGTTGTTGTAGTAATAGAAGAAATTGATGAAATAATGGGAAAGAAAAATGTATTGTTAGGAATGGTTTCAATTAATTAAGGTAGAGATCTTGTGATTAGTGAATGGAACGAAGTGCTAGGAGGAATACAGTCTGGAGTCCATATTGATTAGGAAGTGACAATGTTGGAATGATTGAGTGAATGGTTAACTGGAAAGGAAGATCTACGGTGCAAACCCTTATTATAAACTAGGGTACAGCCCAAAAAAAAAAATAGAGAGCAAGCAAGCAAATAGCTAAAATAAGTAGGTGACGAGTGTGATAAAAATTTAAAGCTAATCCCCTAAACATACATTTTGTTGGCTTGTTCCCCCCCCCCCCCCAGGGTCATTGGTACATTGGAGATTGATGTATGGAGGGTTCTACAGCACTTGTCATAAATTTAAGTAGGAATGAGAAGCCATTAATGTATAAGAAAGCGAGTGTGAGGAGAGTATTCATGTTTCCAAGAATATGAGAGGCCTAAGTGAAAATGGGTGAGATGCCAAATGAGAATTGGAATGTTTGGCAGAAAAAAAATAAAAAGGAGCACAAAAATGGGGATCAGAGTTGCAAAGTATGCAGCGGTAAATCTAATAGCTGCAATGATAATTGTATTTCTGCTTGTGATTCGAGGAGTGGCAAAAACCATGGCCTAACAGAAATTCAAGAAATACTGAAGAATATCTACCAGAAAATGAACCAAATAGAGGAAATGGAAAATTGTCCATGTGAAAAAATGGAAATGTGATTAAGGAAATTAAAGAGAAGAGGCGAAGTGCAGGAATTAAAGTGGGAAATGGAAATAATGGAGGATAGGAGAAGACGTAATCTAATAATGATAGGAGTAAAGGAGAGAAGAACATGTCCTATAGAAGAAGTAGTACAAAAATGAAAGAAAAGAAAAGCTATAAATGAATATGCAGGAATGGAAAATTTTCAGGCATATTGGGCAGGGAGAAAACCAGGGAAAAGGGTAATCATAGTGAAATCTGCAACAGTACAGTTGGTGTGTGATGTCCTAAACAGAACTAAGAGGTTAAAAGGAACAGAGATCTATATTAACAAAGATTTACCACCAAGCAAAAGAATGCAATTAAATAATCTAGTAGGCAGGATGAAAGAAGCAAGAATACAGGGGAGGAAATCTTATATAAGGCATTTTCAGTTATGGATTGAAGGGAAAAGACCTCTGAAAATGGATGGATAAGAATGTAGTAAAAAAAAAAGAAGAAAGATGAAATGCTAGATCATATACACCAGAAGTCAGAGATGACTGCAAGAAAGGAGGCAAGAGTAAGTGTAGGAATATAGACTAAATGGGGAGCACCTGGAGACAACAAGAAAAGGAGGGAGAAAATTTTCCAACCATCTAACTAGTGCGGAAGAAGGCCAGACACAGAGTAGTGGGGAAAGAGTGGAACACAAGATAGTGGGAAGGCAGAAGAAATTCAGAATCTGGCAATGTGGGGGAATAGGATACGAGAACCGAATAAAGAAGAAAAAGAAGATAGTGTGGTGCATAGACTATCTACAGATGACAAGACCTCAGCATTAATGGAGAGGGGAGTAAATAGTAATACCAGTGACCTGGAGTTAAAAGTGGTGTCAACTCCATAGGGAAGCATTAGGGAGATAGCTGGAAAAGATCACGTGACTGCAGGGGAAAGGAGAACAAAACATAGGGCAAAGCTTGAGAAATTCAAAGGAGGAGGAAGTGAACCAAGATTGCAATAGACTGGAGGGTGGTGTTATGGAACATGGAGGGATTAAGATCAAAGTTGAAAAGTGGTCAAGTATTTGAAGTGTTAAAAAAAGAGAGAGACATGATTGCAATGGTAGAAACTTGGTTAGACAAGGATGAAAAAAAATTGTGGTGGATGGTTATGATTATTTAGTTCATGGTATAAGGAGAAGTATTAGGGTAGGGTTTCAGGAGTTATAGGGGTATTTATAAATATAGTGGAACTAAGGTGAATGAAGTATTATCTATAGAAGGGCAAGTATGTGGGTAAAGGCATGTAAAGTGAAGGGAGTCATGTATAGGCCTAGGTCTATTGTATAACCCACCCAAGATATCAGAATTTTATAATGGAAATTTTTGTTCAGAATTAAGTCAAATATCTGGGCTAGTTTAGAAGAAAAAAGTTCTATGGTTTTGTATAAAACAGTTTAAAAAAAAACTGGGGACAGGAGAGATATGTTGAAATTTGTGATTAAATGGAAGGTGGGTTTGGCATGGATGCATACAGGAGGATTGAGAGTGAAAAACAAATTAGGGTGTATTACGTGTGGGAAACTAGATAGTGTGGTTCATTATTTATTGGAATGTGAGAAAATTAAATGCTGACGAGATAGTATATAGAATGATAAATGGGATAAATTACAGAAAGATATGGTGGTAATGGAAATATTAGTAAATGAGGGAGGAAAATATCCAAATGATGGAATAGTTTCTAGGAAAAGTAAGGGAGAAATAGTGATGAAGTATGAAGAAAGAGAATGAAGTTAAAAATAATGAATTAGTACATACTCGCAAATGGGTGGTTAAAGTATGGAAGAAATTGGTGATTGTATTGATACTCTTAGAACCCACAGTACAGATGTCAATGTAAAGGATATATAAGAAATTGTAATGTTGTTCGTTAATTCATTCGTTCAAGTCACAAAATGTCCCTACAGAAATTTCTTCCTGTCTAGTGCTTCTAAGATTTCTGTAGGGAATTAAAAATGTGGCCTTTTCAGTTGATTTGCCACATCTAAAACCATACTAGAGGGATGTTAAAACGTAAGTTCAAATGAACATCTTTTTAATAGTGTAGTACTTATCTCATCCTATATCACATATTTTTGCATTTGAGTGACTTAATAACTTTTTCGATTTGCGGGGAGAAGTTGGCTTAGTACTTACTAAATTTATAATCAAAATTGTATACTTTCAGATTTTGTTAAAAGAACACTAGTTCTATTAAATTATTTCTGTTTATATATTCCTGTACAACAGTTGTGAAGTGATTATTACAAACATTTGCAAGATCCTGTAAATTATTAAATTTCACATAGTGATAAACTGAAGTGAATAAATAATAATAATAATAATAATAATAATAATAATAATAAATAGAATCTTTATTTGACCTATAGTTTAATTATCTTTTATGCATTTTAATTTTATTTTTAGAATATCGGTGTCTTTGAGAAATACATACTCTTTGCTTCTTTATGTCACTTTATTCATTATTTTACAGTACTTTTTATAGTGCATCTTGCAGTTTTTATAATTGCTATCTACTTGTAAATTAAGATATCTTTTGTTTATGCATTTTATTTTAATCCCAGTGATTAATCATAATTTACTATTTAGGTCAGTTATTTTGGCTATTTTCTATTATGGGAAATCGTTCTCCAAATGCGGTAACACAATATTTAGGAATTCATTTTATTTAATTTATAATCTACTTTGTCATTCATAAAAATAGACAGTTCCCAATGTTTATAACCAAGATCGTTTTGAAAAATAACAACTTAAGCATCATTTATTACTCACCACAGTGTTAGCCAGCTTAATTTATATATTGCTGTTTAACACAATATCTGTGCATCATGGTCTGACGGTCCATTTAATATTGGAATTACAAATTATTTTAAATTCTTACTTTTTATCTATAACTATTACCGAGCTGTTTTTCAATCAGATTGAAAAGTTTACTATATAATGTAAATTATAACTCCCTAACAAGAATGTCGGTCTGTGCTTTCCTACATATTAGTTGGTGTTCACATTAAAATCACCACAAACTATGATAAGTATGTTATTTCTGTACAAGGAATTGGTAACTTTGTATAACTGGTTTATGAAAAAATTAAAATTTTATGTTAACATTTAAATTTCAAATCTACCTACTGCTAGAAGCTTTTATTTAGCACAGCAGCTATCAAAGTCTTGCTCTGTACAGAAACTAATGTCATTATTACTAAAATTGAGGTTGGTTTAGTAAAATACTTACACCTCCACAGTTGATGGATATCTACAAAAAGTAGAGCATAACGAACAATTATCACTCTAATTGCCTTAGTTCTAGTTCTGCACAGCAGTGTTCCATAGACAAATGATGTTCATTTCTTGTTAATCAGAATAACTGGCATTTTGGATTGCTATAGTAAATCTTCAGTTTTATTTTTAAGTCAATGTTTTGGTGAAATGAAACAAAGCATACATCGTTGTTTGTTTTTGAGAATTTAAACCATTAGATTTAGAGAGAGATGGGTATTAACTGTAACTTTTCCTCTTTTAATGTGAGAAAACATCAACAATGACAGAAATAGGCCTGCTGCAATTGGACATATGACCATACTTAAATCCTCTGCAATAAGATTAGCAAGAAACCTCTTGCCTATTGCCCAAACTTAGTAAAATGTTCCCTTCTTAAACTATTCATTCAAATAACATTGAAATTAGCATAAACACTAGACAATCTCCATAAATCAACATTCATTCCTTAAACCTTAGCTTGAAGCTCATCATACCTGCAAAACAATTCAACAAAGTTTATATTTGTAGATTGCTGTTTTTGGAGATGTTCTCTAGGCCCATCCCAATTGTGGAATTGGGGTCTATCAAGACTATTTTTGCCTCTCCCAATAATTACTGTATGAAAAGCCTTTTGATAGCCCCTTAATATCTGAAGCTAAATCTCCCAAGACCAGCACTTTGTTTACATACACTTATTTTAAACTGGTCTGCTACCGCATGCTGAAGAACAGATCCTATATGTCTTGCATGGCTTACATAGTACTAAAATCCTTTTCTTGTTAATAATGGGCCTACTACATGTAGCTACAAGATTAGATAATGAGTCCTTGCATTGTGTCTTCATTGCCATCTAAAACAAAAAAGATCTATTAGTTTCAAAACCCTGTTAGTCATTTTGGATCTGTGGCAATATTATCCTTCTTTTCTACTTATCATTTTTGAGAAGTTAACAGGCCTAGGATTACAAATATTTATATTAGACTTTTTGGCAGTTTTGCCTTCAAATTTTGTACATCTTCCTGCAAAAGATCAATGATACATTTCAAATTTATTTCAAATTCATACATGCTTTAAAACACCAATCACCATCAGGAATGTTATCTTCCCACAACCTAACACATTTATAAAGAATGGTACCATATACATCACAAGAATCAAACTGAATACTGTCCGGGATGAAAGCACTTCAGTTGCCACATAATCCATTCAAGTTTTGTTTCACTCCTTCCTCCTTTGAATTTCTCAAGCTTCTTCCAAGAAGCTTGTGTAAGCTTCTGTCCATAAATAAGATTTGTCATTCAACCAGTTTGATGACTTAAGTGGTCTGAAATAATTTTAACCAGGGAAGATAAAAACCACCAATTGGTCAGAACTTGCCATCCGTTCCTAGTTTAGTTTCTTGTAGCAATTTAAACCTTTTAAATTCAGAACACAAAAAAATAACAATTGCCAATTCCATCTTTCTTCACTTTGTTCCTCTTGTTTTCAGTTGCAGAATACAGCTTAAGTTTCCTATCATTATGAAAGTCATTAAAATATCGAGCATAAAATTGTATTAATTTACAAGCTTAATTGGTTCTTTCTTTTAATTTTATCTATTCACAGACTAAAATTTTTTATGAAGTATGGGCTTTTAATTTTTATACAGATATGGAATAAATGTGTTTAAGGTAACGGATAATTACTGTGACATAGCATTTAGGAAGAGAAGCTGCTTTAACAAGTTCTGTCATTATATCACTATTAACAAAGTTAGATTATACAACACCTGAAATGTAAAGACCAATTTCTGCAGTTAAATTATTGGATATTCCCAGAGTATAATAAGTTATAGCAAGGCCTTCCAGAAATGATATATTGTTTTTAGTAAAATTAATATTAACTATTGTTTTATCAAAATATTGCACATAATTTTCAGTCATAGATGGAAGAAAAATGGGTGCCAAAGTGAATCAATATAGAACCTATTCATATTGTAATACTTTACTAGACAAAGATAAGCTGCAGTTATTTTGCATTATATATCTTCAGTTCATACGGATCTTGAGTTTGGGACTCCTTACTCTACCTCATAACTAGGGCTCTACTATAACTATGTAGCAACATGTTTTTTAATTAAAACATGGGCAGGAATTTGATTGTACACGAATTAACATTTACCCACTCAGAAAATGGTATTTTTATAGTGCCTGGTTTTACACATTTTGGGAATTTTTTGTTATTGCATAATATTTAGAGAACTACAAGCATATGTATTTTTCATAACTTAATGTTTGGTTGATATTATTTAGCAGGACAAAGCTCAGAATCAATACTAAGAGATGAGACCTAGTTACAAAGCTACAAGCAATTGAATAAGGTTGAGCAATTTCCTTGAATTGTTTGCTGGAAGCTACACACTAGATCATACCTGGCTACATTTCTGATTCAGCAATGCATAGCTTTGGCAAGTGCCACAAAAATCATCTGTGTAAGTCCATTGTGTAGCAAGTGGCAGTTAAATCTCAATTGTAATTGTTAGTGATTGTGTATATGTAGCTGTTACAATTTGTAATTTAACTATAAGTTTCAGTTCAGTTGTACTTTATGTATAGTCTTTTCAATATGACATTGTGAACTCAACTTAATATACAGAAATTTTTGAGTCACTCTTGTTCTGAGGAATCGTGACTTGAACTCTCCATATATGTGTGTGGAAATGAAGGCATATTTACCACATATGGGTGAGTTTTGTTGTGTGTTGCACTTGAAAAGCAATTAGGTAACCATTTTCTAGTAATTGAACATTTTAAAACAAATAATCTCACAAAAAATGTATCACATTAAAATCAAAGGAGCTTGTAAGGGAGGAACATCACTATGAGCATCAGAGTTGCTGTGTATCAGAGCTATATTATGGAGGAAGAACAATATTGGCAAACAATGTTTGAGGTGCTAAAGAATTGTTGTGCACAGGAATAATGTACTTTGGCGATGCATTATATACCACAGAAGAAATAGTAACATGTTTCTTATGCATAATAACCTGTGATGGTCAAACATTACATCATTTGCAGTTTGAAAAGAGGGCTGCACAGCACATAATAAGTAGAAAAAGAAGCAACTTTAACATTGTAAACAACAGGCATCTTATTGGGAGTAGCAACATCAAGTGGGTTAATGGCAATGTTATCCAATGGGCCTGGAGCTGTCTTCACAATAGGAATAGAAAAACGTTTATCATCAGTGTTTAGAAATAGTTAATACGAGTAATCAATAACAACTTACTTGGCTACTTAAAAAAAAACATGCCTAATATAAAGTCATGTGCCAAATCTTTTACTACAAGCACATCCTCCTGAAAAAGAAAGTTATCAATGGTAAAGATCACATTAGAATGGTATGAAGCATCTAATAATTTGTTTCCTGCAGTACATAGTAGAATATCCACTGGCTGTAATTTAGAGCAGTCAGAAATATGCAGATTCTGAATAATGCTGACAGCACTTCCTGTGTCTAAAAGAATGTTAATGTGCTTAACATTAATGCAACGAATAATTTGTAAAGCTTTATGTGCTATGGAAAGAACTGTGTTTACAGAAAGAGCAGAATGTTCCTGATTTACCTTTGATTTACATGGTTTGAGGCCCGGCGCTGATCATTTTTTGACTGGGTAGATGGTGTCCAACAATAACAAGCTAAATGCCCTCGTTTGTAACAGTTATAACACACCACTGCTTCTCTGGAGCATTGTACTGATGTCATGTTTGTTTGCTGGCTTCACACAAATGGCTGGCTGGAAGACTGAGACAGTGGTAGTGATTGTGACTGTAACTCATGAATTTGAATGGTTAATTGAGCAATTTTATTGGTAAGAGCAGTTAACTGGACCTGGAACAGTAATATTTGGTACATTAGTAATGGTTCTAGGCGTAGACAAAGTGGGATTATTTAGCATTACATCTGAAGAAGGATTTGACACAAAAGGTGCACTATTAACTGCAAATAGGAAAATTACATTTATTGTCTATTGTTCACATAAAATTGAGCCTTATCAACCCTATTAACAATTTGAAAAACTTCCAATACTACAAGGGTTGAGGGGTTAATAAAGGTTTAACATATTGAGGCTTAAAGCCTTTTATAGGGTGCCTAATCTGTTCTGCTTGAGACATAGTTAGGGTTAACTTTGTCACACAATGCTAAAACAACATAAATGTAGTCTAGAAGAAATTCAGATTCCAATTGATTCTTTGTTGAAGTTGAATTTCCAATAATTCTTCATGATTGGCTGTGTGAAATGCAGAGAGAAAAGATGAACCCAACAATTCCCAATTATACATTAGATAGCAATGTGAAAAGGTGCTATGAAACCATAAGGAAGGTGTGCCTTTAAGGTAACAAGGAAAAATTGACATTTCTGCTTGCTATGCCGCCCATTGGCAATTGCAACTGTGTATAAGTGGTGAAGAAAATGTGACACTGTTACATTGGACTTATTGTCAAAGTAAGAAGGTGAAAGGAAGAGACGATCTGCAGGCAAAGTGGTGACAGTTGCACATGCTTGTAAATCCTTCCTCGGCAGCATTAAAGAACTATCATGGTGGTAACAGCAGCTGCTAAGCAGCATATCAGAATTTTGCCTAAATGTTCTTCTAGCCATTTTGAATGTAAGATAGAAAACAGAACTCTGAAGAGCAAAACAATGTGATATGCAACTGGAATAAAGATATTAAGAAAAATTACCAAAAAGCATACTACATATTTATTGCATAGAAGCAGGTAACACATAAATAAACAGGCAAAAATAAATGATTGAGAAGAAATACATATACATGGTAAAGTTATAAAATATTACACATGCAAGGAACCAGATTAAAACCTCTAGGTATGAAAGAGACTGTGTCTGTGAGAGATAAGAACATATGAATATGCAAGCATTGGACAATAATAACTGATATTAAGACAATCATATCAGCTTAAAGTATGATGTACTGTAAATAACACCTTTGTAAAATTACGTATCAAGTCAGAATTATACATTTCTCATGAAAATACATTAATCACTACTGGTAATGAGGAGCACACAAATTAATACTCTTACAATAGGCGAGAGGAGCATAAATGTAAGATAAGAAAATTTTTATGAATAAATATTCACTGCAAGCCCGTGGGCACATATGGGTCAATACTGTGATTATACAACCATATATAATACTGAACTACTAAGTGATATTGCAAAAGAAAATTTGCACAGCAGATAGCTTTTATGCAAGAGCTGGCAAAAAAAAAAAATAAAAATGATAACACTGTCCCATGACAAATACAGAAATGGAGTAAACAAAGTTGCAAACTCTGTGATGCTGTCAAATGCCTTAAGCTCATGATCAAGGCAATATTAATGAATAAGTTGAATAAACCATGATGCTTGACATTAATAAGCACTTTTAGAACAATATATTGGAAACGACTGACAAATTACATGTAAAGAAGTATTCAATCTTGTCCAAGTCACCAGCACACAGTACCAAAAAATATTTTGCAATAATCATACAATAAGAAGGGGGGGGGGTTGAGTGAGTCATGCGAGAGAAGCAAGGTCAGAAAAACGGCTGAGAATTAACTTAGCAACTTATGGGACAAAATTCTATATTAGCACAAAAACAAACAAATACCCAAAAACACTGGAATAAATTTTGCATAACTAATTTTAAAGCACTGAACATATGTGATCTAAAAAGAGAGAAAGAGACAAAAATCCACAGAAGTTTTACAAATTACAATCAAATTATTAAAATCATATTAGCATCTCCATCATTGTTTGATGTCCTCGCACATAATACCTGGTGCTGATGCCATTATGTCGCAACCCAGGCCTATACAACTGCACAATGCTATTTCTTAAACCTAAGCTGACGTGGAGAGAGTCCATTCTGTGACAACATTCCTTCTATGACTTGAAACTTACTCATAACATAAAACCAGGAAGGAATGTCTTCAGAATCATAAAACAAAGTCACACATATTGAGTGTAAAGTGAAGTCAATTTAATAAAACAGTTATGCTCTAAGACTAGATTTAATACATTACTAATTACATGTGTATGCATGTAACGTGCTGGACAGACTGGTTGCTGGAACATATCTTTCTCCCGTGACTTAATCTCACTATACTGCCTCAATGAAGCCACATTAACTCTCATTTCCTTATCTTATCTCTTGGCTTGGCCAAAACATCCCTTCCCCTATATTTTGGCTGTTAACGAACACCACACACCAAATGCGATAATGTGTCAACAATCCAGTGTGCTCCTTCAACAAAGCCATGTATATATTCTTGTTTTAATGCATTATCAAGCTACAATGCCATCCATAAATTGTCATGACAATATTGCATGGCATAATGCCACAAGATAACACTTTTTTTTAGCTACATTCTCCTCTCTAGCTCTCTGTAAAAACCTTCACAAATTCAACTTACTGAGGAATTCGCTTAGTCTACACAGATCCTGTTTCCATGCTTCCCACTTCCCAGTGGTGCTCTGGGGTAATACTAATTGGATTACACTCATGACAAGCTTCCAGATATGTAAGCTCTAATACTATTTTTAAATTATAACTTATGATTTTATTTTATTTTTTTAATATTTTCTGATGCCTTCATTTCTATCACTGTGCCCTTTTTGTTTTATACAGTAGCATAATTTAGTAACATTTAGGAAATAAATTTAAAGAAGCATATATTATCATGCAAAATTTTTGCCAAAGTCTGCATTTGTCAGAGAAAAACTGCTGTTCCACAATGATAATGCACACATCTTCAATTGCAGTCACAACTTTGCATTGATTATACTTCAAAATGTTGGCACATGCACCATATTTGCTCCTAATGACTTCTTTTTATTTCCAAAGCTGGACAAAATTTTGCCTCAAGTACAGATGTTTATTTTACAAAGTAACTGTAAGCAAATTGTATTATATTGAAAGTATAGAGGAGAAAGAATATCATTTATCTAGTAGTAGTGTTTATTTCACATATGTATCTTCCATACCATACATAGTAATATTTTACTTCTAAATATTTTAATCCAAAATGTTTCCAATTTGAATAGCTCAGACCCCAATCCTCGGTTCATATCCACAAGACATGACTGATCCAATCAAAAACAATACTATAAAGATTTTATATATAAACCATTATTTTAACCAATTAACTGCAATTTCTACATCGTAATTGCCTTGTTCTAAATTACCCATCCGTTTTATCCCTAGGCAAGCAAACAAAAAGACAAAATATCTAGTCGTGGCAGGGACAGTAGTATTTATTTCTCATGCATCAACATAAAAAAAATTATAACAAAAACAAAAAATAAGGGGGGAAAACATTAAACAGATAGGATAACTCCAATCAAAGGTATTCTAATTTGGTTGGCTCAGCCCTTCAGTCCCCAGTTGATCAGCAGCTACTTACTGGAGAATCCAGGGAACCAGGCTCCAATCGAACCAAAAGAAAAACACATCACTAAAGATAATTTATACATTAAGTTTCATACAATACTAAAGCATCCTCCCTATTTAATTAAACCCATTCAACTAAATTTCTAACCTTGGGAGTTGCTTATTTCTTAGGAGCTTGTACACACTAACACCCTGGGTTATTAGTGCATAAGAACCCTGTTTAACTAATGCTAAATAACTAATCCCATTCTCTCCCCTAACCTTTTCATCCTTTCACTATCTAACAAATCTATACCATTTCTCACACGTGTCCTAACAAAATATCTAAAAATTAAACACTACCAAAACTAATATTAATCAAAATACTTAAATTGTTTAGAATACTTCTCACCTAATCAATTAATTCACAAATCACTGTACTAAATTGCAGGGTACATGGAGGCAGCAATAGTCTCTAACATAGTATATCATTGATCTATAAGAATTGAATTAAATTTCATTATGTAAAAATGAACTGCGAAAAACTGAATATCAGCATCTGAGACACCCTTAAAATTAGCAAATATTTTTTTGGGTTGTACCATTTTGCTGAAAACAGGCGTTCTTTGTCCCATCCTAGTAAATCAAAAGGAGAGGTTGGTTGGGTGTTTTTTTTTTTTTTTTTTTTTTTTTTTTTTTTTTTTTTTTTTTTTTTTTTATACTTATTAAAAAAATTGGAACACTATTCACAATGCACATATAAGATTGCCAGACAAGATGTCTAGAAAACAAGGACATTTCAAGTGTGCCAGAGACAATTGAAGAGGAAGGTGCTATGTTGTTCCCTTTGAGATAGTGAATGCAGGCCCAAAAGATAGTTAAAGAAAGAAATTCACTCAAATAGAGATGTGGCAGCGATGCCTAATGCGAGCAGATAGGCATATGAGATCATTATGTGGGATCCCTTATACTGGAAATAAATGAAAAGGCAGGCCTAGATATAACAATCTCCCTGCATGCACTGGCAAGTCCTGGCAATATTTTCTTTTCATTGCAAAATATATTTGGAGAAAAAATGTGTATTTAAGATACTTTTTTACAAAATAAATGACATTTATTGCTGCTTATAAATATATATTTTAACATTTATTGCATTTTTATTACAATGCGCGTTAGACAACTGCAAGACTATATCAAGCATCCAGTGGTGAACAATAGCAAGAAATAAGGCAGCATGAAGACCTGCAGAACAAGGTGTATATATTGTTAATACAAGTTAAGTGTTTATGTAAATAGTTCTAATTTAGGTTAGTGTAGAGCTGGCTCACTTGGACTAGCTCACCCACCAATTAAGTATTACTAGTTCTGTCCCTATCTGAGTAGGTCTTTCCCATTACAGGATTTAAGTCTTTCATTCCCTCTGCAACCATGAATTCTATAGCTTATACCCACCTTTTCATCGTGAAGAGGAATCTCATGCACTAAATGCAGATACGAAATGTCCCAATGGCAAGTATTTTGTGAACTTATATGCATTGTCAATAGTGATTAGGAGAGCATGAAAACTTTGATGGTAGTACAGACTCTGAAAAAGGCTATGAAATTTAATACACACATTTGACTTCAAAGGTAGAGCTGAACAAATATACTTTTAGTGCAATGCTGAATTTAACCATTATTATTTTTTATTATTAATAATATTTACAGTTTATAATATTGGATCTTTAATGATTTTGTTGCTCATTTCACAGCAGTCAGGATGGTTACTCCCAGCAAAATGCATGTAATATCTGTTCAACTGATTGAAACTCTTGCAATTAGGATTACAATGAATAAGCATATACCTTATGAGATGTATCACAAGGTTGGAAAAGAATTCCTCAGGTTGTATTTGGGAGAAGGGAGGAATATATATGTTTTTTCCCTTTTCCAGGTTGTGGACAATTTTGATGATATGAACCTGAAAGAAGAACTGTTACGAGGCATCTATGCATATGGTTTTGAAAAGCCATCTGCCATTCAGCAGCGTGCTATTATGCCATGCGTTAAAGGGCATGATGTAATTGCTCAAGCCCAATCTGGTATGTAAATATTTTGATTTTCAGAACTTCTGAAGAAATTTCTATAGTGTTTTGCCAAATGTGATTATTTGGTTTGTCACCCATTATTGATTGTTGAAGCGAACAGTTTTAAATGGGCCTCACTTTATGGAGCTTCTAATTTTACTTTTGTGTTGTTTATTAAGTGTTTTCATGTTAAATAAGTGTTCTTTGCTGTATTATTTCTATCCAAACTTAAGGGACTTCTATTTAATACAATACAAATAATATAATAATATTAAGAGATTCTAAGGCATCATTCCAAAGTATAATTAATTATTATTACAATAATATAACTGAAATCATGCATGAAGTAACATTGTATGAAGTCATTTGCCTATTACTAAACATGTGCTTTTATTTTTAGGTACTGGCAAAACTGCTACATTCTCCATTTCTATTCTGCAGCAAATAGATACATCTATTCCTGAGTGCCAAGCTCTTATTCTTGCTCCTACTAGAGAATTGGCTCAACAGGTATGTATTATAAATTTTAATTTGTATTTGTACATTACTTGAGCTGAGTAATATAATGTTGATATCATTCCAAAGCTTATTAAATTCTAAATATCAATTCAATTGCATACAGTAGAACCTCTTCTCTCTCTCTCTCTCTCTCTCTCTCTCTCTCTCTCTCTCTCTAAATCTAAAACATTGGAGTGAAGTGGATAAACAATTTTTCATTTATATCTTTGAAGCGGAAACATTAATTGAAAATCTCTTTATCATATACTCTACAAATATATTAATTACACCCTATATTAAAAAGATCTAAATTAAAATTATTTAAATATTTCCATCTAAATTTAATTTTTATATTTGCTTGCTGCAATATCTCTCCATAACTGTATTAGCTGAATATTTTATGGAATTGCCTTCTCCCTCTCCTGCACGAAAGTAAAGCAATCCATTGCTACTATGATGTTAAAAATCCCAGATTGTCCTTCTTTCAATTCTTAACCTTTACAACAGTAAACATCTTCATTGTTGGCAATTATTTTTAATAATTGTACTTCATGAAATACACCACTCTTCCCTGGTGGAAGCAGACCCAGTGTAAATATAAAAACAAAGTTACTTGTTCCTTTTTACAACAGCAGTGTATGTCATAACCTATATTTCTATAAAAATTATTACTACTTTTATCTTTTTTAGTAATAATTTGTGCTTTAACAGATAAAATTCATGTTAGAACGTGTATGGGGGTATATATTTTGGTATTAACAGTATAGACAGAGTGTATGAAAAAAGTAATTTTATGCATAAGAAATGCAAATCTCTTCATAAGTCCTATTGAGTAACATATGTCTGCAAATTATGAAATATTATAGCCATAATGAATTTTTAAATGAAAATTAAATTTATAGATACCTTGTGCAAAACATTACCTTTATTTCAAATAGAAATTTTTGTGTCAACATTGCATATACTAACTTGTATATTTCGTTAAATATCACTAAAATTTCACTATTTTCCAAGCACTTGCTGGACATGTTTCAAGGGCATTACCTTCATACTCATTGTAGATACTGTCAACTTTCCTGCATACTCTGCAGTGTTATTCTATAGCCTTTTGCAAACTTAGAAATGAGTTCATTCTATATTGTAAAATTAAAATTAACCAGCTCATCTTTATCCTTGTATATGAATAATTTTTTCCAAATTGTAGATTTGTTGGCTTCTGTATTGCTTTTACAAGTTTTGCTTATTTTTAATCCATGATTTTCAGACCAAAAATGATGTGCTGTCGCAAATTTTTCCTTGTATTTATACTTGACATTTCCCATGTGTACCTTAAAATGAATTGTGTTTCTTTCGGTTTTGCCGATGCATTTCTTGTTGCAGTCATTGCAACTAATTTCATATGTGCCTGCTTTGTTACTGGGGCCAAAACAATATAATTTTTTTAATATTTTCAGTGTTTGTAGATAAGCTTGTATATACGTATTCTTTTCTTTGAGGCCTTTTAAGGTGGTGGTGATCTATTTTTTTCTCCTTTTTCAAATCTTTTTATTTTCTTTTAGTCACATTCTATTGAGTAGACATTTCTGTGTGCTATACCCTAAGTCCTAAGTCATATTCTGCCCCAAAAGAAAGAAATAATTTCAAAAAGAACTAAAACTCCTAAAAGCAATACAAAAGCAAATAGACCTAACAATTCATATACATTAATAAAGATGAGCAGGTTAATATTTATTTTCTAAATCAGAATGAACTGATTTCTAAGTTACGCTGATGACCTGAGATGTTAAAGAGAGTCCATAAGTAAATCATTTCTAAGTTCATTAAAGGCTGCAGAATGGCATTTGCATATCACGTGGGAAAGTTGTTAAAGAGTCCATGCTGAGGTGAATGCATGGCCTTCAAAACATTCCAAGTAAGTTTTTGGACAATAGTGATATTTAGTCTAATAAAAAATATAGATAAACAGCTGACAATTGGAACGTTGGTTCCAGAAACATGTCCTAACCCAAAACAGTAAGTGAATTGTGGAAGAAATTTATCCTTATTGTAGTAATTAATATATATCATCTTCACTGTAAACAGATTCAAAATAAAAACAAATATGTGTAAATTTAATGTTACATTTCTCTGTGAAAACTCTCGCAAATTGAAAACTATAAATGCATATAACTATAAATATTGATATATAAATATCCTTTTCTGCATATTAATAGTTCAGCATTACATGTAAGTAGTATCTGGGAATAATATATGCATAGTTGAAGGAATGGTATCCAGGGATCATTGCATCCTGATTTGGTAAATTCTTTCTGGCTTTTGTGAGAACAAGACAACTGTGCTGTCCCAATCTCGCAATCAAATGAAATGATGCAGTTGGTAACTGGCACTTGAATAACTGGTAAACCATATGTGTTTCCTATGAAAGCGCTGTTAAATTTCATAGCACATTGTAGGATGACAAAGCATGTATTATCTGCTGCAATTGGCATTTGATTTTTCATTTTATCAATTTTGACATGTATAAGGTGACAAGTGTGGGAAAGACTAAACATCTAAATAGTGAAGTGCACAAGAAATTAAACAATCTCAGGAGATAAAAAAAGCAACAGTTGTCAATTGGAGACAGTTAACACCAAATGTGTTAAAATTGAGGAAGAATTTGTAACAAGTATGGGAACAAACATTCCAGTGAACAAACTTGATCATATACTACATTGATGTGTTCAGTTGTTTACACTAACTCCATTTACTTATTTAAAACTTTGAACTAGTTTCGGGAGAGGTTCCTCCCATCATCGGCTGTTGTTGACTGAATGCCGTTGTTCTAAACGGAGGATGGACGCCCGTTCGCTCCTGTGGTGGTATCTTGTGGTTCTAGTAGAAACTTGCTGAGTTCATCCAGCGGCAGAAAATCAAAATTCATTAAGTTGCTCTTATTTTTTAATATGAAAATTCTCTCCCATGTGGCTAGTTCTATTGGGTTGTGAAGTTGTTTCAGTAATTTAATTTCTGGTTTTATTTCGTGATTTTTGTTCCAAAAATGAGCTGCTATTGCTGATTTCTATCTGTTTCAATCTAATGTTCCTAAAATGTTCTTTTCTTCGAATTTCTAAATTTCTTTTTGTTTTTCCAATGTAGGTTCCTCATGAATGAGCCATTTTTAATACAGTGCGTGGCACATATGCTGCTTTGGCTCCAAAGCCGACTGATATAGTTTCAGGTGATGTTAAGGACTTAAATGCCCAATTGTCTGCTTTTTTCACCTCTGGGCAAGCTCGTTGTCCCCCTTCTCTGTTACTGCCATCATTAGTTACTCCTCATCATTTGGCCTGATGTCTTGTCCGAAATCTATGACCTATCTATGTCTTCGGTTAGTTGTTAGCTTTTAATGTGATAACTCTCTTATTTGAGGGCTGTAATTTTATCTATACTGACTACTGAAAAGCAGACACAAGTGTTGCATGTACCTTCGTTTCTAATGGATCTAGTTTTTCTTTTGGTCTTAACTCTACCACATCAGTTTTTATGGTGAACTTTAAGCACTTTATAAAGCACTTGTATATGTATTGATACAATGACTTAGGACTCTGTAATTGTCCCATCCTCTTGTTTGCTCAGAAGGAACAAATTTTGGAAAGGAATTCTGCCCCTTTTACATGTCTACCTCCTCTCACTTTCATCCAGAAGTAGTAGTTTTAGCTAGTTTGTGGATGGGACATTGTATTTTTAGTCACTGTCACTTTTTAAGGGTGAACTTATTCCAGCTTGCCCACCCTTAAACAGTGCATCACATTTTAATTTACTGTCGCTCTCTAGCAGCTTTCAGAATATCCCTGTTTGCCTTCACCTGTTGAGGATGTACTTTAGAACAAAATCATTGCTATCTAGTAAGTGTTCTGTTTTATATTTGTGTTCTCTGGAGCCAATATGACTTCATTTTATACAGTTTCCTTATTAATGATTTTAAGTCAGTTTTGTTTCTGGCTATGGATGGTGCATTTTGATAGTATGTACTTTTTTTTTAAATTTTTGCTCTTGTTATTTGTTTATGGGTTTATACTTTCAATGGCCAATGTGCTGCTATTGTTTTGTGCACAATATTTCTATGTTGGTAATTTTAATTACTTTCTAATGTTTATCGCATGATTTCACCATGTTTGGATCCTAATGACTAAAGCAGTTGACACTCTTAAATAATAATAATAATAATAATCATCATCATCACCCCATTAAGCCAAAGCTGGACAAAAAGACACGAGAACTTGACTTGGCAACATTAGATGGGGTAAATGAAGGTTTAGGTTTGCTTGCAATTCTAATAAACAACCAAATTTTAGAGCTGGAATTCAGCCCAAAAATATGCATTTTAGATTTTAATAAATGTGTTCTATGCCTTGCAATTTAGTTTAAGTACAGTTATAAGAACATATCTTCTGTTATTTACCTGAATAAGTTTTTATTGTAGAAATTCAACTAATTTTATTGTTCCTAGTACATGTTTATAATCCTAAAGGGTAATAGATGAGAGATTTTTACACCAATATGTCTTATATGTATATTATATTCTATAACAGATCCAGAAAGTGGTGATTGCTTTAGGTGACTTCATGAGTGCTCAATGCCATGCATGCATTGGTGGCACTAATGTTAGGGAGGATATGAGAAAACTGGAAATGGGCGTGCATGTGGTTGTGGGTACACCGGGACGAGTGTATGACATGATCAACAGACGGTCATTGCGTGAGTAACTTGTTTTTATAAAGGTCTAGATGGAATTGTTCATCTAAATAGAGTAAATCATTGATATTCTAAGTTAATGCATCCTTTGGTAATAAGATTTTAAAAGTGTGTGCCAGTAAGATATTGCGGCAATTAAGGAATTATTTTTATGGATTCTCTCCAAATTATGATAAAGTTTTGAATTGTGTAAGTTAAGAATCAAATCCATTTCCTAGTAAATTGCAAAAATATATTAATGCATGTGCTTCATAGCATTAATATTACTAATATACATCCACAAACATATGTTGTACATAATTTCTGTTTCAGCAGCAGTTTAAGGCTAACTATAATATGTTGCAGGAACAAACAGCATAAAATTATTTGTATTGGATGAAGCTGATGAAATGCTTTCACGTGGTTTCAAAGATCAAATACACGATGTCTTCAAAACTCTGAATTCTGAAGTTCAGGTACGTCATTTCATGAGTATTTAAAAAAATTATATTAACAAAGGTATAGGATTACATAAATTATGTTAAACATTCAGGATGAGTGGGTTGCAGAGTAATAATTTTGCCTGTTGTGTTGAGCATCAAATACAGTGTACCATATTACCAGCAAGTTTCATCTACCCGAGAACCTCATATAGTTTAGATTCCACATGCTGTCAGTTTGTACATTTAATTATTGTTGTGGTTTCATTGTTACCAAAAAAATTTCACCTGAAAGGCAATCTCATCAAATAAATACATTTATCTCATGGAATGTGACTTTAATACTATGCTTGGCATCAGAAGTCACCGATTGAATATATGCTGCATAGTTTAAAAACCATACTCATATCTAACAGTGCTAAGAGCTAGAGGAAGGACTCTTAAACAGGGAAGGTCGAATTTGATAAGAGCTTATAGAGCAATGATTGATCCCCTTATAAATATAGTTTTGATGTTTAAATAATGGGAGATAGGTAAAAATATTAGTGTTTAGAATTGTAATTATGATTTCAAAGCAACGCTCAATGATGAATGAAATAAATAATAGCATTAAAATAGTCCAAGCATAAACATTAACGATAGAACAAATATATAAAATTGACCAAAAGTATGTTAAGTATTATATAAAATTAATGTTCTTTAGCATTCTTAATCATACATATAACCGCCCCCAAGGCTTTTTAAGCCACTATGGGCTGTAATAGTAAATACAGTGAATCCCCTTGAACATTTCTGAGTAAGTGGAACAAATTTAGTGAAATTTGACTGATTTCCTCATAAAAATTGCAAAAGTTCACTATATTTCACTGTGAAAATTGTCAATCCTGGTAGTGTAGTGGTTACCATACTTGCCTCCTAAACCCAAGATTGCGGGTTCAAACCCGGCCAGGACCGATAGATTTTTTCGGGGCGTAAAAATCCTAAGTATGGCTTCCTTTAGAAGGGAAGTAAAGCCGTGGGTCCCGTGTCATACATTTACGGCACGAAAAAGAACCTCAAGCCTGAAAGAGAGGCCTCTGAGCAAAATTTGTCGGCCGTTTCACGTCCTGAGTTGAATGGGAAGCTGATGACCTGAGCTGTTAGAGAGCGTCCATAAATAAATCATTCAAAAAAAAAAACTGAAAATTCCTGCTTTTTAAAACTAAAGATAATTGTTTTAGCTTATTTTAGTTTGAATCTGTTACATGAGAGTCCTTGTATCACTTCTGGTCTGAGGAAGAGGAAGAGAGTTAATGAATTGATTGTAGCTTAATGACAGATTCAGGTTTAGAAGAACCAATGTGGAATGCTCATTAGAAGTGTCTGATGGAAAGTTACGTTCTGTTGCTATATTCTTTGTCCTATTCCATTGCACACAGGTTGTGCCCTAGATCATGTGTACTGGAAGTGGGCTCAATGAGCAGTGAGAATTTTTTAAATTTGGATTCTTTTCATAATTTGTATAGTTATTAATTGATAGCATTGTATGATTCAGTTGAACTACAGACTCTTAAAGCTTCACTTACTTTTCATAAATATATGGAACCGGTTTCGAGAACATTTAGTTCCCATCTTCAGCCAGACTTTGGGAGCTTTTGGAGGACTCTTGACCTCGAATTGCCTGCTTTTCTTGTCACTGTGAATTTCGTTATTCCACTTGGCTCATGGATCCCATTCATCTTGGGCTGGCATATCATCCAAATTCTAGAACTGCACCCTTTGCTATTTGTTACCATTTTAGCACAATACTCTTATTTCATGGATGAATTTTTATGTATACCAACTCTAAAGTAGACACTTGTGTGGGACATGCCTTAGTCTTTAAGGATGCAGTCTTACTTTTGTCATAACTCTGCACCCTCTATTTTTACAAATATATATGTCTGGGTGATTCAGTTATTTGTTCTGTTTGAGCTGTATAACTTCCATCCTCTTGTACAGGGAATCCAGGACTTAATGATTGTTTAGCTGATGCAAAAATGACCGTCATTGGGTTTTCTGGACATTTGGACAGAGTAACGAGGCTGCAGCTTTTGCAGCAAGTTCCTATTTACTCGGATTTTAGTGGATTTTTATTTGTCTATTCTGTGCCCCAAATGCAAGCAAATATGGCCATTGGTTTTTGGAATGTAATTAAGTGTGACTTTGAAAGTATGAATAGATATTGTTTTTAAGGGACTTGGCAATTTTAGGAGAGAAAATGGAGAAAAGTATTTGTCTAATTTTCATTGATATGGAGAATGCTATCTGTACACATTTTGTTTGGAATGTAATTTAGCGTGACTTGGGAGTTATGGATGGATATTGTTTTAAAGGGACTGGGCAATTTTAGGAGAGAAAATAGAGAAAGGTATTTGTCTAATTTTCAGGTATGTGGAAAATGCTATTCATACACATTTTGTTCAACTGTATAGAGACTGATTGAAGTAAGGATTGTTAAAGGAGAAATGGTATAGGAGGCAGCAATGTTAGATAATTTTTAAATATCGAACATTGGTGTACAAATTGAGAACTTTCTGTTTGTAAAGATGCAGGTATTCGTGGAGAATAAGGAAGATAACTATAGTGCAAATAGAGCAAAAAGTGGTATTATTCAGTTTTGTTTTGTAATCAAGCTTATATATCATGTGAGTATGGCTGGTGATGCAGCCAGTGCATGAACTAAACCACAATGTTTAAATGAGAGTGTAAGCAAGCATTTAATTTGTATTCAAATGACCATGCATGATTTCAGTCCATTTCTCAAGAAACAATATATTCTGTTCTAGGTTATTCTTCTATCAGCTACTATGCCTGCTGATGTACTAGAAGTCACTTCCTGTTTCATGAGGAATCCTGTCCGTATCCTGGTGAAGAAGGAAGAATTGACTTTGGAAGGTATGATCTTTGTTGATGGGTAGTTCATATATTTACATTTGGACACATACAAGGCAGTAAACTTCTTTTAAAATTATGCATCAAATTAGTGAATTTCTCTTTTGAATGCCTCACTTCAGTGATATACTTCATATATAAATTACAAATCTGATGTACAGTGGGGAAATTTTGTAAATAATAACTTACAAATAATAAAAATAATAAACAGTAAAAGCTTTTTCAAGGAACTAAAAAAGTTAGTGTAAATTGGAGTTTCAAACCACTTGGATTCTTTAAAGGCAGAAGACAAGTCAGTATTTTAGCTGCATTGTTTCAAGAGTTACTTTATTCATCATTTTTATTGTACGAGGGTAATCCCAAATGTAACGTCTCCAAAGTACTGGGGCTGCAGGAAAATTCTTCATGTGGCTGTTGGCTCCATTCCCAAAGAAGCCATCAAACAGCCGCTGGAACACTCAGTGTTGGCTCGGCAGCCATTTGTAATGGAGCTCCTGCTTGCTGCTACCACCAAGGTGCAAAGTTTCCCCGGTTCTGTTTTTTAATGCAAAAGGCGTCAAACCAATCAAAATTCATTGCCAATTGACAGGCGTGAATGGAGAGTTGTGTTTGGATGTTAGTATGTCCATAGGTGATGTAGGGAGTTTGCAGTTGGCCATACTGCAATGCACAATAAAGAAAGAAGCTAAAGAGAATCAATTTCTGACAAGATAACTGCAAAGATAGAACAATTCATTTTTCAACAAAACACCACAATGGCAGCACATCGACTCTTCCCACAAATTTCTTTGGCACTCTGCAGATGAAAAGGACAACTTGTTGGGTTTGATTGTCAAAGGTGACAAAAACTGGGCATTCCACGTCACATCTGAGACCGAACAAACACAGTCTATTGGTAATGTGGCAATTGTGTTGTGGGATCAAAAGTGGTTATTGTTGGTATGGTTTCTGGAATGACAATAAATGCTGACATGTATTGTGAGACACTCAAAAAACTCAAGACTGGCAATTCAGAACCAAAGAAGATAAATGTTGAGCAAGGTCATTTATATTCTCCACAATATAATTCGCTCCCATACCAGCCATCAAACTGTTGTTCTTCAACCTTTTGGATGGGACATCACCCACCCTATAGTCCGAATTTGGCACCCAGTGACCACCACTAGTTTCCTAAGTTTAAGAACATTTAACTGATGGGCACTTCAGCGGTGATGAGGTCCAACACTTCAATGGCAAGACTGTAAGCTGGTATGACCTGGGCATACAAAAACTGCCCCTGTGACAAAAATGCATCAACCAAAATTATAATTATGTAGAAAAATATAGGAAATTCAAGCTTTAAAGTGATGTACCAGTTGCAAATAAACAATTTTATTTCTAAAAAAATTATAAACTTTACAGATTACCCTCGTGTTTGGCTAACCCAGCACCCCCAGGGAAAAAATAAAAGTGATGAACAGTAATTCTCCAAACATTAATTATATATTAATGTGTTATGGTGTAATTATCCTTATTATTTCCTTGAAATCCATTAGTAACAATAATTTATATTCCAATGTGAAAAATACAAATGTTAAGACAATTTGGTACAAACACAAAAGGTTTCCAGAATGATGGTCACAGTTTAGCTCAGTTAATGTTCATTACAGTAAACAGCTGTCTGTATAGACTATCGAGATGTGAAAGAGGCTTATCTCACGCCAAAATATATTAAATAGAACACCAATACACCATTCTATTAGTTATTTTAATTAATAACACTAATTTGTAATTTTTGGACAATTATAGGCCTTACAATTAGGAATATACATTACTCCCTATGTTTTTCCAAAAAAATCTTGTATTGTTGCTAGCTTTACTTCTGATTAATCATCTGCATTTGTTTTTCTAATTCACATATGGTGTCAGAACTTTAGATATCTACATTAGCAGCAGAAATATACATTTTTATTATATTTATTGTTGTAACATCTTGTGGATACTAAAAAGCACTAACTTTCTGAATTGAAACTATCTCTTTGTGTACTAAACTAGTGTAAAAAAATCCAATCAAAAAAAGTAGTAAGGTAATTAGTATTGTATCATTTGATATGGAATGACTCACATTCCTTCGTGCTTTGTTTCTGCGAAACCTTAGTAAATGGTGCAATGCCATAAATACCACTTAAATCATGTGAACACATACTGTTAAAATTTACAGTTGATTTCATTGCCACTAACACACCCTGGGTTGCTGTACATATGCCTTCAGTTTCACAAGTGATGCTGAGAAGTCAACATTCAGTGTGTGTGTGTGTGTGTATATATGTACACACACACATTCACACGAATAAATTTGCATCCATATTTTAAGAAGGGAGATTTTGAAGGGGGGGGGGAGTGATTTGTACAATTGCATAAAATGTTTGTGTTGAAAACATTAAAGACTACAGTAAATTATAAGTTAACCTGTTATTGCATTTAAGAAATTCATTGCATTGCATTGCAATCTTCTTAATCATGTTGTGGTTGTGGAACCAGCTGTTCTCTTTAAGAAGAAAAGGTCAACATCTTAAACGTTTTTGTCCTTTTTAGCTGGATAAATGCAATAAAATATTGTTAACTTCTATAATTATGCATTGTCTTACCTCTATTCATCACTTTTGTCATCACTGCAAGGAGAGTCATCATTGTCGCAATCTCCATTCTCCCACATCCTCCATTCCATTAAGGGAACTTGAAATTCCCCACTTAAAGCTTCTTTCCAACAATGTTGACAAATTGAGTCCCAGTCACTTTTCAACCATTCGTAGGTTTCAGTCACTTCCTGGCACTTGATTTTACCACTCAGAGTGAGTTGATGCTCTTTCTCAACCATCCATTTTGTATAACTTTCTTTCAATGCAACTTTCAACAGTCGATTGATGCAGATATCCAATGGTTGGAGAATCAATGTAGGTCCTCCAAAGTTAGTTCTTTTATAATTCAAAACTTTCTGTAGTCTGTGCAACCATCATGGGTGGCCGAGGTCATAAAGGTGTGGACTCATGCGCAGGATGTCTGGGGCTTGACTCCAGTTAGGACCATCCTCTCTGACTGAGGTTTTTCCCAGGTTTTCCTGCTCAGTCCCCATAAATGGCAAATGCTGGGGAGGTAAAATTAGCCTGGAATGCTTCCTTCCTTAAAAAAAATTGTTTCCCAAGTTTATAATTTCATCTCGTGTATCATCAGTGTTCACCATCTATGGTGCCTTGGTAGTTAAAAAGAACATAAAACATTATTCACAAAAATAAAATTGTCAGTCTGTAGTAACTATCTGCAGCAATAATGTACTTTAATTGCTCCTGGATGACATTGCCAAATGCCTGTCACCCAGTCGTCTATAAGGTCATTGGCCATCCACCCATTGGAATGACCCCTTAATATTTACTTTAGGATTGGTTTTTCATTTTAAATGATAAATGGCAATAACTTCCTTCCATCTGCAGTTACACACAGCATAACAGTGCATCTTTTGTTTTTCACTACCGCCAGTTTTAATTGCAGTGCTGTATTCACTCTATTTATTGTGCTATTTTCCATTTAAAAGTACACAGACATTTAGTCTGTATTACCAATTTGGTATAGTAAATATTGATGTTCATTTAAAAGTACACAGACATTTAGTCTGTATTACCAATTTGGTACAGTAAATATTGATTTCTCTGGAGCAATCTGCTGATAAATCTGTGGAACTTGACTATCTTCTCTTTGTACTCAGGATGGGGATGTTCATTTTACTATGAACACTGAAGCCATTACATTGGCAAACGAGTGAGCCATCCATTACTAGTCTTAAAGTCGGTACTGGTTATGTTAGTTCTCTTGCTATAGCATTCATTGGCACATTTCACTTATAAGGGCATAAACTCAATAATACTTCTGGAAACTTTGCTTTTTGTCCACAAAATCCCAACTTGTTACTGTTTGCCTGCTCAAGACAGCTTTATTTTTTCACCAGCTGTCATTCACATTGCATTTTCATTCAGCAGCACAATTGCCAATTTGTTTCGCCTCTTCAATGATGTGGAGCTTATATTTCACTATGAACAATCTGTAACAATGTTTCGAAGTTAGCCATTCTGAACACATGCTTTCACTTCACATATATGCGTATGACCTATGCTGCAGTTCTAACTTGTGACAGAAGAATGCCAATTTCTGGATTTTTGTATATCATAAGTGTGGTATCAATCTTAATGCAGATATCTGCACCCCAATTTTTCACTTTTACATATGCGGGATTATTCATACATACACATTAGTCCCCGTGTAGAATAAGAGTTTTTGGTTGTGTTTTCATCATCTCTGCAGAAGATATTAAAAGCGGAGCAAAAAAATATTGTAATACCTTATAATAGTTGCAACATTTCTTAAAGGTACTTTCTGTACTCTTTGGGAGATTTGAAGAAAATTAGACATTCTTTAACTAGTTAAGAGTATTTGTTCATTTAACCATTGTTATTTGTACATTTAACCATGCATTGCAAATGAAGAGAGAAATTAATGAGCTTTTAAAAATATGTTAATTTTATATTTTAAAAAATGAAATGTGGAACTGCCACATTAACATTGTATTGTTTGTACAGTTTTTTTCTTAGTTCCCTTAATATCTCCGTGTTCATAATGCAAACTTATCCCCACTTTTACATTTATGAAATTTTGAGTTTCACAATGTGGAACATCAATTACAATACAAAAATTATGCTTTTGGAAATAAAATGGCATCAGACTTAGCTTGAAGCGTAACTATGAGAAGAAATTGTAACAGAAGATAAGCATGATGCACTCCCTTAATTTCATTGGAAGTATCAGTATCCATGTGAGTTGTGTTTTTGGAGGTCACATCACAAATTAGTTTTGTTATTAGTAATGGATGTTTAGAATTCTTAAGCAGATTTAGCTGTAAAATAGATGTAAAAAAAAATTTTTTTAATAGCTGGAAATTGTTCTAGTTAAGTTAACTAAGATATATGCGTAGCACTTGCACAAAACTTAGGAGTGTCCATGCTAAGCACAGTTGCTAAAATAATAAATTGTGGAAAATGTTAATGAAAATGAAATATTCCACTTGAAATATATGGAATTGAAAGAAATTTTCAAGAACTGGTTTCAAACCTGACATGCCTTAAACATCCCCTTGATCAGCATATTATTACTTGAAGCACAAAAAGTGGCAGATACGCTCAGCATTACAAACTGTTTGTGGGCGGAAAATAGTGGGAAAGTTTTATTTTAAATAATTTTAATTTTAATATGTATTTTAAATATGTAATGCTGAAAGATTACATAAAACTTGCCAAACTGTGCATAAATCAATCCTATCTTTCTTTCAAGGGCAAATTCCCAACTAATAATCAGCACTTATTATGGGCAACCCCTTATCTCCATTTCTAGCTAACCTCTTCATGAGCAGATTTGAAATACTCATCAACTCAACGTTCCCATACATAGTTAAAATTTGGTACAGATATGTTGATATATTTGCCATAGATGACAAAACTGTTTGAGGATGCATAAAAATTCTGAACATGCAAGATAAAAACATACCGTTCACATACAAAGCAGAAACAGATAACTTGCTACCATTCTTGGACATTAAAATAATGAAGCATCAAGGAAGCCTGAAATTTGTAACATACAGAAAGAATAAGCATATGGACAATCAAAGCTGATGATTTTGACCCCAAAACACACAAACATGCAGTGATCATCAGCTTAAAATACAGATAGTTAACCTACAAATTAGCAAAAAAGAATACTTTAAAAAATGCAAACAAATAGAATACAGCAATTAAAATTGGTTTTAAAAAAGAACTGGTGCGTGAAAAAGTACAGAAATTCAAGAGGCAAAAACTTAAAGAAACCCCAAAGAAAAGGTTAACTAGTTTTTAAAAAACTCTCATATCAATGGGCTACTTAAAAATTTCAAAATATTCTCAAAGACTGTAATATCAGGTTGGCACCTGTAAACAAATTTAATGTTTAAAATCTGATAGTGTTAATGACAGTATTCCATCGAAGAAAAAAGATGGTGTTTACAAAATAAGTTGTGCTGAATGTGAAAAAATCTATTTTGGAAAAATAAAGAGAAACAATGGCACACAGTAAAAGAACATTTAAGGAATATAAAATACAAGCAAATGGAGAAATCAGCAGTAGCATCTAATTTCTGGACAGAAAACCACACCATAGTGAATAAAGCTAAATTATTAAAATCAGTACAAAAACCTACAGAATTAGCAATGTGGCAGAAAATCTACATCTACATCTACAGAGGCAATTAAATGAACTTCAACACTTCTGGGGATGAAAACGTAAACTTTAAATTCATCACATCTCAACAGGAGCAGAATATGTTCCCACTGCATAGCGAATTATCCAGTAGTCTACAGTTAGCTGAGAGTATGAAAATGGTTCGTGAAACTAGTACTACATATTGTAAACAAGTGGAGCAATAAGACTATATAATTTGACTGGATCATACAATGATCTTAATTATATGAGTAGCTTCACTCTGCAGTTGCAACTAACATTTTTGGTTAATATTAGACTTTCCTTAAAAATGCACGGAGTACAATGTATTTATAAGTGTCAGACCTACAGTTACCCAAGAATTCAAAATTACAGGTTAGTGTTAATAATAAAAGGCTGATAGAATGATTTATTGGTGCTTCATCGGCTGAATACAAAAGTAATTACTCATAATGTACATTTTCCCTAATTAAGTGCCTTGAAATAGGGATTTTATTATACTTATTGTAA
This sequence comes from Metallyticus violacea, assembly GCA_030762175.1. NCBI lineage: Eukaryota > Metazoa > Arthropoda > Insecta > Mantodea > Metallyticidae > Metallyticus > Metallyticus violacea. Next base: position 68,717,981 of record CM060839.1, on the reverse strand, counting down.
ATAATGTTAGGAAATACCACTTTTAATTAACCACATCTTATTAAAGCAAGATGTATGTGTGTTAAATGTATCACAGTATCTAAAAGAATAACTATGCATTAAGATTTACTGCCATTGCAGTTTTACATACAAATTACCTATCATTTCTTAGACTCTCAGTGCTAGTAAATGTTAGCACTGCTTCCTTATGTCAATTCTGGTGGCAACCATACTTGCCTCATAGACCCATGGTCATGGGTTCAAACCCTGCCAGTTGATGGATTTTTAGGGTATAAAAATTCTGAGGATGACTTCCTTTTTACAGTGTAAAAATTCTGAGGATGGCTTCCATTGGAAGGGAAATAAAGGTGTCGATCCCATGTCATAAATTTATGGCATGTTAAAGATCCTCAAGTCTGAAAGAAGAGATGTATAAGCAAAATTTGTCAGCCGATGTACACCCTAATGACGAGAGGTATTAAAAGCATCCTTAAACCAAATAAATAAAACTGCTTCCATACAACTGATTATTCTGGCTGCCAGAGCACTTATACGATTTGAATGTCTCATGTAGGAAACTATTAAGAGCCAAAGTCAATATTGCCGGTAGTTTTCTCTCAGTTCTTGCACGACTCATATTCATTAACAAATTTATCTTTTGTTGGTACTTTAAACTCCATTATGTGACACAACTTTAAATTGCATTTACAGACATTACCTAGTACGTAAATTAATTAATCTATAAAATATATTTTGATATTTTCATAATATCCCATTCCCCAGCATCAAACACATTTGCTGCTCTTTAAACAAAATGCTTTCTGTATTAACTGCTTGAATCAACATGTAGCAATTGCATCTCATGGCTGCACAGTATTGATGCAATTGGAGGTAAAAAGGAAAAGCACCTTGACATTGTGCCAGCACACCATTACTTGTGGACATGCAATATGTATACATAGAATTTTCTATCTGTACAAATTCAAGGAAGCATGCAATATGAAATGGAAACTGATGAAAATATTACCAGTGTTTTTAATGGCTGGTCAGTAATTGAGGGAATTTGCATTCTCTTTAGATCTCATCATGTATAAAGTCATACTTTTCCAATTTCTAAAAATGACCATTATGGTATTAGCTCTGACTTTTCAGTGATCAGTATTAGTAAATATTAGCTTTAAAAAAATAATAAAGGCAAGAAGATAACTTATTAAATGGTTCTAACAGATAATAGAAAGCATTAGTCAGGGTTTCACTGTGTGCATTTAACACTTTCTTTACAATCATGAGTGAGTGAGCGAGCGAGCGAGCAACTGCACCCAAATATGTTTGTAGTTCTTATTTTTTATACCTTTTGTTTCACATTTTTGCTTCTACGCTCTTTGAGTCTTTGGTTTATACTCTACCAAGTTAGTATGTTCTCATCCCACCCCTTCCGCTTGGCAAGGGTGTTGCCAACTTCTGAAATTGGGACTCTTGAAAGATACAACATTATTTATTCCAATCATGACGATGATGGCTGCTGATAAATAATTCAGCTGAGTGAGCTCAGGGGACTTGGTAACTTAAGTTTCTGTTAAGAACTAACGAAAAAAACTTCAAAAATTTTTAGCCAGAAAACTTAATATGACTGGGAATTAAACCCAGACTTACTGCATGGTACCACTAGCCCACGATCGTGGCTATTTAGCCTTTATTGTAGAAAACTTTCTGAATGGGGGGAAAAAGAACTAAGGGGAGAAAAAACCTTAAAATTTAACATAACTGGGAATTAAACCCAGACTTACCACATGGTACCTATAGGTCATAATGGTTGCCATTTACCCTTTATTGTAGAAAACTTTCTGACTGGGGGGAAAAGGGCAACCCAGTTGGGTTTTAGGGTGTTTGTAGTAGGACCCTGTATATGGACTGCCAAGACCATGTTGTATCTCTCTGATATTATAGACAAGATAAATTGCAAGTAATCACGTTTGTTAGCAAATCTTACAGCATCACAGCCGTATTATTAATAGTGTTAATTTGTAAAAGCTTATTTTCTTAGTGAAATTTTGTATAGTAAAACATTATAACACAACACAACTGCTTATCCCCTAGAAATAGTATATTACATTGCCACTGTTAAGCATAACATAGTTATCTTCAAGGAAGGTCTGAGCTTGAATGAGAATATATAGTTGAATATAATTTATATATAGCCCAATACATTTAAAACATTCCCCCTTCCATTGCTAAATTTATTCTATGCACTTCTTCTGTACCACAGTGTTGCCTTATATATGGTCAGTGCATGGCGTAAAATATCTGAGATGCAATTAACTATAATTAAAAATAAGTGAAGCTTGGGGACAAATAAAACTATGATTTGAATCTCTAGCATAACTGAAAACCACATGTCAACAAAGATTTTAATGACCTGACTGCTGACTGAAAATCTGAACTTCAATTTGCCGCCGACTAGGATGACAAATATCTGAAATTGCTGTCGTGAATATCTGAAGCTTGAGTGACCAAGTTACCATTTGAAAATCTAAGACTGGAGTGTGGCTTAGTGTCCTGTCCAAACTTGCCTTTTTATATTAGATTCAAACTCTGTGTGTTGGGGCATGAAGCTGCGTGAAATATTTGTCCATGTCGCTTCCTTAGTTTGAAATTTGAGTCCTAACTTTATATTAGCTATTTTCAAATTTGTTTAAATTCCTCTGATTTGCCAGCTTCAAGGACCTTCTGTCTTCTGATAAATCTTTTACGCAGCTATGGGGGTCAATTGCCTTTTCTGGACATTTAACTTGTATTTTATGTGACTGCAAGTAAATACATTCTTTCCCTCCCTTCTAACAACATCTTTAAGTGCCAAAGAAAGGCCTTGGCACACTTTTACCCAAGTGTGTAACATAGAGCGCACCCCTAACTGGCTCTATTGTGTGAAATCTTTTTTCAAAGCTATACTTGGCAAAACATTGCATTTCCTGTATGTTACAAAGACATACATATAGCTATTTGGCAAAACACAAAATGGAAAATATACACATAGGCATAATTAAATACATTGATAATTAAGGAAAAGAAGGAAACATCAATTACATTAAGATAGGGGTTGAAACCGTAGGAATAGTTTCAAACCCAATACATTTCAAACATCGCCACTATCATCACTGACATCTGACACTGTGAGTTTGTGATGCTACAGCACTTCACCTTTTTAGAATGAGGGTACTACAAATAAAATTAATTCTTTGTGTACCTTTCTATCAGGAGATATGGAAGTGTTCCCATTTTATACAATATATAATCTATATCTTTTTAAGAAACTGCCATTTACACTAGTGAGTTCCGCATCAATGAATTTAATTTCTAGTGATTATCAAGGAGCATAGACAATCATACGTGGACTTCAATATCTTTTCCTCTTTCTTTTCTTTTTTCCCCTCTGTATATAATCAGATCAAAGTTGAGATTGAATTACATATTTGTAAAATAGAATGTATGTTTTTCTGTTTTGTTTTATTTTAGGTATCAAGCAATTTTTTGTATTTGTTGAACGAGAGGATTGGAAGTTGGAAACGCTTTGCGACTTATACGACACATTAAGTATCACCCAAGCTGTGATTTTCTGTAATACCCGTCGCAAGGTGGATTGGCTTACAGAGAGTATGCATAACCGAGACTTCACTGTATCTGCTATGGTAAGGTCATGATACTCTTTCATTGTTAAGGGTGTAGTTTGATTATAATCACTATTAAATTATTGTTAAAAATGAAACAATCAGCATTCTCTCAAGTAGAGTCTGGATGTTTAACACACGTCCCCCCCCCCCCCCCCCGTTTTAATCTATTTAGATTGTGAACTGAAAATAAGACTGATTTCACATAATATTGTAAAAATAATGTACTTTTCATGGGTAAGTTTTGTCATTTTTCATAATTCATAGGGTGGTTTCATAAGTAACTTGGTTAACATACTAATATATGACAACAGCAACATTTGAATCTGGTGATTAAGTTCCCTGTATATAAAATATTCTATGGTCACAAGTGATTTTAATGTTAAATTTTTTCCAGTTGTTTAAACATCAGCATTTTGAAAAATGGGTCAGATGTGATTTAATTCTTTATTATAGAAAGAAGGACAGCAATAGAAATTAATGAGTGTATTTTGCCTAAATAGGGAGTTGCATGTCCTTCCTATGAAACTGTTCAACTTTGGGTAAATGAGTTCCGGCATAGCAGAAGAAGCAATGTCCTGGAAGTTCAAAACTAGCGATGTGGCCAGAAATCATCAGTCAACTCCGACGATATTGTTTTGGCTGACAGACTAGTGAAAATGTGAGATTTAATGGGTTCATTTTATTTTGTATAATGAATTACACTTGGAAAATCTTTGCATAAGATGGATGCCACTAATGCTCGCTCCAGAGCAAAAGCAAAATACTATGCAAACATCATTCATCTTTGGAAAAGTTAAAGAGCAATTCAGTTTTTATTACATTGTGTGACTGGACAAAACATGAATTCACTACTGTATACTGGAAATGAAACAGTCTAAACAATGGCCCATGTCAGTTGAAGTAGCTCCAAAAAGGCAAAGTTTGTTCCATCTACTGGAAAGGTGATTGCTTTTCCGTTTTTTGAAGTGCAAAAGAAATTTTCTTGATTAATGTCTTGGAGAAGGAGAAACCCATTACTGAAGAATACTACACTTCACTTTTGGAGAGACTGAAGACAGTAATGATGGGAAAATATGCAAGAATGGCAAAAAAAAAAAAAAGGTGTTGTTTCACCATGACAATGTGCCAGGGCTCACAACAAATTGACTGAAATATGAATTGAAATGCTTGTGCTCCACAGTATTCATTTGCATTTGCTCTCTCAGGTGGTCATCTTTTCCAGAAACCATCCTTATATCATTATCTAGTCATCTAAGAGACATTTTGCTCACATTTTTGAGACATTTTTGAACCCTATGATGGTCTTAAACGTGTGGTAAATGGAAAAGTGAGTTTTTGGCTTAAATGCTAAAGTTGGTGAATATTGAATACATTCTCATGCAAAACTACTGTGAGTGGGGTCAGAATGAGGGATACTCTACACTCTGAAGGTTTTAATTTAAACAGATAAGATTTTGAAAATATGTCTGAAATTTTTGTTTTTGTCATTCTTTCATTCTTCCTCTTCTGTTCCTTCTTCCGCCTCTCTCTTTTTAAGGGTCTGAAATAACTTGCATATATTAACTTTTTTTTTTGTCTGAAACATGTGGGCCTTATTCATAAATTAATAAGGGAAAGGACATACTATTGTGTACCAAAGTAAATAACTTCCCCTCCCCTAGAAAATACTAAAAAAAATTTCTTAAATATAAAAATATCCAAAATAATGTTAAAATGTGGAGAGGCCCATAATGAGTGCAATTATTCTGTTCAACAAATTCACAGGAAAATGTATTGGGTAATTTAGCAAAATATTCAAATAATTATCCAAGCTCTAATGATTTCAAAATAACAAAACAGTGTATTCTATGTCCATCTGTAGATTTTGGTAAGAAAATTAGGTTGAATATAAATATAATTTATGAGTAAAGGCAATTTATTGTTCTGCAAATTAAATCAACTCTTATTAGCTCAGGCAGCAGGAATTTGTTTATAGCTTCAACCATTTGCAACCAGTCTACTGCTCATATGCTACTACATGTGCTTGGCAACTGCATTTTTGTGTTTTTAACCTCGGATGGGGTATATTGCCTGTATAATTTTTTCTTTTACTCCAAAACAAAGATGGACATCTTCAGAGATCTGTAGTAGGTTGGGATGTTTACCTGCTTACAAAAATTATTTTGCAGATAAATTAGCCAAACGTCTGGCAATGTTCCAATATAAAAGATCCAACGAGTATTTGGGAATTGGGGCAGAAATTCCCTGAGATTGTATTGAGAACTCAAGAGAGAGTGGGGTAGAGAAGAATAGGTCAACGTTTGTGAAATTTCAGGTAAGGAAGGTTTTGTTGGGCAACAACTGGGGCTTTAGACACAATAGCATAAAAGGAGGAAATGATTCAGAGATGTCTGTTATATACAGGAACAAATAACAGTTTACACTGCATAATAAAATGTGTAGAAAGTAAATTTGTCTTAAATGGGATAAATAAAGAACAGAATTTACATTGGGAATGGTGTGATCTATATTTGGTCATGTGCATGTACTAGCCATGGAACAAAGAGCTAACATGAAATTGTGCTTTAAACTTGGGAAGTCAGTCACAGAGACATCAAACGTGCTTTGGCAAGCTTATGGCAATGATGAAGCATTTTGAATGGTACAGGTGCTTCGAAATTGCAAGAATGTCCCTGAAAGATAAGCATCACTAGAAAAAATGTTGAGTCATAGAACAATCAACATTGCTGCCATTGTTGGTTATCATTTGGGTCAATGTAAGCAAAGGTTGCCATTTCAACAACTTGATGAGATACAGCAGCAGGAATTATACTACACTAATGAATTGCAGAAGGTTTTACACTAAAACATGCTTTCCAGAAGTGAGCTTTAGCTTCTGGCTTTTTTGCGTGCAGCAAGGAAGGATTGGAATTGATTGATCGGAGTCTAGTTTCCATACTACAGAATTAGAATTGGGATTGGAACTGTGGTATCATAAATACATCATTAAATGCAGTATCCTTTCTAAATGATGAGATAGTTGAGTTGTAGCAAAGTCTTAAACAACCATATGCAAAACATTTGCTACTACTAGGATTCTATTCAAGACAATATGATTCTGGGTTTTAGGAGCATCTGTCTGAAGTTGTTATTCCATATCCACATTGCCTTCATGACTGGCAGTATTGACATGAGCAATTTTCTTCAAAGGAACACAAATATTCTTGAAAATCAATCATTTTTGTGCACTGTGCTTTTATGATACTAAAAATTTGTAACTTAACAAAACAAATGTTTCCTTATATAAATACATTCTTTTCGAAATTCAGTTTTATATCAGTTGAGAACATATATGTAATATATTATTTAAGTTTTTGTATTCAGCACTTAATAAAATTTTTCTTTCTTTCTTTCTTCCCCCTTTCTTTTCTAAAGAATGTATCTTATTTTCAGATCAATGCTGGTGGCAATATCAGATCTTGTCCATTTTTATTAATATGTTCTTCTCCAAATATACCAATAATGTTTAGAATATCATAAGGGGCATATATAGCAATTTTCGTATATCTATAGATTTTAAAATCTCTATTTCTTATTTCTCCACTTGCTTATTTAAATTGCTACTTGGTCTTTTATTTAGACCTACTCGATTTATTACAAAATAATTATTTAAATCTTTTGTTCCCTTGTCTTCTTTGTTTCAAAAATATCGATGTTTATATAAAATTGTATTTACGAAGCTGTAGGCAATGGAGTGCTATATATCCTACATAATGCATTCAACACATTCATACTAACTCCACTTACATAACACTAGGACATGGTTTGTGAGTACCCCCCCCCCCCTTCTCTCTTCCTCTTTTACTTTTCTTTTTTTCCCCTTTTCTTTTTCTTTCTTTATTCCTTTCTTTCTTTCCTATGGGAGCAAGTGGTTCTGAAACATGTCCTAGTGCTATGTAAGTAAGTGGAGTTAGTGTGAACATGTTGAATACATTAGTGTAGAATATTTATATTCTTCGCTTTTCCCAGTTACCCTGGACTCCTATTGATTCCTGAAATGGGAAATGGAAGGGGGAAATTTATAAAACTAAATAATACAGGTGATGAAGATATTAGATAGGAGGGGACGTGGTTTATCCTGGTTGCTGAAGTTGGAGAAAATCATGATCTCACTGAAGGGAAGGGCAACTAATCCTGAAGTAGGTTTGTTCATCATTGGGATAGTGAAGGAGTAGCCATTCACTAATTGAGCATCTTTTGTTGACTTGGTTGACACTCCCGAGTGAGTCAATGTGACTGCATTGTAAAAATCTTATAAAACAGTCTTGGGTTTATATGATTTCTATGGAAAATGTATTGTTTCAAAAATTTCAAGAGGAAAACCAACCCCTGAAATAAAATCTTTAAAATCAAAGTTACATGGGGGATAAAAGACATTTTAATGCCTATTGTTACACAGATTTTTTGTGGCAGTTTGGTTGCGCAGGAATATTCAGACTCTTACTATTGGCCATATCTGCATTTTAAAGTGAAAAGAATGCATGGACAACGGGTTGGAATAATCAACATGAATAGTTTTTCGCCCTTTTAAGTGTTTGTCATGAAAATTCATAACACCGTGTTTCGTCTATATCTTTCATGAGATTTGGTAACACAAGAATTGATACTTAAATGGGTATTTAAACAATCTGTAGAAAAGAATAACGAAGGCATAAAAATTAACAGATAATTATATAATAGGTTATTTAATAAATATATGTACTATTTGACCCAACATAGGCTGTGTTTGAGGTAGTTATGAGTGTGAGACAGTAATAGAAGCACTTACATTGAACTTTTACATCTGCTGATGCAAATAGATGATAAATTGGAACATCTTCAGACTGCCGTTGTGTTTTTTGGAATTGCAAATTATATGCAAAACTACATTATTGAATGCATTTATCATGTCGTTTCAACTAAAGAAAAAGATTGATTTAGCAAGTTTTGTATCAGTTATGTATAAAATCTCCAATATGTCCAACAACACTGAACTGTCAATACTTTTTTGTTTTGTCATGCCAGTAGGAAGAGTAGAGGAAAGATTTGCTGTATTTTGTACCATAAATGTAATAAATTTGTGACTCAAACATATGACAGGGTAGCATTGATAGCTGGCAAGCACAATGGTCTGCAATCTGTAATCAAAAAATATGAACAGGTTATGTTTAAGCATTAAAATGCTTACAGCTTTAATTTTTATTTTGCAAGAAACGTAAAAAATAAAGAAATTTAAGATATTTAAAAAAAAAAAATAACTGAAATATCCACTTGCTCTCTTTCCAAGACAAACTGAAGTACTAGACAATTTAAAAGTACATTCCATCAGCATCTGCTATTAGGTGGAACTATAGAAACTGGATGATTCATGTTATTGTGAATGTGAAAACTGAGACAAGAGCTTATGCAATGCACTATTATCACATATTCAACTTTTGATTTCAGATATTTACTTCTAATATTCTCATTTGTGTTTTTGAAATTTAATTGTTTGCGTAATATTTTACCAAAAAAATGTTTGAAATTGTAACCTTGCATGAAATTTTTTAAGATTTGATTTGGCAATATGAAGTTTGATCAGGAAGAGCAAGATAACATTGTGTTCAAGGAGCTTGAAAAGGGGGAAAATTTAAAAAAAAAAATTATGGCATTTATTTTATGGGAAATTCAACATGATAATATTAAAAAGCAACAAATTCTGCAATATTGACAGACTTACATTCTATCATTGCTCAACATTGTCCTGAATATGAAAAATCTTTTCCTGCATTTCTTTAAAATTTGGTAAGTACTTCAATGTGGTTGCATTTGAGAAACCAACTTTGCTATATATATTCTTCCCCAGAATTGTGCAACAAAGCAATCTATGAGGCCAACCAAGAGGTGCTTACAGTGAAATTTGCCAGAAGGAAAAAAATTGTTAGCTAGTTTTAACCCTACCAGGCAGTAGTGCATCAACGAAATTATTATTTTCAGCTCTGCAAAGAATACATACTTATCTAAGGAACAATGAAAATGAAAATGGACTGTCTTCCATATTCTTACTATCAGTGGAAAAGGGTAGCTGAAAAAATTTCAAAAATAGCCAGCATTTGAAGATTGTCATAAACATCTTCATAGAGAAGAATCTGCAAACTGAATTGAAGTACAAGCAGATGTAACAGGGAGATTAGTGAGTAATTTTTAATAATATTTGCTGTTTTAATTGTTTACATATTATAATTTGTTGATCATTTGTACAACTGATTTTTTAATTATTCTCATGTTCTTCAGAAAGTGGCGCTTATCCCTCGTTTGTTTTGAACTTACGGTATTGCAACCTACACCCCTGTCATATGGTTAAATTATCTGCCTTCCAAGTAAGCAGAATACCTTAATATTGAAATTTTAGCAATTTTGAAAACTTAAAATACATTGTTTATGATAAATTAAAATTCAGCAAAAATCTTGTCACTTAAAATTCCTCCTCTGCACTAGCCATTATCAATCCATAGTCTGCAGCATTCCCATCTGTATTTAAATTCCTACAGGAGGAGGGTAGGAGTGTCCCTGGCATTCTCCATTTATGAGGAAAATCACAGGGAGGGAAGATAGCCTGGCAGGAATTGAACCCTAGACCTCCTGCTTACAAGTCTTTGGCCTCCCAGGCGGTGTTATGTTAACTGACAGCCTGCCCCTTCCTGTATTTCATGGGGTTAAGAAGTGATTAGGACATTCAGCCAACATTACAAAAGAGAGAACTCTTGAAGCATTGGCAAGATTCTGTGCATGCAAATATCATTGAAGAAATATAATTAAACAAGCTCATTAAATCACTTCTTCAGCCTTCCTTACTATATAGTTTTGGCAAATATATTTCATGAAGCCATGAACGAGGCTTCATAAATATATTAACATTTTCAGTCGTCTCGGTTGTTGGTTTTCTAATCATATTCAAGTGGTGTTAAATCACTGGATCTCGATGATAAAAAGTAAGGAAGTTTCTTGCACTTTTGAGCATCTCTGGTACACAGATGTTGAGCTCATACCATTTGGACATGCAGATCACAGCTGACAAGACTGTAACCTTGGACAACTAATTCTCTTCAATTAAAAATGAATGTAGGAATCCACACAGTGAAACTATCATAATCTTGTCAAATTAAATATAAAACTAATTCTGTATTAATAAATTAGGGTAATTCCGTAGAATTTATTTATTTTTTGTGCTCCTCAGGCATTACTACTTAGCAGACAAAAATTAAAAAACATATTTTTATAAGATAATGGTGCATTTCTGCTGGCAAATATTATGGTTAAAGTTATCTTTTAGAACCATATACAAATGATTACTTTCATATAAAAGCAATTCATATGTATTCCTGTTGTTCGATTCCTGCCAGGACCATTCTCTCCAATGAGGGTTTTTCCAGGATTTCTACAGTGCTTATTAATGGCAAATGCCAAGAGGTACCTTATAATTGGGCCTGGAACATTTCCTTAAAAAAAATTTCCCCTATTTATCATTTCATCTCATGTATCACATTGTCCATTCCCTGTGTAGCCTCATTAGTAAAAACAGGCATTAAATAATATTTTTAAAAAGTGCTTTTTGAGGATTTGAATTTATTTCTCTTTACATCAACATACAACTTTAAATATAATAAGCTCTTCTTCACTTCCATAATAATAACTGACAATGTAAAATAAATACATATCATTATGACTATTACAGTATTTTAATTCTAAACACTTCAACTATTATTCTATACTTGTGAGTTACTTATTTCCTCAGGACTATATACACACACTAACACCCAGGTTATTGGTGTATAATAATCCTGTTAATGCTAATTTACTCCCATTCCCTCCTATATTCAATTTCTCTCTCATTAACTATCTGAACATTCTTTGTCATTTCGCCCTTGCCTTCTTAGTGAAATTGGAAAATCACAATGAGAATTAGCTGAACAGGATGGAAAAAATTCCCATTCATCTGTTATTTTGCACTTTTGTTATTTAATGTTGCACAGAATCACCTGAGAGTTATTTTCTGTTGGCCATTATCTCATTTGATTTGGTTGAAATGTTCTAGGTCTAATCTCATACTTGGTATGACTGTGTGAAGGAAAACGTACCTTAAAACAAAAAATGTGTGCCTCATTGTGTTGAGTGGCAGATAGTTGGTATGTATATAAGGTTAGTACAGTAAAACAAGACTTGTATAAGACAAACAAGGAACAGGGAGACCTTGTTTTACTATTCCAACAATAGATGGAGGTATTCTGAGAGTGTGTAGAGAAATAGAAGAGCAAAAGAGTAACTGTTTAGGAATTGAGCATGCCATTGCAGGTGTCAATGGAGTCTAGAGACACAGTGGATCATTTGTTTAAATGTTTAGTAAAGAATAACATGGATACTTATTCAGAGTCAGAAAGAATGTCTAAAGAGAGGAGATGGAGGGACTATGGATGAAAAGTGTTTCCAGACATTGAAAGTTAAGTCATCTTTAGAATGAATGAGTGTATGCATAATTTTGCTGAAGCATATTCAAAAATGGCTGGCCAAATGCCTCATTGCAAAGCACAAATTGAGTAACTTTTGGTTGGTATTGAAATATTGTTTTTGTTACAAATCTTATAAATTAAGCTATCTTTCCAAAATCAGCTTGTTTGTTGACTAGCAAGCTTTGTGGTTTTAATTTCCAGTTAGTGCATTGATTTTGTTGTTACCATGGAAATTTCAAATAGAGATAATTTAAAAGTATTTGTAATATTGTTAGTAATTCACATATTGTACCCATTTATTCAGTTTCAGGATTTTGTTTTAAAATACTTACCCACTTTTTGTCTCTCTGATTTTTTATATTTTAAATACTTCCAGCATGGAGATATGGAGCAGCGCGAGCGAGACATCATTATGAGACAGTTTCGTACTGGATCAAGCCGTGTATTGATCACCACAGACCTTCTGGCTCGTGGCATTGATGTACAACAGGTGTCATTAGTTATCAACTATGATTTACCATCTAATCGAGAAAATTATATCCATAGGTAAGAATTGCACATTGAGAAAGAGTATGGGAAGAGTAACCTTGCATTTTGCAAGTGGCAAATATGCACATTTTGTTAATTATAATTTTCAATGATGGTGTCATAAATAGGTTTCTAGGTGTGGTGTGTGTGGGTAATGTTATAACATCTCTAAGGCATTCTTTTACATTTAAGTGATATAAGAATTGTTACAAAAGTGAGGGACTGGTGTTATTTAAAGTGTCAAGTCAGTTGTCACGAGAAACTTGAAACTTGCTGAGTCACATCATTTCAATTTCATGCTGTAAACTCTTGGGATGTTTTGTCATACAAAATTAAAGATGAGCGGAATCAAGAACATTTCTGAATGAGTAGGTTCAATGTTATATACAATATGAGAATAGCTGTTTAATATTTTGGAATAGTAGTCTCTCCTTCTCTCAATATAAAGTAGCATCCTTCAGAACCAATCATGGAAGCAGCCTTGCTATGCTTCCTAAGAGATGACATCAGCCAGCTCTTTATAGGATGCACAACAGCTTCTTTCAATTCCCAAACTGGTGGCCACTCAGTGCTTTCTTCATAGTTAGAAACAGGGAAAAGTCGCATGAAAGAAGATCTGAAATGTACAGCTGGTGGCTCACATATATCACTTGATTCTTGAAGAAATTTCATTGTTTTCAATGTGCACAGATGCATTGTTGCACTTCAGCATTAATCCTCATTAATGAAACTGCAGTCTTTCTGTTATATCCTGAAGACCCTGGAGCGGCAACTTATAGTGTACCCGTTGGCAGAGACCCCTCTCTCTCCTCTTTTCTTCTTCTTTCTTGGAGTCCATGGTTCTAATAAAGCTACTTTCTGTGAAGAAACTGGCAACCGTCTTCCAACCTATATTTACACATCACTTAACCATCACTGAGCTTGTGATTTAGGAAGACCCAGATTGCAGACTGTCTCTTGATTCAGATTATAATGGTAAATCCAGCTTTCATCATCTATAAAGATATAGTAGATATATTTGGAGTGGCCATTATTGAAACAATGAACCAAAATCTGACACCATTCCACTCTCACTGCCTTTTGTTCTTTTGTGAGTTCATGGGTTACCCAGGATTAACAGCGTGCTCACAAAAAGATATTTCTTCAGGATTTCCAACACTGTGGTGAATGTTTAGACTTCTTAATCTCCCTGATTGTTCAGATTGTTCTTCACTAAAGCTTCTACATAAGCAATGTTTTCATTTGTGACTCCTGTTGCTGACACCCTGTGTACTCGTCTTTTTTTACTGTTCTTCCTTGTCTAAACGTGTTACAGTTACAGACTTTAGCAGAAGAAAGAGCAAATTGTGGAAAATTTCCAGGCATTCTTGTTGACTCAGGCCACACTTAAAATTTAAAAAAAAAAAAAAAATCATCATCATACTAAAACTCTGTCAAGTTTCATCTTGGAACATCAGACAGCAAGCACATGACTACAATTAATATTTTGCCATGCTTGCTTCTAAGTTCCACTATGGTTACTATAAGACATGCTCATTCCAGTGCTGTCATTAAGAAATTGCTCTCTCATAGTTTCTTCAAATCCCAAAGATTAAATAGTGACTATCATCAGACTAACATATTATTCTTATAAAAAAAGCCATACATTAATTTGCAGAAACAAACTTTAAAGGAAAGCAAAGAAAAGAGTTAAACCCCAAAAGAGAAAACACTGTTTTTATAATCTCTGTGAGTCCGAATATTAAAACACTCTTTTTGGTTTCACTTAATATTCCAACTCACAGAGATGATTAATGCGTGTTTAACTGTGTTCGATTCCAAATTGAACTAATATTGAACTGTTTTTTATAATTTTGCGCATTCCTTAAAATTCCTGAATTGCATGTTAATATATTTACATTGCCAGAGCAAAACAGCAGATGCTCTGCATTTCTTTATTATTAAAATGCCACATATAAAACAGCAAAGGTAATTTATATGTTACTTGACTTGCTTGTTAATCAGAGTGCAGAACAGGGGGAATGAACCACTCAAGTATACATGAGAGACCATAGAAAGATTCAACAGCTAGCATCCTCCAAAGATATTGGCCTCATAAAAATGTAAAAATAAATTATATATGTATATAAAATATGTAACTTTCTATGAAATGTATTTGATTGATTATAATCTGATGGGGCTGTTTCCTGCATAACTTCGTTGTTCAAGCATTTGGAATTGATATTGAAACTGTCCTGAAGTCAAATTATTAGCTCATCCACACAATCATCAATTATGCCAACATGGTTAAAGGAATCAAATGTTCATCCATATCTTCCTCTTCAAAAACGTTTCTTAGAGAATGTATAAATTCTGTAGCTAGACTATGCCTGAAAGCTGAAAGGATATGGTAACTTGATATTGCTCTGCAGCAAGCACATTCCAATTCCATACCTTCCTATGGTGTATGTAAAATGTTCTTTGCGTAGATTCAAAATAATAATCTCACATCATTGCTACATATTAAGGGTTCCGACGTGCCATATAACTACTGCATTCTCTGGACCTGTCTGTCGGAATCGTTTGCAAAGTGCATTATTGCAGGGCTATGTGATCAGCATACCAACACCCCATCAGCTGCCATTAGGAGATTACAGGTCTTATGATGCCATATCTTTATCAGTAGTACCCCAATTATCACAAAGCTGGGTAGGTGTTGATCTATATCTTAAATTAAACAATTTGTAACCGCACACCAAGAATGAAATCCAGAACCTGCCGGCCAGCATGTGAAATTGTGAACCACTAGACCAAGGAAGCAATCTGCAGGAGAGTATGAAGACAAACCAGTTAAGGCTCCAAAAGCACAACAAAAGAAAAGGACCCTGATCATTGCAATAAACAAAGTAGCAATGTTAATTTACTTTTTCACAGCAATTCTTTTCCTTTTGCAATTCTCCTCCACTAACTTGATAACTGTGATATGCCATCTTTTGTAAATCATAATAAAAAACTTTGAGCAACAGCAGATAACAGCTTGATATGCAAAGCAATATACATTATCCAATATGCACTTACATGTTTTAGCAGATTTCATTAATTTTAAAGCAAAAATAATTGTTTTATATTTTGTTAAAATTTCTTAGATTGAGATTTTATCGTTAATAACAACTCATAAAAGGTTAGAAATAGAATGCCTAACAACAATAAGCATTGTAGAAAATGGATTAAATAAGTGATCAGTCACTTAAATGTTGCTTATGACTAAAACATCATCACAAATCTCTATGAAAATTAAATATTTATTTAAAAAAAATTATATATGGAACTAAACACAGTGAAGCTAATCATTTGATTTAATTTTATGTCATCTAAACACTCTTAATGCTTCACTTGTCATAAAATGTGGTACATGTTTTGAAGACGTAAGTGAAGCATTACGAGTGTTTAGATGACATAAAATTAAATCAAAATATTTATTTGTTTAATTGATATCATTGTGTGATTCAGTTGAACTACACACTCTTAGAGCTTCACTTACTTTTCATAAATGTATGGAATTGGTTTCGAGAACATTTAGTTCCCATCTTCACCCAGGCTAAAGTTTAACTGTTGGATCATTCGTTGAGCTGTGGGAATGTATATTTTAAGAGCGTGTAGTTCAACTGAATCATACAATATTATCAATTAATATGATTAGCTTCACTGTGCAAGTTCCAATTTACGTTTAAATTTATTGTGTACAGATAGCAATATGGCCTGGTTCAATCAAAGCTCCACATGTCAACAAAATAATTTTTTTTACAAACATACTGGTAAATACAATATTTATAACATACAAATAGGCCTGAACAAACCCAATCCAAATCAAAAGTCCTCTCTCTCTTCATAGACCACATCCATTTGTTCTTAACTCTATAAAAATATTGCCCCCAGATTCCAAAATTAACTTTGATCACCAAGCATTTTTTTTTTTTTAGCTATATTTATTTACCTTCAATCATTTACCATTTGTCTGAATTCCCTTGTTCCTGAGCATTCTAACAGGATATGTTCTACATTTTGTACATTTCCACATATAGGACAAAATCCAAGCTGACCACTAGTACTAAAACTCCTCAATCTCCAAACTCCGGATCTAACCCATGCCATTCCCTCTCTCTCCCTCTCCTTATTGCGCTTACTAATATGTCTTTCATCTCCTAATAAAACATTAACGAACTCTTCTCCCACATTATAGAATGTAACATTTGCCCATCTATAACCCAAAACTTCACTTTAATCTGTTTCCAGAAACCTTTCACGATATAATCTCTTCTTAGCCATAAATCAACCGTTCATTCCTCTTGAACTCTTTTCCAACTTTGTGCACTCAATAACATTACCTATCCCAGACTCTTGTAATATTAAACATTCTTTTAACATGAAGGTTTGCGACATCTATTGTATCCTGAACCAAAGTTATTCCCTCCATCACACACACTCATACCATCTCCATTTCCAAGAGTGCTCCAGCATTTGCAACATTTTGTGGGATTCCTAACACAATCTTACATAAACTATTAAGTGCCCTATCTATTCAGTTCCAGCTTTCCTCTGTCCCTATATTTCAATGCCATATGATGTGTATAATAGATTTAACGAACTCTCTGGTATCCTCTTGGTCCGGTTAATTGAATTCAATAATCTCATCAAACATATTAATTGGTTTTGCTTTGACATCATACTTGAAGAAATTCTACTGGCAATCCATTTTTTTCTATTGCCTTATTCTTCTTCCCCTTCTGAACCTGCTTCAACATTTCTTCACAAGAAAACTCTCCGTCCAGCAACTCATTGTGTCTTAATTCCAATTTGAACCCTAAATTTAAATAAGCCTTTAAATTACTCCACTCTTTCTCCAGCACAATTGGCTCCCAGCCATAGCTTTTGTACAATTTCTTATAATTTCCAATATTTGTTGTACCTTTCCACTTCAATTTTTGTCTGTACTTCTAAGGCATTTTTTTCTCTCCCATTTTCATTTTTTTTCCAATCTAATAACCTTTTATACAAAACCCTTGACTCCATCAATCTTCCTCTATCCTCCTGAGCATTTTCTCTTCACTTAATTAAGGCACTCTTTACTAAGCTTCTCATTATCCTGCATTCATAATCCAATCGTCATTGTGATTTTTCTAATTATTCCTCATCCTTATGAGCGTCCTATTTCCTGCCCACTTAAACACAAATTCTAATAAACTTAGAGCCTCTCCTTTCTTGTCTAACTCACAATTCTATAAACACACAATCTTGCCATTACAGAATTCATAATTAAATAAAACTCTCCAGTCTGGCCCTGACTCCATTTGTATATGTCCACTTTCTTAGCAAGTTCCAATTTGAGTCTGGAACCTTCTTCTTGATATTTAATTTGCCCCTCCACTCCACAACTAGGGGAAAATGAGAGTTATTGCTCACTAGATTCATCACTTTGAAGTTACTGAGTCTAAAGACTCCCAGCCACAAACCGCAAAGTCCATAACACTTTATCTACTTGCACTAACAAACTTGAAGTCACCTAACTTATCAAGAGCCATTTTAAATCATCAAACCTTATGCTGACAAAACTGAACAAATTTCATCTTCATTTATTATTTTGTCCATATTATTTATAGTAACACTACCCTTATCTTGCTCTCTAGCTAAATCATCTAACGTACCCAATCGTTCACTTGCAGATTCCCATTCCTTGCATTAAAGCCACTCAGTAATAAAAATTCTACCATAGGAAATTCCTCTCTGATTTCTTCCATCTCATTTCCTAAGTAGTGGAAGAGGTCTGGACTGTAAAACTGGGAATTTCTAGGAAAATTATAAACTATTTCTGCACATAATGATAACTTCGCCCATATCACCCACATTACCCCTTCCATCTTTGATCTGACCCTTCCATTCTTTTCTGTATATCCACCCAAGGCTCTCCCCTTGGTATTCTTTCTTGAACACATTTTTCCCAAAAATTCAAAATCAATCATATTTCCTCTCACTCTCTAACCATGTTTCATCTAGAACTAATATGTGTGTGTGCCTTACCAACTAATGACCCAATGGAGCCCATTGACAAACTCCTTTTCAGGCCCTCCTAGTTCCAGAACCCCAATCTCACAGACCGAACCTCCTCAGCATACTGTGCAGAGTTCACTGTGTATCTGAATTCCTGCAGCTTCTTCCAATTTCTCAACTCAATTCCCCCAAGCCATTGTACCATGTTACCAGGTTCTAGGATGTTGTCCTGCGATGTTGACACAACACACTCCCATGTGACACCTCTCTCTTCTTTCTTTCACCACTTCTCCCTTGTCTGTTGAATCTCTCCTGCCCAGTCCTCATCCAATGATGTCCTCTTGGATGGAGATCCTGGAATTCCAGTCACTGCTCTTGCATCAACCTCAACCCTCCCCTCTCATTAAGCACACACAGTAATGTGTAAGGAAATGAAACTGGCATGTATTTTGTGCAACATAGGTAGAATTATGTTATGTTGATATGGAATTCATTTAGTGAGATTTATACTGCACTTGAAGCATGTCACCAATCATTCTATCTCATCATTTTACTACTTCACTGTTGATAGCTTCAAGAGTATAAATTCATATGGTTTTATATTGTTTTGTTACTGGCAATGTGGCATTTATATTATTGTATTTCTTTTATAATTTTTTTTAAACAATTTTGTCCTATATTAATGTAAACAACTTGTGCATTCCAACTCCATTACTTACATTACACCAGGACATGTTTTGGAAGCACTAGCTCTCAGCGTCACCTGTTGACCAACTGCTGCTACTTGAATTGTGACTGGATCCCAAGGAATTTACTGAGTTCATCCATGAGTAGAACATCAAAATTCATTGGGTTTTTTCTTTTTGAAAATGAAAATGTTTTCCTAACAGGATAGCTACATTGGGTTGTGAAGCTCGTTCAGCAAATTTGTGTCTGGTTTAGTTTCATAATTATTGATCCAAAGGTGAGCTGCCACTGCTGATTTGCTGATTTATCAACCTGCTTAAAACAAATATTCTTAAAGTGTTCTTTTGTCTGCATTTCTAAATTTCTCTTCGTTTTTCCTGATGTATTTGTAATCACGTTCTGCACATTTGATATCCTAAATTCTTAAATTTCTATTTTGTTAGTATGGTGTCTTTTAAATTTCAACCTAAATAATTATTATTATATTTGTTCCTTGGGGCTAGCTTTATGCCAAATTCTTTGAATATCCTCTTGAATTTGTTATGGTAAGTTGGATGGTATGTGAAACTTTTGAATTTACAACTTTCCTTGATGTTGTTCAGTGTGAAATCTTCTCTTATAATTTTTGTCTTTTAAATTTATTGATAATTTTTATTACTGTGCTGGCAAGAAAACAAATATTGAAGAAAAATGGTTGCCTTACATTCCTAGATTTAAAAATTGTAAGAAATGGAGATAGACTGAACCTTGTAGGGCTAACTTTATGCCAAATTCTTTGAATATCCTCTTGAATTTCTTGTGGTAAGTTGGATGGTATGTGAAACTTTTGTATTCATAACTTCCTTGATGTTCTACAGTGTGGAATCTTCTCTTATAGGTTTAAATTATTTAAAAATTTATTGATAATTTTATTACTGTGCTGGCAAGAAAAAACAAATATTGAAGAAAAATGGTTGCCTCACATTCCTAGATTTAAAAATTATAAGAAATGGAGATAGATTGAACCTTGTAATCCATAGAAATTATAGAGAAAACATTAAAAATAATAGTTATAATTCCACATAAGCATGCAGTGTTTTATAGCTTGGCACAAAGAATAATTAATATTCCACTCACAGAAAATGGAATGGGTATAAAATGGAATACCAACAGATAATTAATACAGCAATAACTGATTGTTTGAACAAAGACGCCAATTATCAATAAATTAAAAAGACGAAAACCTATAAGAAAAACTACCACACTGAAGAACACCAAAGAAAGTTGTGTATTCAAAAGTTTCACATACCATCCAAATACAAACAAATTCGAGGATATTTGAAGAATTTGCCATAATGTTAGCCCAAAAGAACAAACATATCAATTTCTTAGGTTGTAATAAACCATACCAACACAACACAAATCAGGAATTTATGAAATCAAATGTGCAGGTTATGATCAGAGATACATCAGGAAAACAAAGAGAAATTTGGAAATTCAGAGGAAAAAACTCTTTAGGTATATTCGTTTTAAGCAAGTTGTTAAATCAGCAGTGGCAGCTCATTTTTGGACCAGCAATCATGAAATTAAACCAGAGTCAAAGTTACTGAAAAGAGCTTCACGACCCAATGGAACTATCCAGTTAGGAAAAGATTTTCATTTTAAAAATTAAGCAAAACCTAATGAATTTTGGTATTCAGCCCATGGATGAACTCGTCAAGTTCCTACTAGAACCAGCAGAGACTGCCACAAAAACACCTTAGGATCTAGCCACCAATTTGAGTAGCAGTAGTAACTAACAGCTACTGATGGGAGCGAGTGGTTCTGTAACATATCCGAGTGTTAAGTAAGTAAATGAAGTTAGAATGAACAAGTTGATTACATTAGTGTAGCATATATTACCACTCCATTGTCTACAGCTTCGTAAGGATAATTTAATAAATGTTGTTCCTGTTACTTTATTTGCAAACAGAAATCCTTGATGTGTACTTGTTTCAGAATTGGTCGTGGTGGACGTTTTGGCAGAAAAGGTGTAGCTATAAATTTTGTCACCGAAGATGACAAGCGTACTCTGAAGGACATTGAACAGTTCTACAATACTACCATCGACGAGATGCCGATGAATGTAGCAGACTTAATATAAGTCTCTAGTGCTGTTCTGTGTTGCCTCGCGTTCTAATGGTGTGAGTATCGAGGTTCTGGTCACACCTAAGGTTTTCTGGACAGCCGTGATTTGTGACTTGTGAATTCTCTGTCGATGCCCATGAGCATGTGATGAGTACTTTATATCTTGGGAAGCCAGAGATAGTGCCACTCTGGTATTCTCACTAGACTCAAATTTTGGGTGAAGTGGGGAGTCAAACCTCTTGTTTATGACAGCAATCTCTCCAGCAGATTTCTGTCTTAATTGCGCTTGATCTATTAAAAGATCCTGCATATTGGTATTGGTCGTGTCGTGTTTTTAAAACTAAAAATAAAGAGGTGTCATTTATTTGTAATTAAATTAGTTAAATGTTTTTGAATTTAATTCCAATTGTATTATAAGTTTTAGATATTGTGTAAGAGAAAGGTTAATTTAAATAATTATTAAAATAACTTGACTCATTTACAGAACTAGGATATCATTCACATTTAAAGATGTTTACTAATTCTTTGATAGAGCAGCCTGCCTTGCTGGAATTCTTACTGGATAAAATGCTTCTACAGTCTCTCTTTACCTATCTTGCACATATAGTGCTTTTCTGGGTAGATGGTAGGTTATCCATTCTTCCAACATATGTTGTGCGGTGTGTTACACTTAACTTTGCCTTAATGGATTGGTATTCTCAAAAGACAATGGGGGAATTAACGGATCGAGAGGTGGCAAAATTGAGAAGAAAGTTTCTTTCTCTCTTACAGTCTGCAAGCAAAACCTGTGTGTTATGTTTGCACATAAAAGTGTTTTGTTGTTTAGGCAAGTGTTTAGTAGGCTTTTGGAAAGGATATTTTAACCAGAAAAGATGCAAGAGACGGGTATATTGCAAGTTTAGATTGCAAGAATATCAATTTTGTATGATCTTATTTAGCATATTAATAAATATTACCAGAAAGCTAACTTTTTGTGGTAATTTTTAAGAGTGCATGAAACCCTGTTTGAGCTTGGATTGCATTGTTGAAAATAGAATCATGCTATACAGGGTGTTGTAGCAAATGTGGGATGGTTGTGTTTATTTGCTTTTCTGTATTTACAGGCATTTTTGGCCAGTCCACCAGTGGGGAAGAAATATTTGGAAATAAAGATCAAAATTTCCTAATTGAAGTCCAGCAAACAGTGGTTTTTCTTGATATGTGCATTTGCACTACCCAATAATCCCTCTCCCTTATATGGTAAAATGATTATGTAGATCCAAGAATAAAAACAAAAAATTTTGAATTGAAAAAATGTAAGAGTAAAGTATGTGTTCATGCTTATATTTACATTTTATTTTATAGGTTTTTTATATTTATAGTATATTTATTTTTGATGGATTTACAATTTAAGATCATAGCTCAAGGCTTTTATGAACCAGTCTCATGTTATATGTGGAATTTATATTACATACTCTTTACAGTTACTATTAAATTTGTAAATAAAATGTTAAAATTCACTAAGTTATTTGATTAAGGGGTTTCAGGCTCTGAATATTCATTAGAGTTTGAATATGAAGTTGTAAATTAAAATTGAGTTCTCATTTGATTGCATCGTTGCAGTGCTAATAGCTGTGGGTGCCATGTCATCACAGTACATTTTATCATGATCACAAGGAATCTAAATCTGTATAAGATAACGCTGCAAAGCAGTTCAGAAATATATGGGAAAACCAAATCCTTGGTTGATTGCAGCTTGCTTTCACATGCAATACTGAATTATCACCCATGGTAAATATTATTTTCCTTAAAATGTGCAAGATATTCATGTATTACATAAATGCATTATATTTTGATTTTTATGTTATGGAAAACATCATGCTAAAACTTAAATGTTTCATACCAGTTGTAATATGTAGCAACATTTTTGGCAAGAAAATAATATAATTGTTATTATTAGTTGCACTACACACTCTTAATGCTTCACTTGTCATAAAATATAGAACCGGTTTCGAGATCATTTCGTTCTCATCAGCTAGGCTAAAATTCATTGATATACTCTTCAATATCCTTTTTCAAGTTATAAAAATTACAATTGAAGTTATTCAGGTTATTGTAAAATTCACTGTGCAAGTTCCAATTTAATTTTTAATTAAGAAAATATTAGTTTCTTCACAGATCAAATAATTATAACATGACTTGTGAAAATAAGAAAAGACAGGCAGTTTGCATTTATGCTTAATATCTGAGCAAATACCATAAAAATTTCATGTTTTCATGTAGCATCAGTTGCACCAGAAACTTGTACAGCTTTATTTGCTTTTTTGTCAAATAAAATTTATGGGAAAATTATTTCATAAATGCAAAGCAAATAGTCTGAAATCTGTACTTACAGAATGGTTACTGTGCAGATCCTCGGTGCACCTGTATTAGAGTGGAAAGCTACTGAACACTTGTCCTATGTCATAAGTATCTACATAATAAAATTTTAGTGTGAAACGTGTTTACATCATAATGGTTGGATTTAGTTTCAAGAAAAGGAGAAAAAATTATTTGCAACATTGTGAATTTAGGGAAGCAAAGTGATATCATGTAATTCCTTATTGACTCTTGGGATAGATATAATTATTGTTACTCATTAGGTCTTAAAATTACTTTAAGAATGTATTTCATTGTGGCCAGATTTGCATACAGAAAATGTAATCATTAGTGTTTAATTTCATGGTTTATATATTGGTAAGTGATCACTGATTGGCAACAGAGACCATGTGTGAGTAAGATGCTGTGCCTTATTCCTCATGTGTGTTTAAAAAAAAAAAAAAAACTGTCCTAAATACTGATGCAAGATAATGCCAACAAAAGTGACTACAGGTAAGCATATGAAGGGATGTGCAACTTAAAAAACTTTAATAAAACTACCCATTAGATTACAATATTGTAACATAATGTACTTCTCAAGAGTTTTCCAGCCCTTTAGGGAGGGGATCAGTTAAAACAATTTAAGCCTGCATTCAATCTTCCAAGAGAAAATATCATTTGAAGGAATTGCAAACATGTTTGCTTAAAATTTTAACAGCTGGTAGAGATGTTTCAAAGATAGCAATATGCTGCAGAGCTGGAAGGGCAATGGCCAACACTTCCTGTTTTCCACACTACAGTCAGTAGTATCATCTACCAGCTAAAGGAGAACTGTCATGTTACCTGTAAACAGTGAGAAACATAAAGAAGACATCAATTTTATGCAAAACTTTATGTAACATTATTATAGTTGAAACAAAAACAGCTTGGATATTTCCTTATGTTAGCCCATACAAATATGACCTAAATGTTGCTATTCCTGAATTGCTTGGGTTGTTTTCTTCTATCCTCATGCTTTTTCCTTTCCCATAGGTAATTCTGAAGCTCAGACGAAGGTCCAATAAGGCTGTAATGCTGAACCTACCATAATTAGTGGCTGCCTGGTATAAATGGGGCTCAGCCTGTCTTGCACATGAGCAGTATTGATTTTTTTATGTACTGTATGGGAGATCTTTAATGGAATTACCACTTCCATCGTAGGCTAACTTTTGTCTCAGCCCATGTTTGCCCTCTTCTGAGATTTTGTAGAACCTGAAGTCCAAAGGGAGGATCAGAATGTAGACATTTTTAAATACTGAATTTATTTCTCTTATACCAACACATAATTTTAAATATTACATTAAGATCTATGTCTTCATCAATTACTATTAACTGACAATATAAAATAAATACATATCATTATGACTATTACAATATTTTAATTCTAAACACTACATCCAACTATTATCCTATACTTGCGAGTTACTAATTTCCTTACACACTAACACTCAAATTATCGGTGTATAATAATTCTGTTTCTAATTTACTCCCATTCCCTCCCCTATTCAATTTATCAATCATCAACTATCTGATTATCCTTTATTTCTCCCTCACCTTCCCTAAATACACTGTAAATCCATAAATTATACTTCTAAGGTTACACTTCTTTCTACAGTTCCTTCCATTCTTATCCATTTCTCTCACTTTTTTTTTTTTTTATCTTTCTCTCCTTTACAGTAAAAATCTTCCTAAATAATCTTTATCCATTTTTTTTTATTCCAAACCATTGCCATAACTTTGATTGCAGTGTAACAAACAATGAAAATCTGCATTGGTTTTTCCACACATTAAACCATTTCCTATTCCTTTTATTATATCCCAGTCTTTTTAAAATAATAAACTCCAGTTCTAGGCCAAGCAAACCCTTCTCTTTTTATTTTTCCCTGTGAATTCGCTGGAAAGAATATACACCACCACAGCAGAAGCTAAAATGTATGGATCAGAAATTTGGGGTGTAGAGTTTGCATGGAAAGATTGAATAATTGAAGTTTTTGGAAATTGATTTTAGGTTTACCAACATCCCCAAATGGTATAGCAAAGCTAGAATTAGGTAGATATTGTGCCAAGAAAAAAAAAACCACAAAAAATATGAAATATTTATTCAGAATTACCACATGAGAAGAGTGATATTATTAAAGAATGCAGGAGAAATATAAGTGGTATTTCAAAGTGCAGGAAATTTTTGCAACATATATTTGGGAAAAGTATGAATAAATTGGGAATACCAAAACAGAGGATTTAAGATTGGAAGATATTGAATGACAAGAAATAAGAGGAAGAGGGGAAGATTTCATTGAGACATTATAGGGAAATTAAAAAAAAAGGGGGTTTCAAATATAGTATCTTGCTATTTTAGTTGAATTGTGGTATGGTAATGGGGAATAATGAAATTATTTTATTTCAACAGTAAATACAAATTGCTATGACTGAAACTTATTCTTAAAATCACTTTAATCATATTTTAGTTACATGGGACTGAATCCTCGTGACAGATTGGTTCATTTCTATGCAATTATCATCTAGCAAAATGTGCAGTTTATTAAAATTGCATGTTGATGTAAAGAGAAATAAATTCAAAATACTAGGATTATATAACGAGTTGCAATGAAAAGGGACTGGGGGTTTGAGCTCGTATACAGAATTAAGAGCGAGTCATGGAAAATAACAGTATTGCATGTAATTTAATTGTATAATAATTATTGATGGTCACATTGCAATAATTTTGTGGTTTATTTAACAGAAATATTTTCCATTAATTTCAACATCCCATGGCTCAGTCTACCTTATATACAAAAATGCTTAATCACTGCTGAAACTTGCTTTAAGAAATCACAAAAAAATTTATTATATAAGAGAGAAAAGGAAACACTCGAGAGGAATGGAAATTCCTCCCACTCAACAAGAATGGCAGCCAAAATTTAAGTGAATAGTGCTGTGCTCTCTGCACGTGAGGGAATCATAATATGCTATAAACATTGTTCATTTGATGGGTGGGTCTTTAGTTGTTTTACAGTATTTAAATTTCAGTTTATCTGTGTGTGAAACATCTGTTTGGAACTTTGTGCCGTAAAGTACATTATGGAATATTACGGGACATTATATTTATGTTAATACTAAACTGCTTATTTGCAAAATGTGACAAAATATTACTATCATTTGGCTGAAGCTTGAGTGAAAAAGTAGTAAATAACCCTCAAACTTAGACAGCGCTGAAGGGCTTAGACTTTCTTGACAAATGCTGTATCATGGTCTGGTGTATTTTGCTTTAAGAACTATATATGCTGGGAACAAATATTACATTGTACTTTCTTTTTTGGAATATCCCTAAGATCTCTTAGCCATAAATAACGGTGGAAGTAAAACCTGACTAAATATGACTGCATAGTGCTAGATTATAAGTGCAGTGATTAAATTAAATTTATATTATTAGGATAGAAGCACGAGAATTATAGCTTTAATTCCACCGGTATGGAAAGGAAAAAATGAGTATAATTGAGATAATTGTATATTTTTGTAGTTTGTTAAAAAATAAGTATGTTTTTATTTTTTTCTACGAGAAAATTGCCAGTTTTAGAGGAAAGTTTTGGAAGTGTCACACATTTAGACCTGGAATGCTTCTTTCTCAGATTATCATTTCATCTCGTGTATCATCTACCCACCCACATGATGCATCAAGTAGTAAAAATAAAAGCTAATGTTGGGAAATAAATATGGAATAAAGCGCAACTGATATTCCATGCCACGAAACTCAAATTTACCACCCATTTCACACCCTTATAGGGACACTAATAACCATAGGTGCCAAAGTGTCAATAAAATAAACTCAACATGCCATGAAACTTGTGTAATAATGATTTATGTTTTCATGGCTAGCATCTAGTAGAACAACCTTGTACAAGATTGTAGTGCATAATCTAAAGGAGATATGAGATCTTTTCAAAAAATTCCGGAACATTCGTAATTTCGCACCAATGGAGTGTTGGCGCGAAATGTGGTTGGCATCCCTGCACACGTCTGTGTTTAATGTGTATCTGCGAGAAGTTTCATTATTGTATGTCTGTTAGTTATTCAGTACTGTATTGAGTAGAACGTTGTGTCGCACAGTTTGCGAATTTCGAGGTGCAAAGTTAAGAGGAGCAACGCGTCTTTGCGTGAAATTCATGAAAACCTTTACAGAGACACACCAAATGATGCAGGAAGCCTACGATGATGAGTGCCTAAGCCGTACTCGATGTTACGAATGGTTCACGCGGTTTAAAAATGGCCGGACGGAAGTTAAAGATGACCCTCGTTCAGGACTTCCTTCGACGACGCTCATGTCAGGAACGTACGAAATTGTGCGTGCCAATCGAAGACTGGCTGTCCGAGAGATCGCAGAAGAATGTAACATTTCAGTTGGATCATATCATGAAATCCCGACACATCATTTTGGAATGCATCATGTTGCCGCCAAGTTCGTCCCACTGCTCATGAGTCAAGACCATCTGTGAAGAACTTTTGGATCGCACAAATGAGAATGAGATGTTCCTTACGAGAATCATAACTGGTGATGAGACTTGGGTCTACGCTTACGATGTTGAGACCAAGGTTCAATTTTCACAATGGGTCGGGAAAGGTTCTCCAAGACCAAAAAAAGCTCGTCATGTCAGGTCAAATGTGAAAGTCATGCTGATAGTTTTCTTTGAATTTGAAGTATTAGTTCATCATGAGTGTGTGCCACAGGGACAAAGCATTGATGTTACTTTCGGGACGTGTTGCGACGCCTGCAAGAAAATGTGAAAAATAAACGGCCTGAAATGTGGCGAGACAATTCATGGCTCTTGCACCACGATAACGCACCCGCACATTCATCTCTATTGGTGCGTGACTATTGCACAAAATCGAAATCACTGTGCTGCCTCATCCTCCGTTCTCTCCAGACTTTTTTTTTTTCAAAGTTGAAAACCCCGTCGAACGAACGAAGATTCGCAACGATAGACTTGATAAAAAAAATCGCAGACGGCGCTTTGCGCGATCCAGAAAGAGGTGTGCCAAGACTGCTTCCGGAAGTGGAAACGGCGTTGAGAGCGGTGTATCAATTGTGGAGGAAAGTATTTCGAAGAAGACCATGTAAAAGGTAAGCGTAGAAAAATTTTGTGGTAAAGTTCCGGAATTTTTTGAATAGACCTCGTATGTCAAGAGTGAAAATCTAGGCTGGGCAACTTACTGTCCATGCAAATAGATGTGAGCAGTAAGATTCACACGGACGAAGACAGTTCAGGGAAACCGAGATGATAGTTACATATACATGAATTAAGTCACTTATGTCCCATCCAGGGCCAAGGCCTTGGGAGTAGGGGGGGGGTCATTGATTTCTCATATGGTGAACTAGTCCACATGAACATAAGATTTATTGCTGTTCCAGTATATCAGAGCTATTTAATGACCATCACACCATTTACACAGTTTATGAAATTATAGATGGATATGCCCAGGGATTAACTTTTTATGTGATCACTTAATTACTATTAATTGCCACACATGATGCTCGCGTTATTACGGTGTTGGACAGACTAAAACCGAAGCTTGCTAGCCTCCATTTGCATGGGCAGTAACACGTTACTGTCTCAGGAATTTTTTAAATGTTTAACGCCCTATTTTACTGAGGCACCACAGGCTGGTCTCTGGAATGTCCAAGATAAATAATGATTAGAGTTTTTAAGTAAACTACTCAGAACTGTTTATAAGGTCACTATTGTAATGCTTTGGTTTCTTTTACAAAAAGCAAAGTGCTTTAAACTCTGTATGTTGTTGTTTCTCTCTCTCTCTCGTTAAGAAAGGAAAATCTAGCAATATTTCTGGCTAGATTCAAATCACATTTTGTAAATATACATTGAACCTAAATCTTTTTTGCTCTGCAGTTCTGAAGTTGGTGTGAATTTCCTCCCAGTTAATTTGGGAAATTGAAATTGGAAGTTGAAAACTTAAAGAAATTATCCTTTGATTACTATAATTGCAATATGCCTTTCCAAATGCAATTATTAATGCAAAAAATAATAATAAATGAAGAATACTTCGGATAACGGAATTCTACAGTGCTTTCATATTATGTTCATCTGATAAAACAGCGGAGAAGCAAATGCTAATAGAGTTGGGAGCAGCTATTTGTGCGGGTCTTAATTGGCTACTACGCAGTGTCCTGGAAGCATGCTGTTTGCTTGAGAAAGGGAAGAAATCATACATATACAGTTAACTAGGATAGTTCGCTATGGAAGATGACAGTATTATGTGTTGCATGAATATAAAATACTTACAAATTCTTTAGTCGCTATCACTTTAGTCGTCTTCTGACTGATTAAGGTTGACGATGATCTGTTCAGTCACACCCTCTTACCAGTCTCGCTGAAAATCCTTGTTTTGCAGTCTTTCTGCACGTCTTACTGTTTTCCCCACACTGAAATTGTTACACTGTCATCTGCATCCTGTGTAAGTTTTTCTACAGCAACAATTTTGAAAGCTATATTACTGTTGGCAACGTAAAGCTTTACCCTTAACCAAACGAGCTCTACAGGATTATAACGTCAGTGATAAGGTGAAAGTCTCACTATGCGATGACCACGATTCCTTACGATGTCAATTTCGTATGTTTTGCACCCTGACTTGTTCTTTTTTGGCAATGTAACAATTCCGCGCTTGTCTGTGTTCCAGAATGCGGAATTTTCTTGCTGGATAGCGAACCAATAATGTCCGCTTTCCTGGTGTTTGTGCAAGAAACTTTATCTACTGAAATGAACGGATGCTGGCATTATCTATAACAATGATAGAGTTAGGTGCAATATGGGGTAATAATTGTTCCTCAAACCATTTTCTGAACATAAAGTATGTCATTTCAGAACGATGCTCTTTAGCAGTTGATTTAGTTCTGAAAATTAACTTACATTCTGGAAAAAAACCGACATGGCAAACAAAAACTGCCGCCCTTTACTAATTGGAACTTTGACCCACCAGAGCAGTCCTCACATGTCCAGCACATCTTCTTTGAATGGTTCTGATTCACCCACGTCCCGTCTAAATAATAAACATTAGATGTGGCAGTCTAATTTCATGCATGGCTCCAAAAATACAACCCTAGCAGCGATTATGTCACCTCTTTCCAAAAGAAGCTTTCTCCCATCGTTACACTGCCTATATTTAAAGTCCATGTCCTTCAAAATACGCAGCAAACCCAATTGAATTCTTCATTTTCACTGCTAGTTTATGAGTAGAACGAAACGCCGCGTTCTTATACTCGTACATGTTAAAAAGCAAGGTACTAGAACAGTCGTCTAGACCATACGATTTTCCCCTGGTGGTCTTAAAAGAACATAACCACCATCATTTAGGGATGATCTTGCTTCTTTAGCAGTTTTCTGCGCCGTTCTTATACCAATTCCACAGACTGCAGACGTACGTTTTGGCACGTGGCAACATCGTTAGCTGAGCTGCTGGCCACGTGCTGTGTATCGGCTGCCTCCTTCTTAAAGAAATGGTATTTCACGACCCTAGGGCAAGTTTCCTAGCTTGCCACCTTAGTTGATGTTTATCCCTAATCCATATTTTAACTGCAGCCATAGCAGTTCGTATACCGCGAGCTCAGGGACAAAGAAGGTGTGTCAAAATCCCCTTTTGCCAACTGGTCTGCTTTTTCATTCGCATAAATGCTCTGATGCCCCAGCATCCACCGCAGTTCGAGTGTGTTGCGAGATGCAAAGGCATTTTGACACTCCCATATCAGATTTGATTTCACCTGGCAAGAGTAACATGCCTTTAAGGCATTTTGGCCTTCTGAGAGGATGAGAATTAGTTTTTGGTGATAACCCTCCTCAAGTCCTCTATAAACACAGTTCAGTAAAGAAATACTTCTGCCTGAAAAACTGTGCAATATTTACTAAAGCTTGTGCTAAAGTTGGACATTGGAGATAGGCCATATATGCCTGCATCTGACTGTATCCCTTCAAGAGATCCATCGAAATAAGAGAGAAGGTCCATAAGTTTCCGGCCTAACCATTTTGTAAGTATAATAAAGACAAAAACTATATTTCACTTTTCAATATAGTACCCTTTATTGCAATGCACTTCTTCTCACATCTTTGAATTAACACTTCACCCCCCCCCCCACCCAAATAGTGAGAAATCTTGTCTGCAAAATGGGCATAAACAGCATCCTTTTCTTCGTCACACTTAAAGTTCCTTCCTCGAAGACCCTTCTTGAGTTTTGAGAAGAGCAAATATTCAATGGGAGCTAGATCTGGGCTCTTCGTCTTCAGTGCTTTCTTGACCCATTTGAAACATATGACCCATTCTCGATACTCCATTTTGAACATGTTACAATCTTCTACACATAGCCTTCTTTATGCAACTATATTTGAACAACTGAATGCAGCAGAGCAGAAGTTACAGCTGAAATTATTTACTTAACAGATAAGGTATGACACCAGATAAGGGTTTTGTGAAGGCGATAATTCTTATTGGTCAGGCCGCAACTTATGAATCTACCTTCATAATTGGTTATGTTCTTTAACGTACATGGTTCCTTCCATCCAGTCTTCTCATGATTCGAGGGTTACCTTAAATGGAGGGAAATTACAATAATGAGTATTCATTAGGTCAGATCTCATCCTCAGTTCTGGAATATCCTGGAAATTTAGAATGGAAGTGTATTCAATTGCTGCAAAGCTATTTCTCCAGTTCCCTGTGTGCACCAAGCAATATGCAATAAGCCTAGCCTCCTCTTGTAAATAGACATCCATGGGAGGGAGACCCAACAGAGTCTGCAGTCCAATGTTGGAAGTATTTCTGAAGGCCCCTGCAGCACATAGACATGCTAATCTTCTTAACTTGATAAGCCTATCTGCTATATTGTTTTTAAAGTTGTCCGTCACCAAACATTGGTGCTGTAAGATATTTGGCACCTGTCTATTGCAATATATAGCCTATGGCTAGTGTATGGTTTGAGGCCCCAGGGGGATCCATTAGTGCGTTTTGGGGTTACAAGAGACCGCCAGGCTCTCATATTATTTATAGGAATGTTCCAGTTCAGTTTCTTGGCCAGCTCAAGACCTAGTTATTTAACTGACTCAGAATGTTCCAAGATTGCGCATCCTAGTTTAAAATTTCATAGACCTTTTAAATTTCTCCTGTTAGTAAATCAAGCAACAACTGCTTTGAGAATTGATAGATAGACCCTCCTGCATGCACTAGCTGAGAATTTTCCTCCGCCTACAATTCATCATGTCTAACTGAGACTGTATTGGGAAATTTCCCAAAAATTATCAGTGCTATGTCATGTGCATAGCATTGTATATAATATCATTCCCAGGTCATGTCTTGGAGCAAGCTATCCACCAAGAGACTCCAAAGAAGGGAGGAAAGATTACCCCCTTTGTGGACAGCCTCTTGTTTCCCCAAGAAGGGGAATATTTCTAATCCTGAGAATAGAATTTATACACCTACAAAGAATGTTATTGACTCCATATTTCTGAGCAGCCAAAATCGTAGACTCAATCAGTCTTTCCAAAGTCTTTAAAACGAATGATCCAAGACTAATTGGTTGATAAGCCTTAGCTTTAGTGTAATTAATACGACCGTGTTAAGGAATAAAACTACTCTGATAGCTCTTCTGGCCTGAGAAATATATGTGAAGGCTATACTGGCCGGAAAGAGGTTACAGAGAAGGATATACAGCGAGTCATGTCCTTTCTGCAACAAAGCAGAAAAGATACCACCTTCACCTGGCAACTTACATGGATTAAATTTATTACTGTCCATTTATCAGTTTGTATTGTGGCTACTTGGAGTCCAAATTCCCAGTCCTTCTGCGAAGCTCTTATTCTAGAGTTTTCATAGTGTCTGAGGATTCAAAAGTGTTGTCATCAAATATGCACCCGGAGAAGAGTACCTCAAAATCTTTTGAGTGTTTCTTTAGCTGAGCACACTTAAACTTGCATATTGCTCTTACGGGGTTTATAGAATCGTAAGTCAAATCTCTGTATAACATGGCTGCCTCTGACAGGCTAGACATTTTCTTGCAGGTTGCCCAAGAAGACCTTTTGGAATTACTATTATTATAGTCTGTGAGGGATGTACGCAATGCCCCCAGTCATAAGTTCTTTTTTTTTTTTTTTTTTATACTTAAATGTAAATTGGAGCTTGTACAGTGAAGCCAATCATATTAATTGATATCATTGTATGATTCAGTTGAACTACACACTCTTAAAGCTTCACTTACTTTTCATAAATGTATGGAACCGGTTTCGAGAACATTTAGTTCAACTTTAAAGTTGAACTTTAGCCTGGCTGAAGATGGGAACTAAATGTTCTCGAAACTGGTTCCATACATTTATGAAAAGTAAGTGAAGCTTTAAGAGTGTGTAGTTCAACTGAATCATACAATGATATCAATTAATCTTTTTGCCTTGTTAAAGAGATGTTTCACCCTGCTTTTCTTATGTTCAAGGTCTTTAGTCCACCATAGCACTTTCTTAGATTTTATCCATGATTGCATGGGACAATTATCATGATAGCTGTCAAGCATTACCTCTTGGATAAGGGAGGCTATCTTGATGATATCACCGAAAGATTTAATCTTGTCAATCTGCCCAATCCTACCTGAGAGATATATAGGGCCCCCAGCATGTTCTTGTGGGATTCCTGTAAATATTGACATTTTACTACATTAACATTAAATGATATATTGTTGTGGTCCAATAGTATGGTTTGTCTGAGCCTCCATTCGGTAATCTGAGTAGTGATATTCTCCATGCAAAAAGTGATATCAGTAACATCCTGTCTTATGCGATTTGCAAACGTAGACTTATTACCGACATAAAGTATATGTAGATTATTAGAAAGCAGAAAGTCTTAAAAGTACTCACCCCTTTTGTTGGTTATCATTACTGCCCTAGATTTCGTGATGAGAGATGGTTTCATGGTAAGGTGTCCTTTCTGAATGCAGGTGCGACCAATTGTTTTAGTTCTTCAATAGGTGATTACCATTGTTGAAGAGGAGATAAACAGAGCCCAGCAATATGCCCTTCTTCCCTTCTCCTATGTTGCAATCAATTTCCACTACACTGAAGTTCTATATTGTTCATAGTGTTCAAAAAGTCAATATCCTTCATTAACTGTCTGGTCTGAGGTCCATCAAATACAACTTGCTTTATTTTAGCCTCAGACTATATTTATGGTTTAAATACTTGACGCACAAGCCATTCTTGTCTAATCAAGTCTAGGCAAGGAAATTTTGTTAACCCACCCTGCTGACCAAGTAAGAACCAAAACTTTTAGATGTTCCAGGTATTTAATTTTTTCTAATTTGGATTTCCAGGCTTAACATTAAAATATGAAAAATATACTTTCTTACCAAATGAAGTAATATTATTCTTTTATTTTTAACAAGTACTAACAGCATATGAAATAGAAATTATTTGGATTATGCACACATTGCTGTATTGGTATTCCACAGCTTGAAACCATCTTATTATTAGTTCTCTGGCACTTTATACACAACACATAGAAAAACTAAAATATAGCACTAAACAACAAATACACTATTGACTACCATGGATAATGAATTTTGACTGCATTTATGTGCTTTTAGACTAAGATGCAATCACTTACCCTAACTTCCTGGCCATGTGTTGATAAACTCCAGTTATGCTGGAAACTTTAAACACATAGCAGAGAAATGATAAGAAAGTAAATAAGAGTTGCTTTGGTTTACATTCTACAAAGATATTTTTATATATAACTTGTGTGTACTAAGTTATTCATGTTTTGCTTTTTTTTTTAATTTATTTATTTACGGATGCTCTTTAACATATAAGATCATCAGCGTCCCATTCAAACCAGGGCGTGAAATGGCCAATAAATTTTGCTCAGAGGCCTCTTCTTTCAGGCTTGAGGTTCTTTATTGTGCTGTAAATGTACGACACGGGACCCACAGCTTTACTTCCCTTCTAAAGGAAGTCATACTTAGGATTTTTACGCCCCAAAAAATCCATTGTTCCTGGCCAGGTTTGAGCCTGCGATCTTAAAAGTCAAGTGTGGTTATCACTACACCACTAGGACCAACTGTTTTGCTGTTGTATCATTATCATAGCAATAAAGCAGCATAATCAATAGAATGTCATATTACAAAAATTCTGTACATGTTGCAAAAAAACTGATATCCTTTTCCAAATCAGCAGGCCATTTTCCATATAAATTATTTATTTTTACCAAGACAGCAAACTTATTACAAGCCAATATAATTGGATTATGTACATAGATCACCTTATGGTTTGGTAAATTAATTCATAAATAAGTTTAGGCATGCTATTAAGTGAAACTCAGGTAGAAAGTTATTGTAATTAGGTGACCTTAATATTTAACTTGGATAATTTCAGCATTTATTATAAAAAACTGATATTTCTGTACTGAAATTCCATGGTAAATAAAGATGATTATAGTTACCATAATTATTGCCAATCCCAGTTAAATAACACTGGGCAACAAAAAAATAATTTTTGAATGTTTCGAGCACTTCATGAGGCAATTCCTACTAATTTTGGGTTGAGAAAAACAAATATGACAATGAAAAATTTTTATTAGCTCTAATTTCTATGATATACACAAGGTGGAAGTATTACATATTAACGGATTGAGAGAAAAGGATACATTTTAATTACATACATGCTAACAACAATTAAAGTGCATTTTATTTTTTTAACTGGTAATTACATGCTAAGAGTTCTAAATTGCTGGAAAAATACTTCGCAGATAGTCATGTCTGAAGAGAATCATGTGGTGGCCTATTGACTTCGTCGTCTTTTAGCTTGCCTCTTGTGATGGAGTTCTGCAAAATCCCTATACAAAGACCAACAGTAATCCGCAAGCATTACTTCATTCCAATGGCCCTGATATCTTTGTTCCATAACAGAAATGTCCTGATGGAATCTCTCCCCATGTTCATCACTAACAGCTCCACAACTAGGAGGGGAAAAGTCTAGGTGGGAGTGGAGAAAATGGATCTTAAGGGACATGTTGCATCCAAGGTTACGGTATTTTTGCAGGAGCACTGTCACCAAATGCTTGTAGTTGTCATCTCTTTTGTTGCCTAAAAATCCATGAACAATACCCTTGAAGGCTTCCCAAGCTTCCTTTTCTTTCCCCTCCAAAACTTGGTCAAATGCAAGATCCTTTACAAGTTCTCTTATTTGTGGTCCGACAAAAATGCCTTCTTTAACTTTTGCATACTTAATTTCGAAAATTTCTCTCTGATGTACTTAAAGGCCCATCCTTCTTGGTTCATAGCTTTGACAAAGTTTTTCATCAAACCCAGCTTGATATGCAGGGGTGGAAGAAGAACGTCATTTGGGTCCACAAGAGGCTTGGCAACGACATTTTTCTCGCTAGGGTGAAGATTTCTTGCAGGCCAGTCTTCTTTAATATAATGCAATTTCCTATCTCTACTGTCCCACATACATAAGAAGCACCAATGCTTTGTAACCCAGTTGCATTCCTAAGAGTATGGCAATGACGTTTACATCACCACAGATTTTCCATTTGTGTTCATGATATTTAATTGAGTCCAAGAGAGCTTTCATATTTGCATATGTCTCCTTCATGTGAACATTTTTTAATTTTAATTTTAATTCTGCAATACTTACATCCTGATATCTTGGTTCTACATCAGGACGTAATACTCCAGATTTCATTTATTTATTCCTCTTATATCTTTCAATACAATTTAAATTACAATTAAATTTTACAGATTTTAAAATCTACACTACTAACACTATGACTAAACAAAATTAAAACTTCAAAAACAAAACCGGTACTGGAATCCAGCACTACGGCTATTTACTATGATTTATAATAACATCTACAATTGCAACTGGTACCCAGTAGCAATTGTTACATTTAAACTTTATTAATTTACAATTATTATCCAATTTACTCTATGCGTCTTCATTTCTGCTAACGCTCGGTATCCGGGCTGCTCCCCACTGGAATTCCTGGCAACGGAACCTGGACATCAGTGGAGTTGCTGCCGGTCTCAAGCAATAGCTATACTGGACCATGGTGTGTTGACAGTGTAGTTTCCTTCCCTTCTCTCCTTCTCTTGACCTCTGTCTACTTCTTCTCTCAACTGCTTTGTTTCCGCCAGAAAACTGCCACTATTCCTTTCTTCTGTCAGTTCTGCTCTCTTCTTCTTATTCAAATTGGGTGTTATCTTCTTTATCATCTTTTTCTTCAACTAATTCTAGTTGTAAATATCTTTCTTGCCTTTCCCTGATTCTCTCGGATCTTCTAGGGGAATATACCATTTCTGGCCTTTGGATTTTTTCTCTTGTTTGTTTTTTGCCGTTTTTATACTCTTCTGCCATTTTGCATGATATTTTATTTGTTAGCTCGTTCAATGCCCTAAAATCATCTTCATCTCTCATGATGTTCCAGATGTGTTTCCCAGCAAGTAGTGCTGGGAAACACATATTTACACATTTTCGTGGCATTTTTACAAATTTTACACTAAAAAAGCACTCGCAAACCAGAAATTTTGCATTAATTTGAGTAGAAACTACATGTAATTCACAGTCACAGCAACAGTGTCTATGTTTATGACTTACAAACAGCTGAAGAGCATTTGTGTTTTATTTGACAGGTGTGCCAACTCCCAAAAAAAATTCCCCCAAATTTAAAATCTTCAGTCTAAAAAATGAAATGTCACTTTATCTTCAAAACAAGAGCTAATCTATCATTTTTATGGTGATTTTTGAATTCAGCAGATGGAAATACATGTAAATTCACTATTTTTAAGCCCGAAACATTTTCATTGTTGCCCAGTGTAATCAAGCTAATAGGACTAAAGCTCTAAACGTCTCATCCTAAACAAGTTGTTTAATTAACAAAATAACATTATATAACACTAATCAAAAATTTATTTTTATCTGTATTTAGTTTCACAAAGGATAGGTTAACCTAATTTGTTGTGCTGAATTTAGTGTAAAATTTGAGTTCACTCAATCTTGTAACATTTCCTGGATACCCAGCATTAACACTAAGACAATACAATATTGGCAAACACTGGCTATTTTAAATGCAAGCAAAACACAATCTCAAACCTCACTAATGCTATCTTAAAATGTAAAAAAAACCTTTTTTAACCAACAAATGCATTAAAATAATTCACAGTAATCCTTTATCCTAATATTTAAAAAATTGAATTCAACATTTCTAGTAAAATGGGATTAAAATGCTTTATTTTTATAGTGTTTCATCAGTTTGACTACAAGAAACAAACTATAAACATCCATTGTAATGAATTTCAACTTATTTGGAAACAGTACTCCATGTAAAGGATGTCTTGGTGAAAATACTCATCCTCATTGATGGCCCGGGAAATGAAGGATTCAAGGAATTGTAGTTTTATAATAGACTATTATTTACGAAAACATTGTTATTGTCTCTTCTATTGCCATATAGATAACTTAACAGATTATCAAATATAAGGCCTACATTTTTTTCATTTTTCGACTGCTCAAAATTAATGTGAGCCTTATATTTGCATTTTCTTATAATTATGTGCACACATAGATCTAACTCTTAAAAGTAGGATAACATAATGAGAAAATGGTTATAATGGGGGGAAGTAATACGAGAATTGGAAACAACCAGAGGAGAAAGAGGAAAGAAAAATAGCCTTTAGATGGGGCTATAGAGGTGTCATTGAGGAGGAGGAGGAGAAGAAGAAGAAGAAGAAGAAGAAGAAGAAGAAAGGCGACTTTGTTTTCTCTTTCTTCTTCTTCTTCTTCTTCTTCTTCTTCTTCTTCTTCTTCTTCTCCTCCTCCTCCTCCTCCTTCTTATCCTATGCCCGACTCTGACCTCTTGGTCATAAATCAACAAGCAGCCCAGTACAAAGAAGAACGATAAAAATAATCACCAAAGGCACTGTCATTTACATAAAAAGAAACAGTTAAGATCAGCACGGCAAATGCTGAGGTACTTTACAGTCATGGATATGCCATGGTCGCAAAGAAGGCATGTATCTGTTTCAGTCAGTCCAATTCTATACAGGTGACTCTGTAAGTAGTTCATGACCTGTAGCAAGTCTAAAGTAGGCTACGCCAACTATTCTAGTTAGAGAACCTTTCCAATTTATTCAGAAGGGAGTTCCACTTTTTCCCAGAAGTTTTCTCTCTATACAGGCTGAAGCGGTTAGATTTAATAGAGGAGGATATATGATGAGTTATATGCCGCAGGGGCAAAGGAGGGTCTGGTTGTTTCATTTGGGATCCCCTTTTCACTAACTCATCTGCTCACTTATTTCCATAAATCCCGCAGTGGCAAGGAATCCACTGCAGCGCAATACGGTTCTTGATGTTCAGCAGCTTATTAATTTTTCCCATGCAGCTCTTGGAGATATCCCATACATTGTGATTATAAGTTGTAAAGGTCATAATTGCTGCACTGGAATACAAAAAAGACAATATTTTTTTATCACACTGCTTTATTTTGTCTAAGGCTAAAGGAATAGCAGCTAATATGACATCAAAGTACTCAAAGTATTTCCCAACAGCATATGACAATGTAAAGTCCTTAGAGTAATTCCAGCTCCAGCATTTTTAATGCCTCATTCAGCCAAACAATCAGCATAGACATGGAGCCAAGAATCAACTGGAAAACATTCATAAATAGTAACCAAGGCTGTACATTTCAATTCAAAGTCAAGAGAAAATTTCTTGCTAACACCAGAGACAAGGTCTAAATAAACTTCGGGGAGTTTAAAATTTTTCAATGGACACCAGAGATCTGGATGTCCAATTTACCTTTTTACCTTTTTTAGGTTCCATCACATGCAACAAGGTGCACAATATATTGAATGAGTTCTACTGATGGTTATAAACAGAATTTGATGGCCTGCTCCTCCATGGGCATTCTTTAATTCATGATTGATGTTCTTTTCTAAAGCAGGGTGGGAGAGCAGCAAATCAGGATGAGATGTTTTTCCTCCATATGAGAAAAAGGTCGGACCATTATTCATGTTATTAATAAATACAACTGGATTAGATTCTATGAATAAAACTAAAAAGTAAAGGGATAGGTGACCCATTCACAAAACTATTGCAAAAGGTATATTTAGATAATTTGTTTTACATTAAGTTCTCAGGTGATAAAATAACTGAATATGCTCAAAGTAAAGAAGTGAGACAAGGCTGTAAATTAAGTTTGATGTTATTTAACTTGCACATCAATGACATCTGAAGGATATACAAAGAGGAAATGTGCATACATGAGTGATTAAAAATAAAGAAATGCCAGTCTTACTTTGTACACACTACTTAACAGTTGGATCTATATCTAGTGCAGGATTATGAAATGCAATTGAAGTAATTCATAATTTTTGTAAAAAATGTGGATTGGGAATAAATGAAAAGAAGTTCAAAATTATAGATTTTAAAAGTTTCAAATTGAGAAAGGGAAATGGCAGATGAATGGAAAAGAAATAGAGGTGGTAAGAAAATTTTACATTTAGGGGCAAGAGTTCAATGGAGTTAGAATGAGCAAAGAAAAGAAAAAAAAAATTATAACAGATTTTTTTGAGTACATTATAATTAGTCGGTCCTAGTGGTGTAGTGGTTACCATACTTGTCTCCTACACCCAAGAACGTGGGTTCGAACCTGGCCATGACCGATGGATTTTTCCGGGCATAAAAATCCTAAGTATGGCTTCCTTCAGAAGGGAAGTAAAGCCGTGGGTCCCGTGTTGTACATTTATGGCACGAAAAAGAACCTCAAGCCTGAAAGAAGAGGCCTCTGAGCAAAATTTGTTGGCCGTTTCATGCCCTGAATTGAATGGGACGCTGATGACCTGAGATGTTAAAGAGCGTCCATAAATAAATCAATCCAAAAAAAAACATTATAATTAATCTGTCATCTAACACACTCTTATGCTTCACTTACTTTTAAATACGATGGGACTGGTTTCGAAGAGACATCCTCTCCATCTTCAACCAACTTGATGACTGGTATGAGAAACTAACATCTATGAGGACCTGTGGCTCCATCCTAGTGGTGTTTTTTCTTTATAAACTGGATATTGGTATTACATTCTCCTATAATATCGAAATTCATAAAGTGATCCCTATGTTTATGAATGTAAATCTTCTCCCATGTGTCCAATTCTGTATATCCGTGTGCTTCTTTTAGTAACTTTATTTCTCTTTTTATGTCGTGATTATCTTTCCAAAAATAGTATGCCACTGCTGACCTATCAATTGTTTGTACTTAACGTTCCTGAGATGTTCCTTTAACCGTGTTCCTATGTTTCTTTTAGTTTTTCCAACATATA
Organism: Metallyticus violacea; assembly: GCA_030762175.1. Classification (NCBI taxonomy): domain Eukaryota; kingdom Metazoa; phylum Arthropoda; class Insecta; order Mantodea; family Metallyticidae; genus Metallyticus; species Metallyticus violacea. The sequence continues at coordinate 68,675,760 of CM060839.1, read as the reverse complement.
TCTTATCACATTCTTTACACGTTATTTTGTAGATGCCTGACTTTTTCTCCTGTGGAATGTAATTAAAACTGTTGTCCACTAAAGCATTTTTCATAGTGTATCTGTTAACAGGTGCCAATTTAATGTTAATATCTTTAAAAAATTTTTGGAATTTATTCATAGCTACTGGATGGTAGGTGAATTTTTTAAAAACCGGTCTCTTTTTTTCAGTTAATAGTGTGGTGGTATTCTTAATCAATTTCTTCTTTAGGAATCTATTAAGTTTTTTTTTTTTTTTACTAAATTTTTGTTAAAACCATTTATAATGGCAATCTCCTATATCTTCTCAAATTCTTTTTTGTACTCCTCTTTACTGATTGGTAAATTCACCAGTCTGTGTGTTAAGCTGTTGAAAATTGAGTGCTTGTGAGCTATGGGGTTAAACCCATCTGATTTTATATAGTTATCTGTGTGCATATCCTTTCTATAGATTCCAAATTCTAAATTTCCATGATTATTATTAATTATTATATCTAAAAATGGCAACTTTCCCTTTTTTCTGTTTCCAGTGTGAAGATTTTTTTTTTTTTTGTTTTAATGATGTTTAATGCCTGTTTTTAGTACTGAGGCACCACAGGCGATGCTGTTTTAAGAAGAAAAAATAACAGTTAACTGGCTTGAAAGAATTATTAGAGCCAAAGTAGAGAATAAAGTGTTATATGGGGTGGGAATTTTGGTTGTGGATTAAGCCTGGAAAGCTAGCGATAAAATCAGTTAGGCAAACTGGTTTTAGGTTTACTACAGCGATGACACCAAATGGTGTAGCACAGTTAGAACTGGGTAGATATTGCACTAAAAGTAGGATTTTTGAAAGATCTACAAAATATTCATATAGAATTACTATGTTGGAAGAGATTAATATTATTAAGGAACGTTTTTATATTTCAATTTATTGCAGTTCAGTATGGTGTGATACATGATTCAGTATGAAGCTACAGCTAAGGATAATTTTATATTGTAAAAATAGATTCATTATTAAATATATATAATAATTAATAAGCTATACATTACATTTGGATTGTAGGATAAAAATACAAATATAAATTGCAATAATCAGACATAAAAATGGATAAGAACAGTAAGGATAACCTCTAGGTTACAATGAATATTCTTTATAGATATGTGCAATAAAATGAAGATCAAAATTACAATAAATATTTGTCAAAGCTATAGTAGGCTTTATCAATTAAATAATGTTCCAAAACTTTTTTGAATTTAATGCGGTCATTACAGGATTTAATTTCTTTAGGAAGAGCATTGTAGTGTTTTATCACAATAAAGCTAGGCATCTTTTCATAAAGACAGAGTCTATGGCTTGGGATGGAGAAGTCATTTTTATTGCTTGTGTTTATGCACATCAGAGTTACAATATAATAAAATAGAAGAAATGGCAATTTTAAATGACTTTAATAAAGACCTGGTACTTAAAAAGGTGGAAAGATTTAAAAGGAAAAAACTTATCAGAGATACCACCACATTGTCAGCAGATATAAAAAAATCAGTTTTTAAAAAATTTACATATCATCCAAAAGCAGTGAAAAACTTTCAAAATGGTTTTAAAGGTTTCAATATAAAATTAGCACCCATCAACAGATTTAATTTAGGAAACATCTTGAAAGATAAAATGGCTGTAAAGACCCCACAAAAGAAAAAAGCAGGTAGGAATATAGGCCCACATTTAGAAGAGTATTTCAGGAACATAAAATATAAACTGACAGATAGATCAGCTGTGGCATATCATTTTTGGACAAATAACCACAAGATTGTGAAGAAGGTGGATTTATTAAATGAGACTCAGGGGCATATAGAACTGGATACTTGGGGAAAAATTTACATTCATAAATACAGAGATCGATTAATGAACTTTGATATTCCAAAGGTAGAAAATACCAAGCACAGGCAATGCTTCAACTCTACAGAGCCATTGGATTCCCCAATCAGTCATACCCTTGGCTGAAGATGAAGACGAAGGTCTTTGAAACCGGTTCCAAATATCACACAAGTAAGTGAAGCAATAAGAGTATTAGTACGACATATATCACATGAATTTATTCACATCAGAGTGTGTTTATGTAAATTACATTTTATTACATAAAGAATGGTTTCATGGATGTATAAACATGGCAAAGTTAAAATGTTTAACTTGTTGAAAGTATTCCTACATGAATCATGTAAGATGACTAGATACCTAACAGCTCTTTTTTGTAAGATAAAGATTTTATTGAAGTTTGTTTTGGAAGTATTGCCCTATAGTTCTATGACATAAGTGATGTGTGCCTGAATAAGAGAAATGCATTAGTAAAGAGAATGTTTCATTAAGATAGCTGGGCTCTAGTACATTGAAATTCCAATAGACTACTGCCAATGAGCCAGAGTCTAGGGTCCAATAGCTGTTAAGAAAAAATTTAAAGTTTATAAATTTGTGTACTTATATATCATTGTTGGTCTAGAGCATTTTGGTGATTATAGACTGTCAGACACTATGGCAGAATATAATCTCAAGAAGTACAATAATGGAAAATTTATTCTTCATTTTTATATATTATTTATGGCACATCATGAGTAACTTGACAAAGAACATAACACATTTTAACTTGAAATACTAATTGGAACTTGTACAATGAAGCTAATCACATAATTAAGACCATTGTATGATTAAGTCGAACTATATACCCTTATTGGCTCCACTTACTTGTTTAAATGTAATCTTGTTTCATGGACCCTTGTCCACATCCTCAGCAACAGGTAGCCAAGGATGCAGACAAGGGTTCATGAAACATGTAATACATTTAAACAAGTAAGTGGATCCAATTAGAGTGTGTAGTTTGACTCAATCACACAATGATCTTAACTATAGACATAACACAGGTTTGATTACATAAAATAATATTGAAATGAGCAATTTGCAGTTGCAAGAAAATTTCATCCAAAAAATATTGAAGTTTTTTAGGATAAAGATAAAAAATTTCCACAAGTAAAACAATCCCTTTTACAAACCTTGTTGAACTTCCATTTATCTCCTCTAAATGGTGTATCATTTCCATTAATGTGAGTAAGAAAGAAAGTGTATGAATTAAATATACTTCTTCTTTCTCTATCCTCTAGCCTCTTAGGTATCAGGTTTCTTCTGCCACTTTCTAAGCTCTCCTCTGTTTTGTGCCATTAGTTCTCTTATCAATATTCCATGACAGCTTGCCAATCTTTCCATGTATTGTTTCCACTCCAATCTTGGTCTTCCTCTACTTCTTCCTCCTTTTGGCCTTGCTTCATGTACTCTCCTTAGCAATATATCCTCTGTCATTCTTACCACATGCCCAAACTATCTCAGCTGCTTTCTTTTCATTATACTAATTATATTTTCCTGATTAAACTCTCCCTTATTGTTCTATTTCTTACTTGATCTCTTCTAAGTCTTTCCAATCACTTTTCTTAAATATTTCATTTTCTGAGCTACTTTCACTCTGATAGAGTGATCATTCATTACTCCTATACAGTAAAATTGCTTTATATATTCTGATTGTTGTTTTCACACTAATTTCCCTTTTACCCACAATTATTTTGTATATTTGATAATATACATTTATTGCTTTCTTTATTCTATTATTACTTCCTGATCTATTTTTCCATCATTTGTGACTATTACTGTTAAATATTCAAAACTTACATTTTGGAACACCTCTTCTTCCCAGGCAATTTTAATTTCTTCTGTTTCTTCTTTACTTACCATCTACCTTATTATTTTTTATGTTTGCTTTCATCCCTCTTTCTTCTAAACATACTTGCCCATTCTATTACTGATGTCTGTAATTTTTCTACATTCTCAGGCAGCAACACTATTATCTTCTGCATGTGCTAATGTTTGTACATTTATTTCCCTATTTTTACTCTGGCTGTTCTCCTTATGCAGTGTATAATAATTTGATTTATAAAGATGTTATATAACAAATGACTGAAACTGTCTCTATTTCCCCCCTTTTTCATCTCATACTTCTCTGACATTTTCAAATATATGTATACAAAACATCAATTTTGATATCACACATAACTGAACACCATATGGGGGTAACAGACCTAAAACATATAAAATTAAATAATCATACATTATGCTCTTAATTTTTTAGGAGTGTTTCCAGTATTTTTACTAAATACAGTAGCATAAATGCTGACTCATTTTTTAAAGAGTGAGATTTTGAGTGCTATATAGTGAAGCTGGTTATAAATGAAAATCCTTTTATTATTTTAGCAACATATAGATTTCCTTTGGGAGACTTGGGAAAGTTCTATAATGGCAATGTTAACATAATTGTTTGTGGTAATTTTAATGTGAACACCTTAAATGATAATGGATTATAAGTTAGGCTTATTTCTTTACTAGGTGCTTTTAATTTGGAATATATAATTGGCTTACCTGCAAGAATATGCACAGTCTGCAACTTCTATAGATTACATTTTTGTGAATAAATCAAACATTCAAATTTATTCAGTCAATGGTCTGTCAGATCATGATGCTCAAATATTAATAGTACCCAGAGCTGCTGGCAAACTAATTAAGAAAAATGCATATATATAAGCAGAACAACGTTTAAAGAACTAATAAATAAACTTAAACAAGACCTTAGGAACAAAAATTGGTTATCCACATATTCAAGCAAACTAGTGAATGAAGCGGCCAGTGGGATCAAGCTGAAGATGGAGACAATGCCTTTGAAACATGTCCAAGTAGTGGAACAAAATTAGTGAAATTTGAGTGATTTCGTAACAATAATTTGTTATAGTGAATGACAAGTGCATAAATTTTTAAATATTGCAGTATTATTGTTTGAGGCCAGTTTTACTATGAAAACTGTAACTCAATCCCCAAATACCAAGAATAGAGCATTGTTAAATTTGGGCATTAGAAAAATGTGTGCTAATAAAACAAAACTGTATTTGCAATATCATACTAGCAAAAACCCAGATTTAAAAAGATATTATAAACTTTGTGCAAAATACTTAGTAAAGTAATAATTAAGGCTAAAAGGAGATATTTTTCTCAGATTACAGATAAATCCATAACAAAATGAAAATGATGTAGAATAATAATACAAACTGAAACAGGAAGAGGTAATGAGAACAATACCTTCCCAGCAGTTATTAATTACATTAATGATTATGACACTACCAATGCATTAAATTCATATTTCTTGATTGCAGCCAATCTAGATCTGTTTTGAATGATTTTTGGTTTGTTTCAGAAAGCATATCCAGAAATTTGTTGTTAATGTAAAATAAATCTAACAACCCTAAAATAAATTAAACAAATTATTATGTAACTAAAATTGATAATTGGAACATTGCATAGTAAAGCTAATCATATATTAAGATCATTGTTTGAATGAGTCAAACTAACACTCTTTTGATATTATTGTATGATTTTGTTGAACTACACACTCTTAATGCTTCGCTTACTTGCCATAATGTATAGAACCAGTTTCGAGAACATTTGGTTCTCATCATCGGCCAGGCTAAAATCCAACTTTCTGATCATTCATTGAGCTGTGGGAATGTGTATTCTGCTCTGGTAGCAGTGTAATAAACTTATAGTTTATGTTTTCATCCCCAGCATGTCGAAGTTCATTAGACTGTCTTTGTATTTGTAGATATCGATTTTCTGCCAGGTTGCTAGTTCTGTAGGTCCTTGCACTGATTTTAATAATTTTGCTTTATTCATTACGTTATTATTTTGTGTCCAAAATGATATGCTACTGCTGATTTTTCTATTTACTTGTACCTTATTTTCCTGAAATGTTCCTCCAACTGTGTGCCAATGTTTCTTTTTGTTTTTCCAATATAGATTTTTTTCACATTGGAAAAACAAAAAGATTTGTCTATCTACTCTATATAAAAAGTAATTTCCTTGAGAATACTTTGTCATTTGGCTTTTGATAGCATAAATCATGAACTGTTGTTAAAGAAATTTAAATTTTGTGAAATTGACAAGCTATCCTTAAATTGGTTCACTTCGTACTTAACTACTAGAGTCCAAAAAACTATCATTAATGGTTGTGAGTTTATTGCTGGAATGACTAATCTTGGAGTTTCACAAGTTTCAGTAATGGGATCTATTCTCTTTTTAATATTTATCTATTATTTACTTTATAGCATAAGTAATGAATCTAATATAGTGCCTTTTACAAAGGAATCGGTGTGTTTATTTCTGTGGAGTTACATCAACTTTCAAACTTTGCCACAATGGCATTTGAAGAGCTAACAATTTGGTTTGAAGCTAATAAGCTATCATTAAAATTTGACAAAACAAATTTTATTCAGTTTAGAACTAAAAGCAAGCAGGTATTAGAATTAACTATTAGTTGCACTAACTTCTGTATAAAATAAAGGTTCTCTCACCAAGTTTCTGGGGCTAGAAATGGAAGAGGAATTAAATTGGAAGAACCATATAGAAACTATAGTTACAAAGATCAGCTCTTCCTGATCTGCTCTGGTGTATTATACATTTTCACCCTTCTTGGCAATCACTTATACCATTATTGATATAATGCTTACTCTTGCTGGAGAGTACATATATTCTCTCATCAGCTTTGTTGTTGACAACTTTGATAACTTTTAAACGAACCTATCTACACACATTTATAATATTAGGTATACTTGAATAGACCAAACTCACTAAAACTTTTCCAGGAAGGCAGCTATTACCCTGTGGTGCAAATATATAACAGTGTAGTTCAACTGAATTATACTATGATAACAATTAACAATCTTCCAGATTACCGCCACTGGTAGCTGAGGTCATTAAAGCACGGACTTGTGAGCGGGAGGTCTGGGGTTTGAATCTTGCCAGGACCTACCTCCCTGACTGAGGTTTTTTCCAAGTTTTCCTCAGTCTTCATAACTGGCAAATGCCGGGGAGATACCCTAATCTTAGGCCTGGAATGTTTCCTTGCTTTAAAAAAAAAAAAACTTTCCCAATATATCATTTCATCTCATGTACCACCAGTGTTCCCTGCCTGTGGTGTCTCAGTAGTAAAAATGGGCATTAAACACCATTAAAAACAAAATCTTCCAGTTTCCTTGAAATTGTTATTTAATGTACAAAAGTACGAACTATTAAATAAAAAATTTAAGGAATGTTTAAGTACTCACAGCTTCTATAATATGGATGAATACATATCTTAATTTCAACATGGCATAGCTAATAAACTTATCTTGTTATTCAACTAAGTCCACATGCGCTAAATATGGTGATGGATTTTTATTAATGGAAGGTGGTTATAAATGGCATGCTTATTTCACAGTAACATAAAGAAAAATAACAGCTTTTGCCAGTTATAAATAATATTCAGACTGGAGTATTTGCAGATTATTTGGTAGTTGGTTCTTTTATGGTAATTGGCATAAAATTAGCCTTGCATGAAATTGATAATTATTGTTTAGAATGGAGTCTAAAGGTGATTCGAGATAAGACACAAATTTTAATATGCAAGAAAGGAGGAAAGTTGAGTAAATATGAGAATTGAAGGAAAGGAAATAAGGATTATAAGGTAGTACATGAGTGTATTTATTTATGTATAAAAATGGATGCAGGGGGAAAATGGGAAAAGGAAAAAAGATTGGTACCTGCAAAACAGAAAGCAGCTTTGTCCATCATAAAAGGAAGTCTTTTAAAAATATCATATTTGGAAGTTAAATGGTTAGAAAGGTTATATAAAACAATGGTTGAAGCACAAATGCTTTATGGTATTGAAATTTGGGGTATGGAAAATTCTTGGGAAATTGTGGATGTAGTGCTTCAATCATTTTGCAAACAAATCCTCAGCTTATCAATTGCAGCTGTAAAAGAAGTTGCTCAAATATAAATGGGAATAGTTGCAAGAAAAGTTTTGATTGTGAGAGAGTTTTAAAATATTGTCCCAGGATTTTAAACCTTAATGAAGATAGTCTAGAAAAGCAATGTTTATACCAAGAATTATATTTAACTAAGGGGTGGCTGAGTACTAAGAATTGTTTCAGAAAGTAATGGGTTAGGGTATATATGGAGAAAAACAGAAACAAATGTTAGAGGATTTCGGAAAGAGACAAGAAGATATTTCAAAGATTTAGAGATACAAAAATTGTTTAGTAATTTAACTGGGAAGACATCACTGGAATTTTATGTTAAGATAAAATGGGCATGGAAAGGGAGAATTATATTGACAAAGCTAGTAAGGAGGAAATAGAGGGTGGGTATTGCATGGGCCACAACAGTTGTGTGGAAGTTAAAAGGTAAAAGATAAGGGTTTACCTAAGGGGAATATTCATTATATGGAGGGAAATAAGACTTGAAACATATAGTGTTTGATTGTAAAGGCAAATGTAACCTGGAGAAATAAATTCATGAAGTTTAAGTTTAAAAGGGACAAAAGAATAATGTTGAACAAAATATTCATAACAGAGAGCAGGAGTGAGGGACAGCATTTATTTAGAGTTAAAAAGAAGTGGAAATGGACAATGAAGAGAGATGACGAATAATTGAAAAATTAAGATAATTGTAATAGTATAGGTAAATAGTTTTTTGTATGTAAAATGGATGTCTATTGAATAAGTGGCCAGGGCCAAATTTCAGTAGGTAACCCTATATACAGTAAATTTAATGTAAAATATATATTGCCGATAAAGATAAAGGTGCTTTCATAATATTGTAAATGGTGATAGTTTTTTTATTGTATTCATGTCATGTTTTAATGTTTCATAAGATGTAAGACATGTTCAATATCCTTGAGCATTGCTCTCCATGGGATCTAAAGAACCAGAACAACAAATAAAATAAATAAACAATGAATCCCACTTAAATTTAGCAGAAAGCCCAAAAGATGTACTTAAATATAATTTTGAAGAAACCTAAAATAGAAGAGACGCCAGGTAAATAAAATTTTGACAATAAGAAATCATGTCTTTTTAATTAATAGAAGCATATTGAATGCTCATATATGGATTGATTTATTGAAATGTTAAGAAAAAATAAATAAGAGAGGTCTGCACTTATTTGGCCGCAGCGATTCTTAGGTGTAACCCCTGGATAAAATGTGTGTTACAATAATTTTTACTTAATTTTAAACTAAACACAATTGTTCTTATTTCACTTCCTGAAGCAATGCCAGATAAAAAATGATAACATAATTGGAGTACCCCTTGCATAACATCTATAACCCTTGCTAAATTGTTTTCAATTCATCAGTAGTCCCCTACTTTCTCTCTTTTAAGTTCCTTTCCCATTCTAATTCTTCTTGAGTTCATCAATTGCTAATTAACAAATAAAATGTATATCATCATCATCATCATCATCATCATCATCATCATCATCATCAAAGAACTAAGCATATACATGTTATTGTCTGGCTTAATTGGCCAGAATCACAGTTCACTCACTATACAAAAGATCAGAAAATTACCTAGGTATCCTTTATCATCTAAAATTTATCTAAGTTATGTGTCTTTCAACTGAGCATTTCCATTTCATCCTTACCTTCCATAATAACACCCCTAATTTAAATATCTGCTCATGATCTTCAAAAATATTTTTCAATACAATTTTCTTTATTCCTCAGTAACCATTTCTTGCTTATTAAACTTTCCCTTTAATCATTTGTGGTTTTACATTAGAAGATTAAATGAATTTCATTTTCCTTCATCCCTCAGATGGGGCACAATCCCAGGATAATATTCCCCTTATTCCCCCTAATTTACAAACTCGTAATTGAAACTAGGCTCTCCCTTCTCTTTCATTTTTCTTACAAATTAAAACATACTTTTCTATTTCTGGGTCATCTTTTTTTTTATTTCCTTATAGTATGCCAGTGAACTTTTCACCCTAATCTGGGCAAATAAAATATGTCTATCTACATCTTCCATTTTTGATCTCACTTCCTTCTAACAACCTCTTCTAAAATATCCAATTTTAGCCCAAAAATCTCCTAACCCATTTATAAATAAATGTTCTCTGATTTTCTATAGCCAGAAGTTTATCATAATACCCAAATTTTCTTCCTGATATCTCAGGCATATGTTCACAATATCAGAACCGCCACGAGTGGCCAAGGCTGTTAAGGCACAAACTCATGAGTGGGAGGTCTGGGGTTCAAATCCCACGAGGACCGTTCTCCCTGACTGAGTTTTTTTCCACGTTTTCCTCAGTCCTCATAAATGGCAAATGCCAGGAAGGTACCCTAAACTGGAATGTTTCCTTCTTTAAAAAAAATCCTTTCTCAATTTATCATTTCATCTCATGTATCATCAGTGTCCATCACTGTGGTGCCTCAGCAGTAAAAACGGGCATTAAATACTGTTAAAATAAAAAAAAAAAAAAAAAAAACAATGCCAGTATCAGGTAGCTCTTGTATATTATATTGCATCTGTTAGGTAGGTGCAGTAATCCTGAAAGTGTACCATATGGGAAAGCAGAATCAAGTTGCTTCATATAATCTGAAAAAAGGCCACCACATAAAACAATCTTACCAATTCAAATCACATCTCAGACAACCATATTCCATTTACTATGCTATTTTTCAATTTAATTCAAGTAATTTATTATTTATGGAATATGTTAATTATGTATATAATATTGAACTTGTATTTACATCATAGCCATATAAAGGATCTACTTGATTTTTCATAAGAAAATGGAATTTTATTTTCTTCTAAAACAAACATTTCTTATTCACATAAAGATGAAAAATCTTTACCACATTATTATTTAACACAGAGTTTCCAAACTTCTTCCATGTCTAATTATTCCATTTAACATCATTTCCTAAGTTGTTCAAATTGTGTATTTAGGTTTTCTAACACACATATGTATTTAATCTTATATTTTCTTCTTCTCCATCTCTTTTATTTTAACTGATGCCTGCATCTTTCAGACAATAAACTTACACTGTAGTTCAAATCTTAATATTCCATTTCAAGACTTTAGCAGCTTGTTGTTCCCATAATCTCATTGGTACCCTCTTGTAAACTAAAACACACAGTAAGATGGCATTTTGTTTGCATTTCTGGATTTGATGACATATTTTATGTGTACCTTTTTAGAAAAATATTATCATCATGTATTTAATGCAATGGTTACTATGTTCCCTATGCTTCCTCTTTTTCTCTTTCTATTAGGGCCACTTTTATAGCTCAGTTGATATGGATGTCAGCTTGACGCTAGTTCAAAACATAAAGGGTGCACTTTTTAATGTAGTCAGGTCAAACAACTTGTCTGAGATTTGGAACCAAAATTTTTCCTTAGCTCAAGGAACATCTATTGAAAAACAACATCATGAAGGACATTTTATTAATCATAATACACTATGGCAGTAGTTAGATCTTCAGAACTATGGTGTATGTGTGTGTGTTTTTTTTTTTTAATCATTCCAGAAGTATTTAACTATTTTATACAGTTTTAACTCATTGCAAATAAGCATTTTGATCATTAGTTTATGTTTGGCCAATTATATTTCTGTTCTGCTTACAAAGAAATACTAGCACTAAAAATAAGTGCATAAAGTAGTTTCCTACCAGTAACTGACTGTCATTGCCGGTATTCATAATAAATGACACAAAATTACTTTTCTGCACTTTAATAATCTAGGCAAAGATAAGATGTACTTTCAAAGATAGCTGAGGCAATTGTAAAGAAGAAAACTATACTTGAATTTCAAATTTGTATTTAAAATGTTTAATTAAAAGCCTTCTCTTCTGAATTTTATTCTGATACCACATTACTAAAGTCATAACCTCCATTCAATATTCTGTTCATCTCATTCAACCATCTGCAGCATCAATGAGGATTTGTTTGTTATCAACCATTTGGCTGTTGCATTAGCATGTGTGACTAGTAGATGATTAATGCATGGTGTATAGGCTATTTTACCAGATAATTTTTTAGAGTGTGTAAAGGCATGCTATAAAGTAGCCCACACACACATACGTGCATGTGCACACACGCACACAATATTATACAGATATGGCTAGAAAATAAACCAAACAAAATAAGGCTAAGGAAGCGTAGTTTGATACTAATCTTTTGCAAGTGATCATATTGCAGACACGGAATATTATCTTCAAAAACACATGAAATAATATTGATATAGTTGATTTGTTGATACTTCACTCACAACATTATGAAAAAGTATAATATGCAAACTTATTATAAGAAATCTGAAACTATAGCAAGAACAATAATGAGTAAAATTATTATTGATAATAAGAAGTAAACAAATATTTGAATTCTAATACCTGGGGTCAAATATATTGTTAATTGAAATGAATGTAGATTTTTTTTTTTTTTTTTTTTTTTTATTTATTTTTGGACCCTCTTTAACATCTCAGCTCAATAGCATTCCATTCTATTCAGGGCATGAAACGGCCGACAAATTTTGCTCAGAGGCCTCTTCTTTCAGGCTTGAGGTTCTTTTTCGTGCTATAAATGTATGACACAGGACCCACAGCTTTACTTCCTTTCCAAAGGAAGCCATACTTAGGATTTTTACGCCCGAAAAAAATCCATCGATCCTGGTTGGGTTTGGACCTGTGATCTTGGGTTTAGAAGGCAAGTATGGTAACCACTACACCACCAGGACTGACTGAATGTAGATATTGAAGTGAACACTGAACAGTTTAATAAATTAATTGGTTTTATAAAACATGTTAATAATAGAATGAAATAATAAGTTAAACACTATATACATATAAACAGTGTATTGAAGCCAGCAATAAAACACTCCAGTGAAACACAAATTCTCAATATAACAGAGAAGTTGAAATTTCTAAGGCCCATGCCAGGCGCCAGCATAAGACTAAACTAGAAATACGTATATAAGAGAACAACTGAGACAAACTAATATACTTAATGAAATTGCTAAATATGAAAAAGAGTGAAAAGATATGATTCTTCACATCAGCCCTTCAAGATTTCCTTAGCATGCTCATAATTATAAATCAATAGAACTAAGAGATGTGGAGCAACCTCAACAAAGACAAAGTATTGAATTTTAGTCTGCAAATAGATCACAGGCCTAATCCTTGCCATGAACAAAAATAATAAGAATACAAAGAGGCAGCTTCTATAGTCTGCATAGATTTTAATGGTGCAATTCAAAAAATTCCATGTCTATGAGCTTCAATTAAACATTTGAATATAAATATTATGATATTAGTCCAGTTATATTTCATATAACTGAAAATATTTAACTGTTGACAAGTGATTAACTTTGTTTCAACATCATGTTTCTATGATTTTTCTTGCTAATTTATGTGTGGTATCAATCAGAATGATTTTATAATTTCAGTAGATGTTCTTTATTTAAGATAGTGCTCATGTCCTTACACAATGGGCAATGACTGTCCTTGATTAATTTTATCCTGAAGAGATGTTCTGACAGGCAATGCCTAACAATTAAGCTGAATTGGGCAACTCTCCAATTTTTCTTGGTTTTGAAAAAGATGTTCTATGAACATAGAACTTGTCATATCAATTATCACAGTAGCACATAATCTATATTTACAAAAAAAATTGTGTACATCTACATAAATAGTTACAATAAAAGTGAAAAAGAACACCTAGAATAACTTAATCAGACAACAAAAACAGACAAGTCACTTAATCACACTATTGTATTATAAACATGTTTACATATGAATTGATGTAAAATTATTGCACTTTTTTAACTCAGTATAATATAATTGATATTTTATAATTTAGTTGAACTACACACTCTTAATGCTTCACTTACTTGTCATAATGTATAGCACCGGTTTCAAGAACATTTAGTTCTCATCATCAGCCAGGCTAAAATCCAACGTCAGATCATTCATTGAGCTGTGGGCTCTTCCCTCTGTGTATTCCATCTTATAGTAGTTGCTAAACGAATTAATCCAGGTCAGTGTGATCTGACAGTTGGATTTTAGCCTAGCTGACAATCAGAACTAAATGTTCTTGAAATTGGTTCTATACATTTGATCTGACAGTTGGATTTTAGCCTGGTTAATGATGAGAACTAAATGTTCTCGAAACCAGTTCTATACATTTAGATCTTACAGTTGAATTTTATCCTGGCTGATGATGAAAACTAAATGTTCTGGAAACCAGTTCTATATATTTGATCCGACAGTTGGATTATCTTGACTGATGAGAACTAAATGTTCTCAAAACCGGTTCTATACACTATGACAAGTAAGTGAAGCATTAAGAGTGTGTAGTTCAACTAAATCATACAATGATATCAATTATATGATTAGCTTCACTGTGCAAGTTCCAATTTATATTTTAATCAGTATAATATATTGTCATTCATATATTCCTTTACAGAATAATAGGCCTTTTTACATAGATATTTTCTAAATGAAGATTTAAAGGAATTATCATTGTTTATTAAGGATTTTAAGCTAGAGGAAAGAGCATTTTAGTAAAATGTATTCATAATAAACTCTTTTTGATGGCAGGAAAGTGTTGAAGCTAGTCTATGTAGATTTGCATTTTGTCTAGTATTCTTGTCATATATATTTTTTGATTTAGAACAAATTTTTCTTTATTTCTTATATAAAAGTTCAAGAGGGATAATATATATTCACAAGGAAGAGTTGAAATTTCAAATTGCGTAAAGAGGTTTCTGCATGAATGTCTGCTGTGTGTACCAGCAATTATTTCTATGGCTTTTTTCTGTAATAGGAAGACATGTTCACTTTTAAATGAATATCCCCAAAATATTAGACCATGTTTCATTATTGAGTTGAAATAAGCATAATAAACTAGTTTTAAAATCTTAATTGACTCCACCATTACTAATGCATGCACTGCTAAGTTTAGGTATGAAAGGATCGATGTGATCTTTCCAGTTCATATGGTTATAAATTATTAAACCAAGGAATTTAATATATTTGGTTTGTATAAGTGCACTGTTATAATATCCTATCTGTAATAGTGGATCTGGAGATCTGTGTGATGAATTTCATAACATTTGTTTTATCTAGATTTAGAGACAATTTGTTTGCTTTGAACCACATACACAAAGAATGCAGAAACAGATTTAGTTTAATGGCACAATCATTAAGGCTATTTCCATTTCCCCCAATTAAATGTACTTACGAAGCTGTTGACAATGGAGTGGTATATGTATAAACAATGTAATGTAAACAGTGAAAAAACTGTATTACATTGTTTATCTATTTCCATTTATCAATATGCTTGTGTCATCTGCAAATAGAACGGTATTTCCTACATCTTCAATAGATAAGGACAGATCATTCATATTTTATATCAGAAAAAGAAAAGGTCCAAAACAGATCCTTGAGGCACTCCATGGTTAATCATTCCCCACTCTGATGAATTGTTTTTCTTTTTAAAGGGAGAATTTATTACTACTTTTTGTTTCCTTTTGTCCAGGTAGGATATAAATGATTTTAAATATTGGTTTTTTATTTCATAGAAAACTAATTTATCTATCAGAATTCCATAATTGACACAATCGAAAGCCTTTGCTAAATCACAAAATATTCCTCCTACATGCATTCTTTCATTACATGCAGTTAAAATTTCATTAGTGAGTTTATAGATAGCATTTTCTGTTGAAATTCCTTTTCTAAAGCCAAACTGACCATTAACTAGAATATTGTTACTTTCAAGGTAATGATAAGTCCCATTGTAGATTACTTTCTCTTAGAAAATGTAGGTGAAATAGCTATTGGTCTAAAATTAGAGACATTTATCTTTTCTCCCTTTTGAACAGAGGCTTCACTATTGAATATTTTAGCCTTTTGGGAAATACACCTGACGTTAAAGATTCATTACACAAGTGACTAAAGAGGGGCACTAACTTCCTTTGCACAGGCCTTTATGACTTTGCTGTTAATCTCATCATAGCCAGAAGAGTTTTTTGATTTTAGTTTTCTAATGATAATACTAATTTCTAGAGGAATGGTACCTGGTTTGAATTCATCATTTTAAATGGGAATTGATAATTGTAAAATCATTAATGCATCTTTTATCGCCAGAGTATAAATTTAAATTTTTTGCTACATTATGAAAGCAATCATTAAACATGCAAATGTTGTATCTCTTGATTGTTAATGCTTAAGATTATTGCATCATATTATTGCAAATTTTTGCCTGTTTCTTGTTTTATTATATTCCAAGTAGTCTTTTATTTTGTTTTTTGACTGACTGATAAGTGTTTCTTGAAGAAGGCCTTTTGCTATCTCTATGACTTTCCTACGTATCTTACAATACTTTTTAAAATGTATTTTTAATTTAGGGTCTTTACTAAGCTTTAGCTCATTATATAACTGTCTTTTATGTTGACAAGATTTTTTAATTCCTTGTGTTAACCATTCTCTGCTCATATTATAACTTCTTTTGTTAATTTTTAGTGGGAAATATGCTTCAAAATACAATTTAAAATGCTTAAAAAATTATTGAATTTACTGTTAACATCATTTGCACTGAAGACACTATTATGTTTGAAAGTCTTCAGATCTTCATATGGTTTTCCTTTAAGTTTTTGTTGGATATTTTATTGTTCTTGTTATTAATCTTTTTATGAGTTTCAATTTAGAAGGAAATTTGGATGAACAGTAATCCCATCTCTACGGTACACTGGATAATGTTAATTAGATTAAGGCCATGGCAGAAGATCTATTTTAAGGCAATTTTACAATTCAAGAACTGAACCAAGCAATATTATCTCTGAGGAACAAAAAGAGTCCTGAATCAGACAAAATTCATACAGAATGATTTTATAACTAAAATATTAATGTTATAAGGCCTGAAATCACTCATGTAATTAATGGGACATTACAGGTATGTTCCCACCACACCAAGGAGAGGAATAATAAAACCAGTTTATACAAAAGGAATAAAGGACAACCTTGCAAATTACAGACTTATTTCACTCCTCTTATCAGCAGAAAATCGTATAAAGGATCATGTACTATAGAGTGATAGCATTTTTTAATAAAAACAAAATGATATCTTCAAAACATTTCGTTTTACTAAAGGTAAAACAACTGAAATTCGTATATTGAAATATTCAGATGAAATGCTACATTTCTTAGATTCTGGGAATCCATACATAAGTTTTTTTTTTTTTTAAGATTTAACCAAAGTATTCAATCTTGTAGCCATTGCATATTGTTGAATAAACTGGATAATAATGAAATAAGAGAAATGGCTCACAATTTGTTCGGATCCTAACTGCACTACCACAAACAAATAGTGGAAATATTTCAGGTAAACAAAAAATTGTATTTTATTGAATATTTCTTCTCAAAAAGTAACATAGTGAGATGTGCAGTACCTCAAGGTTCTATATTCAGTCCTATTCTGTTTCAGTTATTTATTAATGACCTTGCACAAACAAACTGGTGATAGCATCACTCTCCTTGCAGATGATACAAATATTTTAATAAGCAACCTAAAAGGTGAGTAGGCAAATATCCATCAACTTGCCACTGATATCTCTAACTGGTTGCACAAAATTTATATATACAGATAAAACTGTAACCATCTCATTTCACCGCAAAAGAAATAGAATGACTCTTAAACCGAATAAAATAATTATAAGGCATATTTCTTGTACAAAATTCTTGGGGATAGTATTAGATGAGAATTTACATCAATATCTATCTACAAAGTTATAATAGAATTTGCTCACGCCATAACAGTAATGCATAATACATTCAGTCAATTATCACAAGGAATATGCATTTTTCATATATTCATAGTGTAATTAGGTAAGGTATAATCTTCTGGGGAACTAGCTGAAAAACTTCATCATTTTTAGGATACAACAATATTTTTTCAAACTTATCAGCAGGGTAAGTCTACAAGCCCATGCAAACTTCTGTTCAAGAAACTAAGGAGATTACCACTACCTTGTATCTACCTCTTTGAACTATTGACATATATAAAGGCACATATCAATGAATTCCCAACAAAAGACTTTCATAAACACATTATACCACATAATACCAACATATTTGAGAAAGGAGTAAAATACATTGGGAAAAACAACTATAACAAACTGCCTCAAGAATTGAAAATTGTAAACTGTGTGTCAAAATTTAAAAGAATGCTAAGATTTATTATAAAATTTTCTTTTGTTTCTATTTTGTACAGGAATTCCTTGATACAATTTGTATACATTAATTTTAAATGTTCCTGGATTGCAATATGTTACTTAAGTGAATGTATTATATTGATTGTATATCCTAATTACTTAAGTATTTATTTGTATAGTTAAATTATACGTCTTTGTTATATCTGAATTTTTTCTCACAGCATTCCAAAAGGAGTGATTATACAATTGCACAATTTAATATATAGTCATATACCAACATCGGTGCTTAAAGGAAAGGAAAAGAATGAATACTGCTATTCTTCTATGTTGAATAAACCGCTTTACTTGCAGAGACATCATCCAAAGCAGGTAGTTACTGGCGAACAGCGGAAGTTAGTGTGCATAGTAAATAATCCTCATTAAATTGCTAGTACATTATCTTTTGTGCGCAAATGAAAAGATAAAAGAGCATATATACGAGAAGAAATCATGATAATACTTTAGCTTTGTATGAAGTTACTGCATGCTTTTAAATTGCAAATACACTTCGGCGGAGTAATACATAACCAGTACATGAAATGAAGTCTGCGCAGTAGGTCTTTCAGCTGAGGTAGTGATCGGTTGTAGTTGGAGTGGTTGCATTGTGTGACTGGAAAGCTTCGTTAATTTAGTGCATCATGAGCTGGCAGGATTACGTCGACAAGCAATTGCTAGCATCCCGGTGTGTTACTAAAGCAGCAATCGCAGGACATGATGGAAATGTATGGGCAAAATCTGAGGGATTTGAAGTAAGTATAATGTTACGTCCTATGAGAGCATGTTGCACTAATGGCCACAATGGCCATAGCGCTTGACAGGAACCGGTAAAGCAGTAAGCATATTTTTTAATAATCAGATGATGTGTTAACACTAATATTTCCATGCTGGTAATTCTCCTTTAAATGTTACACGGATGGTGCTGAACTGCAACTCTTGTTACTAGGGTGTGGGCCTATGTGTTTGAATGGAACACGAGGTGGCCGAAGATGAGACAGATAAGTTACTATCTCGCCGGTTTGCTGCCACATATGCACCCAGGAGCCGAAAAGAAAGTTCGGTTCACATTTACCCACTTAATATTTAATAATAATGAGTATACTTCGAGTATAAAAATGGAATTCTTTTTTTCCGGTACTTGTGTCAAAATGGCGGCATGAAACTCACCGACGTGGTATGACAAAGCTCGTGAGGAATTAAAAAAAAATCACAAATATGCCTATTTCAAGAGTTACTAAATGATAATGTATGTTGAACGAAAAAGGTAAATGGTATTTCATCACGATTATATTTAACTGATAACAAGAACCGGAAACGTTTGGGCGTTTACGTACAAACTGATACCAATCAACCAGGTAATCTTTTAAAGAAAGGTGTACGGGGAAATATTTAATATTGCTATCCCTCTGTGTGTGAATTGTATAGAGAAAAATAGTGTTTCTGGAGTGTGCTTTCTCAGAAATCCATTGCATTATTGTGGGTGATGCATGCTAATATTTCACCCATGTTAGTAATACTAGGCAGATAATTTAGAATAACTATTAAAAGTGGTTTTAGAGCAGTAATAGATATTCTTGCCGTGAATGGGTAACGAAAGTTTGTTAAACATCTAGAAGATTCTAAATAAACTATTCAATATAATACTAAAAGCTATTCATTAAAAAGGTGGGATTTTAAAATTATTAAATAAAACTTCCTTTGTGTAGCAAATGTGCTTAATTATTTAATGAAACAAATGAAATTGGAAAAGGTAAGGGTTACATCTACTGGTTAAAAAATATAAAGTTCAGGATTATTACTTTTATTGAACTTTTTTTTAACAAACATTACGAGAATAGAGCGGTGATTCTTAACACCTGTTCAGATGTTTATAACTTTTGAGATTATCTTGTTGCTAGCCATATATGTATATATCTACTAGCCATTAATCTCCAATGTGTAAGTAAAACAAATGGTTCATGTACCTATGCTGCATTTATACAAATTTTTTCAGTAATAGGCATTGTGGGGGGCTTGCATATTAAAGCTGGTGGCTTATGAACTACATTTTCACCAACCAGGAACAGGTTAACTATTTGATATGCATTTTTCATATTATGGGTTCAAATGTTTTTTGTGGTAAATTTTGTGTTCCAAGGGTGACAATTAATTTTTTTCGAAACTATATTGGTGGTGGAAGTAGGGAAATTAGCAGGATCATTAACTGCTTAAGAGATTCATTTATTTAGTATAGAGGATTGTGACATTTTACTTGCCGCATCAATTTTTTGACAATACCATTACCCTATATATGATTACAGAATATGTGATCTTTAAGCTGTTGCGCATTGTTTAGTTTTGATACCTCCCAAGATTGTCATTTGACATGTATGGTTTCAATAATTTTAATTTATTCCATTCTCATTCTAATTTTACTTTCTCATCTTGCGCCATTTCAGTATTAGTAAAATATACCCTCAATTATGGCACATCACAAGTAATTGTCTCAAAGGTTATTTTGAAATATCAATTATAGATTAATAAAAGAACAGGCTGCACATGTAGGATTAATATTCTTAATGTTTCTAAGCAATTATGCTTACATTACATGTTTGCCCCATTGTCATTTCTTTGGATGGGTATATCTGAAATATCAGGTTATTTGAAAAATGAAATATGTAGTATCTAAACTATAATTGAATAGTTCTCAAATTGTAACAGAGCAAATGGTGTAGTTCTTATTGCAGTTGAAATTTGCTCTATAACATTGTATGTAATTTTGAGATTTTTTTTTTTTTTTATATATATATAAACTAAATATTTTACATTTAATATTAGTGCACTCTGTAAAACTTAAATGTTCTGAAAAGCACCAATTATATATTGAGGTGTATGAATTCTTTCTTGAAAACTAATGGCATAAAATTTTGCAATCATTTCTAAAAATGTTCATTGTTTGCTTGCTATAGTTATTTCTCACATCTTGTTTACTTTGTGGAATTGTTTGCAATAAAAGGGGTCCACATTGTCATTTCCTATCTGGCATATTCAAACCTAAAATAAGAAAATTATGCTCACTTATCACTCGTGCAAAGTTTAGAAGAAATGCTTCAAAAAGTTTCATTATGTGCTAAAACAATTTAAAGCTACCCACACCTACTTTTTGTCTTTAATGCAGCCCATCAAGTAAACTATACACACACCAGAAATTTATACATCTGTCTAGCATTGTACATTCAAATGACGGAGATGTTCACATTGCTTGGAAGCATTCTGGAGTTGTCTTGACGATGAGACTAGCACGAACTCATTTACATGCATGTAGTCTTCACTTTAGGTGAAATTCTGCATGAATGGCCCTATACCACCCTCATGTTACATAATCGCTGTGCATTTCTCTTTAATTAAAATATTCCCAATATTGTATTTGGTGGCAATGTTCAGCGACGGGTGATTATTGGAATTCATATTCAGGTTTGAGAGGTTAGGTGATATTTCATTAATCAACATTGCAAATTTTCCTTTTTTATCATAGATGATTAATAATTGAAATAATATTATTAATAATAATCATCTCATATTTAAAATAGCTTACATTGATGAGTGGCTGCCTGCATGCATATTTACTCTGGAGGAAGCAATACAACAGACAGTGGTATGTCCTGGTGGTCTAGTAGTAACCACATTTCCCTGGATCCAGATTGTAGGGTCAAAATTGGGTGTGATGGATTTTAAGGGTTTAGGGTGTAAAACTCCTAAATATGGCATCATTTGGAAGTAAAGCCATGTTGTAGATTTATGGCACATAAAAGAATTTCAAACTTGAAAGAAGAGACCTCTAAGCAAAATTTATCGGCAGTTTCACACCCTCCCATTGCAATAGGATGCTAATGACCAAAGATGTTAAGAGCATCTTTAAATAAACATAATAGCAGCTTATGGTAATGCTGTTGATGTGTGATATTTGCAGCAATACATGGGCTAGTAGAACAGTGGATCTGAAAGTTATGTTTTAACTTTCTATCTATGAGCATTCTGGTAATGTTTCTCCTGGCAAATGAAAGAATCCAACTTAAATAGGAACACAATGAACAAAAGTTATGATAATTCCAGCTGTGTATATTTCTGTTCTTGTGGCATGAACAGAATTTGAAAATAAAATTAAGGCCACAATGTTGCTAGTGTTCTTAGGTAATTTTCAGTTCAGTTCTTAGAGCATTCTGTGATTTTGCAAAACTATAACAAAGATTTATAAACTTAGAATTTTCATCTGTAATTACCAAAGTAGCACACAATTTTACATTTACAAAAAATATAGCATACACACATGTATAAATGATTACAATAACAGTTGGAAACAAAGAATTGCTGAAGACAGCTCTGCAAAAACAACAAAAACCAGAGAAGCAGAAACAAAAATTTGCTTAGTCACACAAATTTTGCTATATATATGTGTGTGTGTGTGTATAACACACACATAAATCATTAGTGTTTTTAATCACATATCCCTTTATAGAATTACAGGCCTTTTTACACAGGTATTTTTAATAGCAGATTTGGAGGATTTACGATTTTTATCAAGGCTTATATGTAGGAAGAGCATTTTGTACTAAAATGCAAGTAATAAACTCCTTTAGGATGGCAGGAAAGTGCTGAAACCAGGCTATATAGAATTTCTTTTTGTATAGTATTCTTGTCATATATATTTTGGTTTTGTACAGTTTTTCTTTATTTCTTATATAAAAATTCAGGAGGGATGATATATATTCACATGGAAGAGTTAACATTTCAAATTGTTTAAAGAGGTTTCTGCATAAATATGTGCTATGTGTACTAGCAGATTATCTGTATGGCTTTTAGTGAATTCCAAAGGAAGGTAGCTTTTGTGGTTGTACCCATGAATTTTTTTTTTTTTTCAAATCTCCATCATTCCTATTTGGTAAGCACCAAAAATGACTATGAAAAAAATGTGTGTGTCTTGTTAGTTAATGCTCCAGCAGCTACAATTTTTGTTTTTGTATTAGAAATTGCAATGTAACAATCAATTAATAATTTTAAAAATTGCTCTAGTGGTCAAGCTAATCAAAGTATTATGAGTGGGAATTTAGCTGAAACCCAAAATTTAAAAATTGCTCTAGTGGCAATTATTATTATTATTATTATTATTATTATTATTATTATTATTATTATTATTATTATTATTATTATTGCTGCACAAAACACTGTACATACCATTTAAACAAAATAAAAAAAATTGAAAGTTGGGGAAATTGGACCATTAGGAATGTGGGTGTGTATCTGAAAACCGAAAATTAAACACGGTGACTAATTATTTTGGCTTGGCCCTTCTAAAAAAAGAGGAAAAGAAGGGAAATGGCCAAGAAAAATTGTGTCAATCCTCTCTGCAGTTATTTTATGCATATATAAACGTTTATATTGTTCTTTCCCCATTATATTAATGAAATATATATAACTATATTAATGAAATAATAAAATATGAATGCTTTGTAGTAAGAAAGCAGTGCCGCCCTTATCCAGATTCACTTGTAGCTGGTGAATAAATTTCAAATACAGATCCTTTAATAATATTAAAAAATTATTTGTGGTGAACATTTAATATTAAAAGGTATTTATTGTGAAATAGTTGCCTCTTTTTATGCACTTTAATGATGCACTAAATGAGTAAGCAAGAAGTTTTAGAAATTTAAGGTGTTAAAATATATGTTTTTAAATAAATTTTGTAAGAGTAGGTGTATATTATGCATTCAATGTATTAAGCAGGTACTTTATTGGATAATATTAATTACGAGATAAAGTTAAATAAAATGAACTGGGATACATGAGCTTAAAGGTATTTCAAGATGCAAAGGACCTAGCTTTACCAAGTTGCCTCCATGGAAGAAAGAAAAATAATCACCCAAAACTATAATTTTAAGCCATTTCAAAACAGAGTGAAAAATTTCTATTATAAACCAAGAGTACACAACTTTTATACTTGTATTGATTTTGCATTCTATAACAAATCAGTCGTACATTTTGTATTTATGATAATTTCTGTGCCTGGAATGGAAAAATTGACAAGCTTACATTTCTGCCTCAGTTAACCTTGCTACATCTCACTTCATTTTTGTTTCATAAAAAATATTCTAACAAATGCATTGACACAGGGATATTTAACAGATACCTATTTGTGTTGGTAACACTACTTTTTGGGACATTAGGAAAAAATGATCCCACTTTTCTATGTCAGTAATTTCATTCCTTGAACTTTCAGCCAAGTTTTGTATACATTCACAAAATGCCATGAATGGCTTATCAGGATCAGCATGCTCTTCAGTTTTAAAGACTAAATACACCTCAAAATCCTCAAACTTTACTGCTAATTTCTTATGAAAAAGTTTAATAACTTTGAACATGTATTATTTTCATTTTATATTTTTTAAAATAATTCATTCCAATTTTGTAATAGTCTTTTAACAGATAGAGTTGAGACAATTATTGTGTAGGAACCAAACAGATCAATTCATACCAATCCAAAACTACATATTAAAAAAAAGTAATAATTCCCTCATTATGGATGATGTAGAAAAATAATTTAAGTTTTTAGTCAAATTCTTTAAAGGTCCACATCTAAACTATATAGCATATCTTATGAAATTAGCAAGATACGTACAATTGCCCTTCATAATATTTGAAGCTTATGATTTCCAACAATTTATATACTGAATTTTTTTTATCTTCTAAAAAAATGACATTCGAATTGTCTGCAAAAATGCTCTCAGGGTTAAGATATTAAACCTGAATATTTTCAAATATTTCTAATATGGTTTTCGCTGTTTTATCAGCCCTTTCATCATTTTTTATACTTCCAGGTGTAAAAATATCTGATACAATTAAGAAACACTTTCCTATTGCCTTTGTTAGAGGCATTTGATGCTACTGAATAAAACTACATTTTTTGAATCATTTAGATTGTACAGAGTATAATAAACACTCTAAGAAGCAAGAACATTTTTCAACCTATTCAGGTTTAGTTCTGAAACAAGCTAATTTCCTTGCAATATCAGAATCATAAAGCATTGATTGCATTAACTTATCACAATCCACGCTCCTATAACTGTGATTATATGTTTAATGCTATGAAACAAAAGTCCTAACTGACACATATTCACATGATCATATTTGGGCTTCTTAACATTTATAAAGTAGCTGGAAATTGTATTTGTTCCTGTAGTCCGCTTGTCCCTCTACTGATGACCTTTTTATTGCATATGCATTTAATATCAAACTGGCTAACAAGACTAAAATAGAAATCTATATTGCACACTTTGCAATATATATGATCAGCTGAAGAAGCTAAAGCCATCCACTTATAATTTTCCTCCCACTTTTTCAAATATACTTGTTTGTTCTGTATTTTCTGTTTCTTGGACGGAGTATTTGGAAGGCTGGCAAGCCTTGAGGATGAATCTAGATTCATTTTGCAGTTGTGAATGAAAAATTGTAAATGTGACCTGAAATTAATTTGGCTTGAACTGGTTCAGCACCATTTTACTTTGATTTTATGCGATTTTCTTCATTGGATGTGTTGGATGAAATTGATTAAATAAATGCCTTTCACAAACTCACGACTTGGTAAAGATTCTCTTCTATGGATAACCTTGATCAGAGACCACCAAGTATAAAAGAGCATGCAATATTACCTGATAAATCAAGTTACCCACTGTCCTTTATTTAGTTGTTGGAGCAAAAAGTTGCAGATTCTATAATCCTTGTGGACAACACTATCAAAGTTTTAAATACATTTCCAACGCTATTATAATAATGATTTTTTCACCCACTGGAAAGCAAAATAAAACTTAAAAAACAAAGTGTACAAAGTAAAATAAATACAAAAAACACAACTTATAGGAAGATGTAAAACCTGGCAGCCCTAAGGGTCAAAACTTTACATTTGAGACATTGGCCAAGGAGATATTTCCACTAGCTTATCAAAAGAAAACCGCAGTAGAGAACAGAACTGGGAATAGATAAAACAGTAAAGAGCTGGAAAAATAGGAGCCTGGAACTGGTAATGCAAACATCGAGCTGAGTACATGTTCCTCATTCACAAGGAGAATGAAATAAACATGATTTTTCTTGTGAAAATGAATAGAAGAACACTTAATTGAATTAATTGCAACAAAATCAAAGTTCTAAAATTTCCTAAAAAGGACTGTTCCAATCATTTGGAAGAATGGTATGATTTTACCACTATTTAAGAAAGGCAGTAGAAATAAATTTTAAAAGTGTGAACTAGAAGAAATCCCGAAAGAATATTCAGGATTTAAAAATGTATGTTATTGTACTGGCAGTGTATTTAATTTCAAACATTTCTTTGAGAAATAAGATTTTATAACTTAATTGCACTTTTTCATCAGTTATGTAAAAGTATTTGACTGGATTGACGAAGAAGAAAAGAAAAATAAAGGAATCTCTGTTAGAATAGAGAAATAAACTGTAAGCTACAGTTAATTTTGGGGATAGACAAAGTAGCAGTATCTTTTAAAATTGTAATTGAGATACCATAAGAACCCGGAATGCTGAGCTATTGTTCTAAACCTCTCGAAAAGTTTAGACTGTTCAACAGATTATTAAGCTTTACTATTGCTCATCAGATACCTGACTGAGAAATGTATGCAGAATGTGCTATATGATTTATTCAATTAAAATCTGGTCATTTAGTTTATTTCTGAAAGAAACAGGAGGGGTAAACCAAAGTTTCAACATTTTGCAGTCAGTGGCCAATTATATAAAAATTATTTGGAGTATACCATTGAACAAGTTTAACATTTTAATTTTCTAGGTTGCTGGCAGTCTGTTTAGTAGTAAACATAACCTTATATTTTAGAAAAGTGTATGTGTGGGACTATTAAAAGGAGGAACAAAGAATACCAATACTAACATTTTACAGTGATGTGTGGCCTACAGCAAGAACTAGGCTGTGACAATGATCAGAATTGAATCCAAGTATTGGAAATAAGATTTTTTCATACGTGTTAGGAAAACTTTATATCTTGAATACTTAATTAAGAAATCTGAAAACAGCAGGGCATTAAAAGCTGAAACAAAATTATTTATCTGGAACACCTACATAAATCAGAAGAAAGACCATCATGTTGTAGTCTTTTAGTATTTAACTAACATAAAAACTGTCCAATTAGGGTATTTCTAGGGAATTGGTTTACAGTCATGGTGCAAACTAACTTTTAGTAATTTTTCAAAGTGTATATTAAATACAGAAAAATTGACAGTTATTTCACTATAAAATATTACATTTGAAGTAACGGTGCTCTCATATAGGTACTTTCCAATGGCAGTAATCACTCATTTCATTAGTCAGTTGTTGCTGAATGGCAGGCTAGTGTAGTTTGAAGCGAATTTGTGAAGGAATTGTTTTGTTTTGCATTAATTGATGATGAAAATGGAGTTTTAATGAAGTGTACATTCTAAGCAATTTTATTTGGAACTATTGGAAGAGAAATTTGAAATTTAATAAACTATGTACATAAGCTCCAATAATTAATTTGGAGTTAATCTGCGATTTCAACACAAGTATACATTGCTTTTTGTAGAGATGGACTCCCTACAGGAGATTTCATACTTTAACCAAAATCATCAAAGTTTGCTGATTGCCTTCATGGTCTTGTGGTCAAGTCTGCTTGTAAATACCAGAGGGCTGATTTACACTTACTTCGTCAAACATCTCTTTAGTCCTTCATTGTTGTGAAATACATTAAACTGTAACAGAATAAAAGGTTAACTGCCATGAAAATCAGGACAAAGAAGGCGTTATTGGGATATTTTTATTCAATTCTCTCTTTCTTGTTTGTCGTGTTTGTTCAGCTACTGTTGATTCTATTTATATAGGTATCTATATTCAGCAGTAACATTCATGTTATGCAATTCAAGCTGATATTGTTATGCACTGCTTCTGTGTGAAAAATCATTAGTGTTTGTAAAGTGTTCCTTTCCTCCAGCAGAGAGAAAAAAACATGCTTAAACTTTTGCATCTGAAGCATTGCCATGGTTATGACCTAAATTGAATTGAGTTTATGCTGAAGGATTTTCTATTTTCAGTAAAGATAAAAAATTGGCAATATTGTATTTGCATATGTAAGTTGTCGTGATGTAACTGCAATTAGCATTGAAATATTAACAATTGGGGAGATTTCTTTGGCTGTTTTATGCAGTGACATAAGTTATAGTTTGTGGTCACTAATAGAAATAAAACAGTATGTCATAAATAATTCAGAATTTAACCTGCAATGTTATTTATTATACTTTTGTCTTAGAATCAAAATATCCAATTTACTTTCGCTAGTAAAATGGGACTGTAGAATAGAATAGCATCTTTTTCATAATTGCATTCAGTCGTTTGTGTTATTTTATAAACTACGTTTGAAAAGTTTAAATATTTTTTGGGTTTAGACATCTTAACTCCATGGTTTATGCTTCTCTGTTTATGAAAATGCATTCATAAAAGCTAACTTAAACTAACAATATATTGTAGTTTGTAGGAATGTTGAGAGTTTTAAGTATGTTTATTTTTTTTCCTTTTTCTTTTTTCTTTTCTTTTTTTTTTTTTTTTCTTTCTTTTTTTTCCCCTTACATTTTCATATGACTGCAAGCCTTTCAGGGTAGTTTATTTTTAATATAGCTTAATATTTTTACAGTAGGCGAAATAGAATGCTGGAAAAAATTTAGTACGGTCAAGAATGATGTTAGATTCGTTGAAAAATCTCATCTTATACTCGTGCAACTCGATATCATTTCCTGAAGTGTCTACATTGTTCAAATGTGAAGGAATTCCTTACGAGTCATGAAGCTCTGGTTCGTCTGAGTTTGGCAAATATACGTTTATATTTTTGTGTAAGAGCGATCCCAAAATTTCTATATTAGCTCATGCATGTTGTATATCACAGTAAATGTACACTGTGCGGGTATACAACGAGAAATCGGAACAGGTGTGAATATTAGGATAAAGAATTGAAAAGTCTGGGGTTGTCTACCGCCAACAGATTTCTTGTCTGCAACTGTGTCAAGGCTGCGGCGGGAGCTTTCGACCTTGAACTACCTGGCGCATTAAGACAGACCGCTTATAAAAGGAATGACTGCAGTTAGGGAATGATTCCAGCTGTAATGCCCGTGTAATCTCCTTTCAAAAATAAGAAAGACACCACGCTTGGTTTTCTTGTTCATAGTTTGTGAATACCCAATTAGGCAATAACAGAAACCTGGCCTGACCTTGTCTGCCAACTTCGGCGGTTTCCGTGCGGCACCAGGGGATAAGATGTTCTTCACAACAGGGCACGACCTTCAACACAACCTGTTTTTATCTTTACTTCGCTAGAATTGGATGAGAACGACCGTAGTCACCGTAAGTCCGACACATTTACCGTCTATATGCAGGAGTCGTTCCAGAAGAATGTGTGTCGCGAAAAGTTAGACTTTAACAGAAAAACACTATTCAAATAATTTACATTTGCTTGCACTAATTTGAAAAAAATCTGCAAATCGGTGACAGACTACTGATTTAAAAAGCCATCCTGGTGTTTGAATTAATCTTCTTTGTCCATTATATAGATGTAAAATAGCGATACTGTATCGTAGGTGTAATAGTATGCGCAGAACTGCAAAGAATCATTGCATTGCTTATTATACTTTTTATTCTGCTGTTGCATTGCCACTATAAAATCTCAGGTTGGGAAGTGATATGAAAGTTCCACTCGGAGTTCCCCCATCTTGCAAATAGACTGGTGCACTTTTATTTAGCTTTGGTAATTCTCGACAGCGATCTGGTTTAAATTCACGAGGCCTTGCGGCAGCGGCAAATCAGTATGAAATAATTTCATTCATGTTTAGCCAAGTAAGCTGTGTTTCTGAAAAGGCTTTTATGTATTCATTGCTAAATCCTTTCTTTTTGTTTCCCAGACCTTATCAAAATCAAGCTTGCTCTTTTATAAATATTTGTGTATTCACTTACATATATTAAATATAAAATGAATAAAATATCATCTTTCAGTGTGTTCTGCTTCAGATCCAAAAGTGATCTGAACAGTAAAATTACCAACATAATTTTCCACCAATGTCAAATATACTTTAAAGCGTACACATAAAGTTTGCATTTGGAAATATAGATCGCTTAAGTGCTTCCATCATTCTGGTTATTTTAGCATCTGTTGGTCCGCACTGTGTAAAACGAAAAGGTTAAAAAAATTATCTTGGTAGAAATTGTGGAAATTGTACAAAAATCAACTTAAGACTACTTGGGCTTGTGAAAGCGAAATTTACCAATCGACCTACTAGGGCGAAGTATTATCTCATCAGTTATTCAAGCTGATACCGCAGCATGAACATACGTACATACCGGCTGCATCTAGTTTCACCGAAGGGCTCATGCATGATCCTACAGCACTTGGTGAAAAACTGCAACAGCATACAGAAAGGATAAGCACATGATATTTTCAGTTTGTGACAATGCAGCTAACTTGAATTGTAGGATGATTGCGCATGTCCGTTCCAGCGCCATATAAATTGTTTAACATAATGATACATCTTGGTCAGCGAGCCGTAAAACTTATCCGGGTTTCACTAAACCTGCAGGAGTCCAGGGACGCGATATAAATAAACTACGAATTTGATTGGTCTTGTGAAGGTGGGTTTTCGTATGGAACATAACGCCACAATTATGGAGAGAAGATGGGTTTTCGTATGGAACATAACGCCACAACTGCAGAGAACCAGAAGCACCGAAAAGCCGGCGGTGAGGCACAAACCACACTGAGATGACCCATGAGTAGAGTTTCCCAGATACAACACATTGCTACTCACGAAGAGCAGGACATCTCTCTTTCATGGCAGCAACGAATCTTTGTGCGCTTCAAAGTGTTGGCACAAAGTCGGAGCGCTGCAACAGGTGTGACGTGTTTCCAATGAGGCATTTCTTTGCTGCGAATTCACTTGACTTGCATCTTGGACACCTCAGCACACAGTGGTATGCTAGTGACAACAGATCGCATTTTCGGACGAGTCCTGCGTTAACTTGGAAAATGGTGGCCTCATATGCACTAGACAATATCGTGATTTGATGTTCCATTGGATGTCATTAACTAGGAATCGCTATGCCCGAAAGTTGCAAAGACAAGCCATATCTTGTGTCTGATCACAATTGCAAGAAATGTTGACGTCTTCGAAGTTTTGCAGATATCGCTTATCTAACCTGCACTTTCGCCAGATATGGCGCTTATTGAACATGCCTGAGTCACTCGGCTGGTAGCTTGGCAGACAGTTTTCCGTAAACATGTCCAAGACTCATACAACTATAGCAGCTCTTATTGCTGTACGCGGATGCCATAATTATATGCATAAATTGTGGTTTTATTGGTCTGAAACTTTGTATGAATTTAGTAAGCATCTCGGTCAAAATGAAATTCTTTCTCACTTGAAATTAGTAAAATTTTTGTAGATTTCAGCAAAAAAAAAAAAAAAAAAAATGAGTTTTCAGAATTGTTAACTCTTGATCATAAGAAATAACCCACAATGGCAAATTTTACGATTACTTTGAAAATTTGGATTGTATATACTCTCAAAGCTCGGTACAGGAATGCTGAATCATCCAAACGAGTTAATAATTGTTTTTGTTTAGTTTGTTTGAAGTTGTGATAGCATGTATTTAATTTTTGTTTGTTATAATTCATAAGCTTAAATCTAGTATGCCTCGTAAATGTGTAAACAGTCGTGACATTTTCTGCCCAGAAGCACCGAATTGCTGCATTCTTGAATCAGGATGAGCTGTAATTTTGGTATCCAGTTGTAGTTCACTGTAGAATGTCGGTAATACTGTACCGTGTATCTGCTTCAATAAAGTGCGTTCAATGCTTTTTGGCATCCCAAGTATTTGGAGAGAACGTTCAAATTATATAATGATCGCTGTTTCTGCGAAATACTTGCCCTTTATAATAACAATCCAAGGTGAAAAATAATCCTACCATCCAGAGGTTATTCGATACATGAAGGCAATCTGCCTATACCACACTCTTCAGAAAAGTACAACAGGGAGGCGATGAGGATAGTAACAATATGGCATAAGAAGCCGGACTCTTCAGGGTCATAGGATACTAATTCTATGCCACAAACCGAGCTGCTGAGGAAACTTGAAAATAATTTTTTTTTCTTTAAGCAATTAAGTGCATATCACGAATGTGAAGATCTGAATATGATTGCAATACTGCTGGAAATGCAGTTGATATTGACAAAGTATCTGTTGTTCCCTCTTGCAAGTCTAAACTTCACTAGAAAGATCTAGCTTTCAAGGGAAACTTCTCAGGAGGAAAATATATATACAGCCTGCTCCTTTTTAGAACGGAATAAATTTCTTGTCCCCAATATACCGAGGTTGCCAGGAAAATGTATACACACTTTCACAATACATATCTATTTAATATATTTCAAAGTTGAACCGAAAAACAACAGTAATGTGTAGTATGATGATTTGTAAACAGATGCAACTCACGTGATAGCGTTGTTACGTGACAGTTAAATCAACAATGAACAAATGAAGACAAGATTATTGTATGATGTTCTGTAAACAGATGACTCACATTGTTATGCTAGCGTTAACAACAAAATGGAACCAAGATTATCGTTTGAACAGCGGAAAGGAATTTTGAAGTGGTATTAGAAAACAGAGAATGTTGTTGGAAGTTCAAAGGCAATGAAGACAGGTGTACAGTAGAAAACCAGCTACTCTGGCAGCCTTCGGTAAGAAATTGAAACGGCATGTGCTGCAATCTCTGAGGACTTTTCGCAAACGTTGCTCAATCAGCAGTTCAACGTACTCAGAAATGTATCGACGCCGATGTTGGGCATTTTGAGCAACTGTTGTAACTGTAAAAGTCTAAGTTGATTAGTGCTTATTTTCTGTTTGTGTGAATTCAGTTTTGTTAGCAAAGTTTATTCTTTGCTTGGGGTGTGTATACATTTTTTGATGCCCTCTGTATATCAAACTTGAATTTATGAATTTTGTTAAGGGAATGAACTAGGTTGGGAAAGTTTCAAATACATCAGAATATTTCCACACCGGAGTGAAACTTAAGTCAGAGATGGTCCACAGATGCGTGAACGTCTTAAAGATAAAGGCAAGTTCAGGGTAGTGAGAAAGCGGCTGGGAATATTGTAAATAGCTTCCTGGGAAGCAGCGGGAAGGTGTGAATCAATTAGGATGCAACATTTCACTCAAAATTTGTTTTCTACAAGTCATCTGGAATTTTTCCCAGCAAACTGCGGTGAAATGAATGACGAGCATAGTGGGAGATTGCACCATGACGTTTCAAAAGTGGAACGAAAATATCGGAAATGGTGGAATGCTTCTGTGCTTGTGACGTACATTGACCAAGAGTTGTCACAGAAAGGAATAAAAGTAATTGGCAAAGAAAAAAAAAACATTTTTAGAACTTTGCATCAACTTAGTTTTCATTTGTTTTTTTCTTAATACTAGTACGTTTTATGAAACGTCGATCCTGATGGTCTGGTAACCATACTAGCCAACATTGCCTAGTTCAAACCTCGTCAGGGTCGATGGATATTTGCGAGCATAAAATCCTAAGTGTGATTTCCTTCGGAGTGGAAGTGAAGCAGTAAATTTTAGGCATTAAAGGAACCTCAAGACTGAAAGAAGAGGCATCTGAGCAAAAATAATCGAACGTTTCCCTCCCTGAATTGAATGGCACGCTAATAATCTGAGATGTTATAGAGCGCTCGTAAATAAACCAAATAAATGTTTAGAAACTGCTTTTATGTTCTATTAAATAGTTTACTATTTTCGCGTAACTGCATTATTTAATTTTGTGTGTGCATGTAATATATCTCTAAAAAGCGAAAGCTAATATATGGATGTCATATTCGTTTTCTCACCCAAAATTGAGTTTGTGCTATTGTCATTAGGCAAATATTTTAAAGTAAACTTTTGGGGGGGGGCATGTAATCTGTGGTATAAATGTCATGTTCGCGTGATGCCCTCATGGTGATGCACTTTTCAAAAATAGTAGTGCCTTCTGTCCCACGCACACTTCGTGCATTTTAGCGGGTTATTAGATTAAATTGGTCAAAATAGGAAATTAGTATACATGGGATATGAATTTATTTTCCAAACTCCATTTTGGACTGAGCAGGATCAAATTTATAGACCGCTGCATAGGCGCTCTTTGTGGTCGCCCTCGATTCTGTTGGCAAAGCGAATATAGGACTTTTGTTTAAATAAAATGTATCCAGTTTCTGCTTTCAAAGGTAACTAATTTAAACGCATGATATTTAAGACAACTACAGAAAAATGAATGATATAAGTGCAGGAATCTTCTGTAGTAATAATACATCAGATTAACCCATGGCGCTTAATTGTAAAAGCATCTACTGTTTATTTAGAGAGTTCATGATGTCCAACTTATATGACCCTAACGGATTAAATTACCATAAAACTGAAAGGTAATAACTGCCAGTGTATGCACATAGTCTTTCTCAAGTCTGTTAATCTAGACCTTTTCTATCGCATTAGAGGAATGCAGATGGTAGGATTTTATTCTTATATACAGAGCGATCCAATGAACTGCGGACCAAATTTTGTCCACAGAATGAGTGCACAAGTATTTTCTGATGTTTGCTGGAACAAGGCCACGCTATCTTTTGTGCTGTCTGACAAGTTTTCTTCATTTAATTGTGAAGTGAATTATGGTCTAGTAGGTTTTCTGCCGCACAATGTGTATTTGTTTACTATTCATGACTGTTAGTCGGCTCGTAAAGTTCAAAGAGTATTTAAAGAAAATTTCCCGGCTGTTGAAGTTGCAGGCCGTATTTATAATCTTTTGAATAAATTTTAGGCCATGGGCAATATTCATTCTAACATCTAAAGGCATAGGGTTCTGAACCTAAGAAATGTTAGATGACATCGGTTATCTCTTGGAAAATTCCCCCCAACAAGACTCAGCTCATACAGCAAATATTTTGGCGAAAGAACATTGTTATTTATTTATTGTTGTTACTAAGAGGCGCTAAAAATGCATGACGACGTTGTCCAATTTCAGCACATCTTTCAAAGCAAAACATTTTAAACTGGTTAAAGAAAAGGTTGCCCTGCTTTGTTAGCTCCATTCTACGATATCCGCAGACGGCAACAAGAGCCACTCTCGCCAATAGTTCATTTTCATTAGGTCGATCTGAATTTAATATTTTATCCTTGTTACTTATAAACTCATTTATGATTCTTAAAGTCTTTATCTCCTTGCAGATTGACTTTGCACTACTTAAAAGTAAGAGGCCAATCACAATGAAAATTAAGTGTTAACGTAAACGGAAAAACTAGATGCTGTGTGTTGTAAAGGAACCGTTTACTTTTTTTTTTTTTTTTTTTTTTAATATAGTGTTTAACGGCCGTTTTTACTACTGGCGCATCACAGACGGTGGACACTGATGATACATGAGATGAAATTAGTATTATTATTTTTTTTTTAAGGAAGGAAACGTTTCAGCCCTAGCCTCCTCGGCATTTGCCATTTATGAGGAATGAGAAAAACCTGTTAGGAAGGACGGTCCTGGTTGAATTCGAACCCCAGACCTCCCGCTCACGAGCACGACCTCGGTGGCGGTACCGTTCACAATGGCTCTTGTAAACATAAAAATGAACATAACAGAACGTAAACCTAGAAGCTTGCTAGGTCCAAAGTCTGCCTCTACGTCTAAAGGAAAACGTAAGAAAGCCAATCAGAACGCGTTGCTGCTTTTGTTGTTAGAATGGCGTCGATGGACGAAATAGAAATTGCCTTATATCAAACCTATCCTTGCTTGTATAAGAAAAACAGGTAGTACGAAGATGCAGTTTTGAAAACAAGCGTGTGATCTTCAATCTCAAGTGAATTAAATTGAGATAATTAAAGGCTATCCACTTTGAGTCAGCGGTTAGTTGATCTTCGCTTGCCTGTCCGCCCCCACCCCTTTTTATTTAAACTTAAATTTGCGTCTTTCATTTTAAAACATACTACAAGGCTTGCTGGCACGCGTTACGTCTTATTTTATTATATTTACGTTTAATTTTCATTGTGAATGGGGCCTAACGCTGTACGCAATCGCGGTACAGGTGGGACGAAACTTCTGTTCAGTTGGCCTTGAACGAACGCGCAA
This sequence comes from Metallyticus violacea, assembly GCA_030762175.1. Taxonomy (NCBI): domain Eukaryota; kingdom Metazoa; phylum Arthropoda; class Insecta; order Mantodea; family Metallyticidae; genus Metallyticus; species Metallyticus violacea. The sequence continues at coordinate 68,639,428 of CM060839.1, read as the reverse complement.
CGGAGCGAGTTTAGTTGCACAAACATGTGAAATCGACCCAATGAACGCGATAGATTGCAGCGTGGCTGTTGGGAAGGGTATAAACCTGCTCGTATGCAAGTTCACATTGTCACTCAAATCCATGTTTCTATTATCACAGCGATTCAAGTCCCTTGATTTAAGATGTGTCCACTCATACTGTCCTAGGGAATAGCAGCAGTGCCGCTTTATCTTGTAAGGAAAGTATTTTCCCTGCTTGTAAAACGCCCGTATAAATGCCTCATGACAGACTTTGTGTTAGGATAAAATGCGACATTGCTCTGAATATGTGCACACAAAAATCATATTTTAACATCAAGTATCGTATCTTATGGCATGTTAATCTTTTAACTTTCAAACTATACTGGTATTAATTAAATCTGTGTTTATTGCCGAATTAATATGACATAAATACGCTTTACGCACTCGATAATTACAGATAATAGCTCAACGCTGCATAGTTTGCTTCCTTAAATAGTTTATTTTTTAAGATAATTTTTTAAGTCGAATAATGTTCACAATGAAAATTAAACGTAACCTAAACTTCAACATAAAAACTAGATGCTATGTAATGGAACGGAAACACGAATCACGTAAATCCAAAGCTTTTCTTTTACGCCTAAATTAAATGCAATTAATATGTTGTCCATTGACGCCACTGATCTTCAGTTCTCTCTACAAATAGAGCAGCTGCGTTCTGATTGGCTGATTGCAATAAGGCTTCAGGGGACCCTTTTAACACACATTCAGAGATATAAAATTAAACAGCAAGTTGTGCCGGTTATTTGTCGGTCGTCCCAAATAGAAATATATGAATATTACAGGTTTCATCATATTATAGGAACGGTTAACACTAGATCAGGTTTATTTTATTTAAGGATTTTCTTAAATATCTTGGATCATCCCGTTCAATGCGTGAAATGCCCCCATACCTTTAGCTCAGAGACAGCATCTTTCAGTCATGAGACTCTTTTACGTGCCGACACGGGAGCAACGATTTTACTTCTCTTCCGAAGGAAGCTATACTTTTTATTTTTACGCACGAAAAAAAAATCCCATCGAAATGTCCGGAATTCAATCCTCGGTCGTTGGTTCACGATGCAAGTACCGTTACCACTAGAACACCAGGATCGACAATAAGTAAACACGTGGAATGTGCCAAGGAGCATATCTATATTCAACTAAACATGCCCCTGTTGTCGCGCTTGCTCAACTGTCTGTGCACATATGGAATAAAGATTCAATTTCGCTCGTTAAATTAACACTTACAGCTGTTTTTACCTCGCAGCCCCCATTGCCTCCACATTGTACATGAGTGATATTGAAACCACTACTTTCAAAGCTCTGAAACACATTGTTGCAACTAGGGATACACACGGTGTTTTGTAGTAAAAAAATAATCCTAGCAAATTATTGATTTTTAAGAGCATACACACATTTATTCGTTCATTCATGCCTTTGGGTATTATACGAGGGTAAGTCCATAAGTTTCCGGCCTCGCTGATAAGGATTATCGCCTTCACAAAATCCTTTATTTGGGTACCTAGACTTCTTTACTCAGTCCAAAAGCAGCAATAAGTCATCTGTTGTCGGGTATTTTTGGAGTTCTGCCGTGGCAACGAGAGAGAAGTTCTGCAGACCATTGTTACAGGAGATGAAACTATGGTTCTCTACTACAATCCCTTATCCAAAAGAGAATCGATGGAGTGACGTAAATCTGACTAAGCACCGCCTCTAAAGGCCAAGGTCACTCAGTCAATCTAGAAGATCGTGATCACAACCTTTAGGGACTGTGAAGGAATCCTCCTCATTGACTTAAAGGAGAGGAACACCGCAGTAAACGGGGAGTAATATGGTGGCCTACTGCACGGACTACGTGCTTCCATCAAAAAGAAAAGGCGAGGAAAGCTTGAGTGGCGGTGTGCGCCTTCACAACGGATCTCTGCACACAGCTCTTGTTGCAAAGGAAACCGTGAAGAAATGTTACTTCAAGGAGACCGACCACCTACCCTATAGCCCAGATCTAGCTCCAAGGGAATATTTCCTCTTAAAACTCAAGGACCTTCGAGGAAAGAAATTAAAGTGTGACGAAGAAGTGATGGATGTTGTTTATGCCCATTTTGCAGACAAGACTGTGATTATTTTGGGGAGGGGGTTTGAAATGTTAATTCAAAGATATGAGAAGGGTATTGCAATAAATAGTAACTATATTGAAAAGTGGAATATAGTTTTTGAATTTATTATACCTAGAAATTGTTAGGCCGGAAACTTATGGACCTACCTACGTATGTCTAATGGGGAGGCATAGTTGTAACATAGCAAGAGAGAAATTGTTCTCACCAAAATCTGAAACAAAGTATTTTAGTTACCAGGAAGTAAATTATTTTTCCTTAGTCACTATTTAGCACATAACGCTCATTTACGTAACTGTATGGTTCTGAATGAGGCATCCTGTATTTATAAACATTGAACCGCATCGATAACTGCTCCAATACCTCAAAGCAACTGGTGATAACCATTAGCCAAAGTAAATCTTAAGCTTGGCGTTGATCTGGTGTGAATTTACCAATAAGGTGTATTCTCGGAGGTCACATGACATTCTATCTGCAATGTATAAACAAATGATCGTTTAGTCCAGCATACAGTCTACAGTCACACTTATCAGTTATATAAAATAACTTTTATCCATTAGCGTTAATAATGCGTCATTTCTTTCGACTGGGTCGGTCCTGGTGGTGTAGTGGTTACCATACTTGCCTCCTACACCCAAGATCGCGGGTTCGAACCCGGCCAGGACCGATGGATTTTTTCGGGGCGTAAAAATCCTAAGTATGGCTTCTTTCGGAAGGGAAGTAAAGCCTTTCGTACATTTATGGCACGAAAAAAAGAACCTCAAGCCTGAAAGAGAGGCCTCTGAGCAAAATTTGTTTGCCGTTTCACGCCCCGAGTTGAATGGGACGCTGATGACCTGAGATGTTAAAGAGCGTCCATAAATAAATCAATAAAAAAAAACTTCTTTCGACTAAGATATTACTGCTGCAAAACATTGTGGTAGATACATGAATGGGTTCAATCTTTTCTGTTCGGGTCCTGAAACGCTTTGTGGTATGTCCAGGAGAAGGCCTGTAGGCCAGCAATCCGCAGGACTCCCAAGTCTTCCTGCTAGTTTTTTGTAATTTCACGCTAATTTATGTGGCGATCGTCACCTGAGAATGCACTATGGCGGACGAGTAGAGATGCAGATTATCCGCTATCCTACTCATGTATGGGGAACCCGAAGGATAGAAGAGAGGTTTGCCTGTTTCGTCAACGTTTTCCAACAACCTCCATCCAGCTCATGCTGTTTTCAAGATATAGAGCGTTAAGCATACAGCTTAGGTCCTTAATAATCGTCTCTGTGAACATCCTCAGAGGTACCCTACACCAGAATTTGGAGTGATATTTTGGGCGTTTGGAAGAAGAGTCTGGTAATAGTATCCAAAGTGTTTACGTACTGTAAAAAACTTATCTGAAATGCAAGATGTGCATGAGTAATATCTTCATTACCATCACTACCATGGAGGGACGCTGATGACCCGAGATAGAATGACATTCCTCAAATTTGTCAATGGCTATTCGGAATAATACAGAAACTTTACTTCATATACCTTATCTTGTTTTCTAATGAGCGTACCTTTATCAGCAAGCAGTATCATTTCTACTCCACTATGGGCTCGACGGATATCCGAATCCACAACATCACTTAGCAACCGAAGGAAGTGGGCTGGGATTATCAATTACTTATTATCTCTGCTATTTACTGTTGATATGTACTTAACGTTTCTCCAGATGGATTGGACACTCAAGCGCAATACCTTACCTCCTCGCTCCACTGACACCTCCCCTTGAATGTAAAACAACATTAGGTATTATCCATAAAAACCTATATTTTAAGGAACAAAGAATTATATAAACATCTTGAAACCCTGGCCCATAAAATAAGTAAAATAACATGCGAAAGAGAGGATTGAGCAAGAAGAGATTCCAGCTGCAAGGGAGGAAGTGGAAGTTAAAAGATCGGAAAGATTAAGAATATTAAATATAGACAACCAGAAAAGTAATTTACGAGCGGCAAATTTTAGCAAAAGTGAAAGAATGTTATTGATCTGTTGTTGAAATCGATCTGGAATAAGAATAAAGTACGTACATGAGAACTTTCCAAAGAGTATAATTCTATTCTGAAGACTTCTGCATTATTAGCCCAGGCGATTTAGTGAGTATGCGTGTGCAGTGTGTAGCATCTAAAACTCCAGGAAATTTGCGAATGTTATGGAAGCCAAGTGTCAGTGCCCTTTATTACGCTGTTCGGTTGGTATTTTAATGAACTGAGGTCTCAGCTGCAATTGCTCTAGTAGATGGTTGTACTGTCCGTTCCTTTCTCCACTTTGAATATACCTCCAATAAACTTCGGAGCTCTCTGTCGCTTAGAGCCTTAAAATTAATAGTATCATGAACACCGAATTCAAAGTATGGTTTTGCTTAGTTTGTGATTGTAATCGGGAACGTAACATCTGTTCCGTTTCTTGGACATATTTTGCTAAGCGAAATCGCATTTTGTTGGGTTTTTGTGTGTGTGTGAATGGTGTTTAACGCCCGGCGGTGAACACTGGTAATACATGAAATGAAATATTTGGAAAGAATTTTTTTAAGGAAGGAAACGTTCCAGGCCTAAGTTTAGGGCACCTCCCCGGTATTTGCCAGTTATGAGGACTGAGAAAAATCTGGAAAACCTCATTCAGGGAGGACAGTCCTGGCGGGATCCGAATCCAGACCTCTCGCTCACGAGTCCGCGCCTTAATGACCTCGGCCACCCGTGGCGGTCTCTCTCTCTTTTTTCCCCCCCATGAAATACACGAGGAGTGCGGTGAAATTCGTTTCCGAATGAGATTCTGAAACCGGAAATCTGTACAATATACTGCTTATAAGGTTATAACTTAACATAACCTACAATTGAACGCAACTGTTATTACGCGGAAATTAAAAGTGGAACATTTAAGAAACTTTATCTACATGAAATTAATATAAACGTAACGAACCATTTTATGTATAAATAAAGTTATGTTTCTCTACTCTGAGAAATGTTTTATTTAACAATTACTAAACTCTAAACTAGTGCTTTAACTTGAGAAATTTCGGCAGTTAGATTTAATTTGAGATTAAGATGAAATAATCTTAGATTAGTATTTATACATCCGACATTTCCAAGTTAAGCACAGCTGATGGTTAATTTTGTGTCCTAAACTCAATTGGCCCCCAATGTTACAGTGGCTGATTTTATCCGAGCTGCATCTTCCATTAGGTAAAATTGTGCTACAAAAGAAAGCAATTAGAAAGTAGTGGAATGTAAAATCTATAAATGAAGAAATACACTGCAGAAATGAATTGTGGGGACATGCATAAGGATTAATGACCAGAGATTGCCAGAACAGGTGGTGAATTACAATTTACATTTATTGTGAGGAGGAAATGGAAATATGTCCCTTCACGTTCGTCATTCGAGTCGCTTCTTGTTTCTAGAAACGAATTCCAACATTGCATCCTAATGCTATTTCCTATTTAATTTGTCGGAGTGTATGTAAAACACTATTTTTAATATATTTTGTATGGGATTGGATATTTTAGAGATGCGATATGAAATTCTGTTTTTAGTCCAGCAGTAATTTTTATAACCATCAAGTGCTCACCTCTGTTGTAGAGTTCAAAGCCAGCCCTTAGCACGAAAACTGCTTCAAAGTTTAGATAGACGTCTTTTTACCCTCTTTTTAATTTTATTCTGCAAGGCCTACTTGATTCTATATCAGGACTTAATACTCCAAATTCATTTTTATTTATTCCTCTTTTACTTTTATCAATTCAATTAAATTCTGCAGATTTTAAAAGTTACAGTACTAATACAATTATATAATTTTGTTTAATTATATAATTAAACAAAACACAAACTTTAAAAACCTATGATTGCTACTGGTGTCCATTATCAATAAATTTTTCACTTCATTTATATTTCAGACACCATACTCGTTAAATGTCTCTACCCTTACAGTTAATTAATTTACAGCTATGCCCATGGTGCCGTTTTCTCCTCCTTTTTTTTACTTCTATGCTGCTTCTTTCTCCTCTTCTACTTTTTCCATATATTTCCACCTATTTTCTTGTTCTCATTCTGCTTCTCTCAGCTGATTTCTTTCCACCCAAAGACTATCATTAATTTCTTCTTTTGTTAATTCTCTTCTGTTCTTTTGATTCAGTTTGGGTGTTATCTTCATCTTGTTTTTTAACAGACTCTTCTTGTATATAACTGGGTCTTTCTCTTGATTCTTTGGCATATTTTAGGAGAGTATAGGATTTCTTGACAGATGGATTTTCTCTTTATTTGATTTTTGTGTATATCTCTTCTGTCATTTTGCATAATATTTTATTTGTTAAATCATTCAACTCTAAAATCATCGTGATCTCTCATGATGTTCGCTGCAAGTAGCCATCCATCTTTCCTCATACAATTGACTGGAATTTAGGGCATAATGAAACATGTTCCGCAAACAAACCTTAGATGTATTGTTTGCTTGTAATTTAAATCTTTGCAAATATGAGCAATGTGGTCTGTGTGCTGTTATAAAATGCATTAATCATTTGAGTTGTAATCTTTGCTTTATGGATGGGAAGATTTCGTGCACTCTTCTGCCTTTTATTTCATCCTATTCTTGTTGCCGTATTTGGAATAAAGAATCTTTTATTTCTACGTACATTTTGTTTTTAAGTCAATAAGACACTGTCCCAATGTAGAAGATGTGGAAAATGCCCCTGTTCGTCTCAATAAAATTTTTCTTTGGGAGTTTCTTAGTGTGTGTATAAAATATATCTCGTGTACTTTTTCTCCCCAAATTCCTCCTCATAGTTCAATATGGCTGCAAAGTTGTTCTAATGATACATTTTTATTCCAACAGCTTGTATATTGAAATCTCTCTGTTCAATATTGGCCAACTTAAATATAACTTTTTCTGCTAGAGCTCTTCTATTTTCTACAGGTTTCTTAAAATGTTAATTTTAATAATTCGGTTTCTGTTTAAGTTTCCTTTTAAAACTATGTATAATTTGTGAGGACCTATTTTCAATTTTATTTTTACGCAGCAATTTTTTATATCATTAGTTATTAAAGTGGAATTCTATTTAGTTCCTTTAGAAAATTTTGCAATTTATGGAAAATAACGTGGGAGTGCTTTTATGGTGCCTAAAATGGGCTAAACAGTTTTAAGAATATTTTACTTAGAAATGACTAACCAGCAAATTCCTAAGGAATTAAAATAATTCTTGCCGTTGTACCCATGAAATGATTTTTGGGAAGGAAAAAAAAAAACTTCCTATCTCCATCATAGAAATATTCAACCACACAAATTACAAGGATTGTAGAGGGGTCCTAGATAACAGTTTTGAGATAGGGAACGTAGGGTCTGTGGTTTCTAAATTTTATGCAATAGCATAAAATCCGTTAATGGTCAGCTTTCGACTGTTCAGCCTCCACAGGAGATGGGGAAAAAGACACGCTTCACTTGTTGAAACTTTTCCTGAATATCGTCTTGGTTGAAGGCTTACTGCGTATAGCGGCGTTAAATATTGTGATGGAGAAGGTTCGAACCTCCTCGAGTGCAAGTTTTCTTTCTTTCTTCGTGTTATAGTTATGTTATTTGTTTAGTTCAGAACCGCCCGTTCACTCTAGCGAATTAAGCAAAACAAATTGCAATGTGTTTAACGAATAACAAAGTGACTCTAAACTTTCAAAGGTAAAGCCAATTGTTATCACCTTGACCTTTGATGTTCATGTGTTGTATGTGCAGGTACATTTCAAAATTTAGAATGTTTCCTTCACTCTAGCCAATGATGGTAGGACATAGTAAACACTTAAAGGAAATATAAATGATTTTCTCTAGGGTAAAGGAAAAATGTACCAGAATGAAAGCAAATGCTTAAGAAAAATTAAGTAAACTGCATTCTATCTTTTCACCGCTGAGTGAAAACCAAATAAAATAAAATAGACCACAGAGATATTGTTGGATGTACCGGCCTGCAACATCCCAGCAAAGAGTGCACCTAAGAAGAAAGTACGCTTGCAACCTCTCAAAAAGATCTGGTCCTGATTACAAGCAGCCAAGACCCGTTCTAATAGCTGCTCATCATTGTCAATTGATAATGCGTACACGAAGCTCTTATGATGCCTCCATAAAAATATCTCGGAAAACACGATGGCTAATTTACCTTTTGCGATTCACTTCCCAGAAAGCACACCATTGAGATAATCTCGTACTTCCGCAATGAATGGGGAGGAGTTCCCTCGTGCTGCAACCAAATCTGACGACGGATGTTCAAAGGGACGTCTTCCTAAAACACAAAGTGAAGATACACATGCCCGTTTAACCGCGTAGGAAATAGATACGGTCCAATTAGTTGATTGGACACGATACCCGCCCACAAGTTGCTAAATCTGTGCTGATAACCAGCCTCCACTACCATACATGACTGTTCCTATGGTTCAGAATTAGCCCACCTCTTATGAACATGTCCTCGTCGGTGAAGAGAAGGCTGTTCATTCTGCCCCTCCAAGGCCCACCTGCAGAACTAGTCTGGGACCGAAGTCCGCTGCCTCCAATGCCTGCCCTTAAGCAGATAGGGAAATAATTGTTCTTCGTGCCGGACGCAATACACGCTGGACTTGTTCCTTTTCATGGCCCTGGCAATTGCTCGGGTGCTGGTGGAAGGTTCCACTCAAACGCTGGTAAGCACTTCTTCGAAGGCTGGAGTACGACGCATCGGTCTGTGCACCATTAAAGATCCAGTTTCCTGCAAACGCCGATGGACATTTTGGAAGGTCGAGAGATAAGGGTGTGTCGGGAAATCCTATCCCTGTGCAGCTACAGATGCACGTCCTCTTGCTTCCCCATAAATCAAATGCAAATCAGCAAGCTCAGCAAATGAAGTCGTTAGCCATGTTTCGGAACAGCTGTAAACTGTGCATTTGCTACACAAAGCAGAAAATGACCTTACGCGGCCGCAGTCCCGAACGGTAGAAAAGAAAGTCAAATGGTTAAGATTCCTGTAGTAGGCATTATTTTAGGCGGATAATTTCCGTGATGCGCGTGTAGACCTGTTAGCTCATTTGGTTCGAGTGTCTTGCGAAAGTCATGAGTTCATGTAAGCTTTTCCCCCCTCCCTCTAGTCGGTCCTGGTGTGTAGTGGAACCATACTTGCCTCATAAACCCAAGGTCGCGGGTTCAAACCCTGCCAAGACCGATGGATTTTTTTCGGGCGTAAAAATCCTAAGTATGGCTTCCTTCGGAAGGAAGTAAAGCCGTGGGTCCCGTGTCGTTTATTTACGGCATGAAAAAGAACTTCAAGCTGAAAGAGGAGACCTCTGAGCAAACTTTGTCGGCCGTTTCACACCCTGAATAGAATTGAACGCTGATGATGTGAGATGTTAAAGAGCGTCCGTAAATGAAATACAAATCAAATCCCCGCTCCTTCGCTTGTGATCTTTTTTTAATGAGAATAATTTGTACTTTTTCATAGGTTAGGTTAGTTTAGGTGTGACAAATAGTAATAGAACTCCACACTAACACTTTCTAACTCACATTGCCGTTCAGGTGCAATTCGGCTTTCTCCACTACCGTTCGAGATTTCAGCCGCAGGACAGACCCGGTTTGTAACGTAAAGTCTCAGCTGCTATATGCTAGGTACTTTGGACAAGCGCAATTAACTTCGTAGCACTCGTGCATACCCTCGCAGAACGAACAGTTTTACCGAAGTAGCGAAACCAATAAATTTCAACTTCCCGTTTAACATTACCTTTTTTCAACTACATGGACAAGACGCGAGAACTTTCTATATGAAAATGTAATTCATACACTTCCGTTATATTGACCAGTTTCCAAAAATCGTCATAACTTTGAAAGTTTTCAAAATTGATCATACGTTTCCTTTCTCAAAACGTTTATCTAGGACCCCTCCACAATCCTTGCAATTTGTGTGGTTGAATTCTGGGACATCTTTTTATATATAACATTTTATGCATGTATACTTGTGTGTGTCAACGCCTTAGCGGTCGCAATTTTTTTTTCTCAACGAAACTCTGCATATAACCATCAATTAACAAATTATCGTAGAGTTCGTTAACCAGCAAAATTGGATAATTGGGAGTGGGGTCTAATAGCGAAAATTTAAAAAAAAAAAAAAAAAAAAAAACGCTCTAATTTCCGCAAATTTTATTTTTTCTCAAGGAAACTCTGCGTATTTCATTATATTTTATTTCAATAAAATAAATCAATAAAAATAGTTCCTGAAAATCAGGGCAATCAGGCCTTTAGAGGTGAGGGTTAAAGCGAAATTTAACAGTCGCTCTACCTGCCGCAATTAAAAAAAATTAAGTAAACTCGATTATGCCATTTGAAATTTAAAAAGAAAGAAAGAAAGAGATTGTTTCTGAAAATCAGGGTAATCGGCCCAGTAAGGGGATTTAGCCGAAACCCCAAATTTAAAAATCGCTCTAGCGGCATGAATGTTTGTTTCTTGACAAAATTAATAATGCCATTTAAATACTATAAGAATATGGTTTCTGAAAATTAGGGAAATTTGAACTTATGAGTGGGATTATACTTGAAAACCGAAATTGAAAAAGCTCTCTTGCGTTAAATTGCTCTGTTCTAAATTAAAAGGACATTTAATTCAATATATAGAGTATATATAAGATTGCATATATTTTTATTTGATAAAATCATTGTCTTGAAGATAGCAAATGTGTTCAAGAATTACATTTTTAATGGTTTTAACAATTATATTTTAATAATCTTCAGAAAACCTTTTCGTTGCATGTTTTTATTATAACATTTAAATGAAATTCCAAAGCCAATGTAAATTCATGGAGCATTGCTTATTGTATATATTTGCTTAGTACATTGTAATTGCTTTTAAATGCATGATTTTGTTATTAAAACATATGAACATCTTAATGTGGCTCGAAAGCTTAATTCTTCATTTCAATGAATGTAAAGATATCAAGGACTCGGGTCATAAACATGGTTGCGTTTAAAAATACCCACACAGTAATCAATAATGTATTTCGTTTAAAGTATCTCTCTCTTCTTCTTCTTTTTCTGTAATCTCAATAACAATTCTATTAATTTGGTTTCTCTTTTGTGATACTTATAGATTGCAATAATTATAATTTTGTTCCCACAGTAATGCCATAATTTATTTCGTTAATTTGGCCAAATTTTGGATTTTGTATTAATTTTTAAAGTTATTCAAGTTGCTTAGGAATTCGCGTAGTTTACGCAGCTTCTATGTGAAGGACTTGAAAATTCTCTTGTGTACTAAAAGGCATCGCTTTGTCGTATGAAGTTTACAGGCGAATTCGTGTCAACAGTGAAAAGTTAACCATTAACGGCTGTCTGTGGGAGCAATTGACATGTTTGTGGTTAACGTTTGAACTATCACCAAATGTGAAGAGAAACATCATCAAAAACAACTATTCTAAAGGTTCTTTAATTCGTTCCTGGCTGGTGGATTATATTATTTACAACGGGGATTTTTTATGTAATAAACGGTTAAGAATTAAACATTTTTATTGTTACAATAGGTAAGCCGGTAACTGATTTTTAAGAAATGTAAAATAAAGACCTTTTCTTCTTTAGAGTTATAAAATATTATTATTATTATTATTATTATTATTATTATTATTACAGAGCTTATTTATTAACATGAAAATTAAACTCTTGGAATAATGTAAATAAAATAACTAGAGAAACAGAAACATATTATATACAATATTGTACTATTGTGTAATATATACAGGGTGCTATGAAATACACGAAATAATTTCAGCGTGTAGAGATGTGTATATAAGCAATTTGGGATAGTAAACGTATGATCTATCTGTTCAAATTTCGAAGCTATTACGTTTCTAAAGCGCCAGTACACCTCTGGCTAATGAAGATGCGTAACACGATAATGAAGGGAGGTTTCTGAACGTATCGCTCTGGCACCATGATTATGACATTAGCTTTCCAATAAGAGGTCATTTGTTTTAGAGTTCGAGTCTCGTTCATCACTTTTTTCCCCTCTGTTTTCTGACTAGGACCTAATACAGCTTTTAGCGTAAGTTTTAAGAAGTTTCAATTTATGCACTTTAATCTATATATCAATTCATATAATTACAACCCTTGCTTACATAAGGGAGAATTATGGGTTATCTTAATGAGTTGGGTGTCATATATTCAAGGATTAACTAAATTTCATGCATAATTCTGTAGTAAGCGTGCCGCAGCACTTTGTATTTAATAAACAAAACAAAAAAATAACGGCATGACAAGCTCTATGCGGAACATCAGCTTTTGCGTTATTCATTACGTCATATAAGCAGTTAGAGAGAGCTCCTTCTCGAATAGGCACATAATTCAAGAAGGCAGCTAATACGTGAAGTAAATAAAGTTTTAGGCATTATGCTAGTAAAATTATTAGCCATTGTATGTTGGTAATTCATGTGTATGCGTGTCGCAGCACTTCGTATTAAATAAAAAAAAAATAAAGGCATGACAAGAATTGAACCCGCGGCCTGTGAATGCCGCGATATGTATGAACTAATTGTTAATGGGGGAATCAATTTAAGAGCTCCCTCTAGAGTAGGCTACATAATACAAGAAGGCAGTGAGTAAATGTTCAGTATCGCACTGTCAAATGATATTTTTAGATTTGAGAGATTTTATGGCACTAAATCTTGAAAACGCTGATAACGAGCTGCAGAAAATCGATATTTCTATGCTTGCAAAGCAGTTTTAAAGACAATGGAAACCAATTTTTCACCCGGCTTAGCTTTAACGCCGACTTATCAAATTATGCAAAAATGGATTATGCGTCATGTTTAGTTGTGCACCATGCATTGCCTGTCTCAAATTTCTTATATGTGACATCTGTACAGTCTCTAATTATTTCGATGTAGTTCATTAACATCCTTTATATATAATAGTACGATTCTGTTCCCAATAGCGGCGTATTTCTTTCAGATACAGCGCAATTCCATTTCTTGTACTTTTCAATTAATATTTCCCTTTAATTTTGGCACTTCCATTTGTAGCTCATTTTCTTTATAAAAATAAAAAAAAAGCATCTCGGAGTGTGAATATCAAAACAATTTTGAACATGTAGGAACTTACTTCCTCACTAAATAAAATTCGCCTATGCAGCAGCGTATCCCATTCTTGTTAAAAACATTTGAATTGGCTTTTGTACGCTCCGGTCTATTTCCTGCAGTAGACAGAAGACTCGCCGGCTTCGACCGCTTCTCTTCTTACTCGGTACTTGTTCTTACCGGTATAGTGGCATACACATAAGTTTGATTGTTTTAACCTAAATTTTATAGCCGCTACTTATATACAGCTATAAATTTATCAACCTTAATACCATGTACAATTTTCCCTTTCTTTCGTTGTTGGAGTACACCCTTATTTGTATGTATGAGTTGAGCTGAATCGGGGATACTTCTCCAGGTCCAACGAGATTCGCGAAGGTCCGTGCTCGCTGGGTTGTGTGTGTGTGTGTGTGTTTTTTTTTTTAAGGTACGTAGAGTCTAAACCGACCCTCTTTCGGCCGTAGAAGTTCTCGTGGCCCAAACGCGCTAAGCGAACTTAGCTATGGTGGATAGGTCACGTCTAGCATAGACCTACTCAATTTAAGAGTTGAGTCACACCAGCATTAAGGTAGCCAGCACCCACCCCACGACAACAGTGATTCAGGAACACGCCATTGGCACTCCCTTGGGACACACTGCCCTATTTGTGTGTGTGTGTGTATGCGCTTGACTAAAACATGCAATTTAAAACGTCCAACTGTTCACTATTAATATTCTGCTTTCGTTAACGCAATGAGAATGGACCGTATTTGAATAGATGAATTCACATGCAGTGCGTAATGTCCTGCTTACGTCGCTGGCTGTCTCTCCAGCTCCCAACACACTATTTCACTCCAGCCTGTACATTATTGGTTATGGGCATTGAGAAAATGACATCGGTTCGTTGTTCAATCCTTTTGAATCATTGAATGAATCAACTAGCAGTTTGTCCCATTAAGGGTTCTGACCTCCTTTAAGGGGGTAGCTCATTCAGAATGTGGTGAGCTATTCCATATGATATTGATCGCTCTTTAGCTAACAATTTGTGACTTGCACTACGGTAGAATGTTGTAGTATTAATATGTTTCGTACATGTCATGCACTTATTCTTTCTTCTAATTAGTTTTCTGTAGGCTCCTCTGTGTTTTTTCCTCGCTGCACTAAGACCACTGTACTGCGATTTTTCTAAAGGCATCTACGCACCTCGTTCTGTCTGTTTTCTTTTTGTTGATATGGAAGCCCCACATAGTTGAAATCTGCGCTCATCAATGCCTTCATAATTCAATGGTTCACCCGAACATTGTAACCATCAGAAACGTATATTTATTGGAGATTAAAAAAACATTTAATTACCTTTTATAGTTCAAAAAACACAAAAATACTTGTCATTTAAAAAGCTGGTGCTCATATACAATTTTTTCATTACTACTTAAACGCAACTGAATTTTCAAACCTTATTTAGAAAAATGGGAACTGACAAAAGACATTATTTTGCTATCTACCACATTATTCAATCAGTTATTTTTAACAATTTAATTGCACTGACAACAGATAAACAACACATAAAAATGTTGTGAGCGCAAACACTGTGCTAACAAAAAGTGAGATAGCATATTTTAGTTTACTGGCTGTTCAATCATTGAATGTTGACTAAATCGGGATATATCTACACATATTCAATAGGCCCTTCTTTACAGTTATAATAGGCAGAGGTCCTGAACATGTACTTGGAATGCAATGCACGTTGACTGGAGGTAAATTTCTGCGACCAGGTTCTCTGCTCCTCCTTGCAATGCTGTAACTAACTGAGAACTGGAGAATATTATGACTTATGCTCTCACAAATAGTTTTAGGATCATCATAATTGATTTGGAACCAGGCACATTCTCTTATTTTGAACGAATTTTCAATGGTGCTCAAATCTTTAAAATTTTCCATTTTTCATACAAACTGGAAAGTATAACCTAGCATTGACTTTGATTTCCACGTAATTATAATGCTCAAACTTTTCCTGTTCTTTTCTTTTTCTCAATCACGGCAAACTTGTGATCGCAGGACAGAAAGCCATGACCAAGTGATTAGAAATGCCTGCTCAACGATGGTAAAATATTTGTATTAAATGTTGCAAAAGAGCTGTGTTTTGTCCAATACTTCTGACCATAGAAGATATCTTTGCTTTTGCGTGGTTTAAAATACTGCAGAAGAATTTTTGATAGAGTCCCTTTTAGCATTGCTTTAATGCCAGAAACGTATAAACGCCTATTTCCAGTATTCATAGATCATAACAAAAGTACTGCCTGTGGTAAAATATAGAGAATGGTTAGAGGGGGGGGGTACTTGCTGTAATTAGAAAGTCACAGCGACGTGTACGTTTTCTCTGCTGATAGCAGTTTCAACTGCCAATGATTTATATGGTGCTTCAGACCTAATATGAAGTTAGCTTTCCTGCTCTAATTTCTTCTCTCTTCTTCCCTGGTTAGATTCCGTTGAAAACAGCTGAATAAACAGACGATTGCAGTAGGTACAAGCATCGCATCTTGGAAGCCGAAATTCAGATTTAATATCCCTACAGGTACTTTCTCAGCGTTTAGCTTCTGGGAGCTGATAACAAAACCGTTTGTACATTTTTCGTATTGTTAAATAAGGGTTTAAGCATTGTTTTTTACTTTTATGTTTCGAATAAAGATTCTTTTGTTTAGGAAAGGGCTTTTTTAAAGACCTAGCAATATCAAATATCTTCTTAGGCCTGTGTGCTTTCCATAACCGTCTTCAAGTGAAAGGGTCAAACCCGTGTTCAAAAGCGTAGTTGGCTTTTGAAACTAAATGTTGTAAACAATGAAGTGGTTTGTTCGTTGGCCCCGTGTTGGTGATGCATATTATGAGATAATTTGGTATAGCTCCGACTGTGTGCCACAGGTTGGGCACCACTCTTGTAGCGATCTGCTGTTGGTGAGGCCGATTTTGAATTGATTTCGTAGATTGATTATTGGTTGTTTCCTATGCTTCAAAACCGATGTCGTTAAGGCGCGGACTCGTGAGCGGGAGATCTGGGTTCGAATCTCGCCAACACCGACCTCCCTGACAGGTTTTTTCCAGGTTTTCTACAGTCCTCATAAATGGCATATGCCGAGGGGTTACCCTAAACTTAGGCCTGGAACATTTCCTTCCTTAAAAAAATATTTCCTTTCCCAATATATCGTTCATCTCATGTATCATCGGTGTCCGTTGCCTGTGGTGCCTCAGTAGTGAAAACGGGCTTTAAACACTAATCAAAAATAATCCCATGCTTCAATGGCAACAACTGTCCGGGGATTCTGCTATTTTGTTGATTGGGACTTGTCGGGACCGGGAATGGAGTTCGATAGGTAAATAAGCACGCGATGCGATATGATACATAATGGCGTATTTTATGATGTCTAAATTCTTTCCTTTCCTTTGGTGTTTTGCGTATGATAGACTTGGATACTTTGAATATAAATTTAGTTGCCGCGGCACGTGGAACTGAAAGTGTATATTATAAGTACTCCGAACTGTTTCGCATTGAACTGAGTATCTTATACATGCATTCCTCGGCGCATATAAAGCTTAAACTCTATATTTAAAACGGATCATAAGCACTCATTTGTGTTATAACAGATGTTGAAAATGTTGCCCCTCAGTGGCAATACATTGCAGACATTTGGATAGAAAATTCCTGCATTTTATCTAACTTTTCTTCCGTAAGAACAAACGGTTAAGAACGCATTTCTTGCCAATGAGAGATGCTCTCATAATTCTGTTAACAGGTTGGCGAGTAGTGTGTCTATTTGGAACACTATTGCCAGGACATTTCCTTAAGAATCGCTTCTTTTCAAGAATCCGTTTTCATCTATGTATTTCATATATAAAATGTCATAATAACTTAACACACAGTGAAAGCACTGAGTAACAGTCGCACAACATTCGTGGACAAAGCCTCCCTCAAAATAAGTTGCTGCCTGCTTTTACCCGTAACTCTAATAATTTCACTGTGTTTAATGTAATAGGGAAGGGCTTATTTCCAAATCATTCCTTAAGCCAGGGAAGGATCGGCACCTTAAAAAGTGCCAAAAGAAAGGATTTGAACTGCTGGGATCGCGTAACCTCTTGACGCTCCATTGGTAGGTTGTGTCTGTCTCGGCGCGGATTGTATTCTGGTTTCTGAATGTAAGCTATTACAGTTTCTTTGACCTCCAGAGAGTTGTGGTAGGAGCAAATTTTCTTGTTGTCCAATATTAAATATTTTATGTTGTCATGTAAAAAGTATACATGTTTTACTACATAAACTTATTTGGTATGCTTATAATACTTTCTATCACAATATTTCCCAACTATGGTCGATGGATTTTTTCGGACGACAAATAAGGATAACTATGGCTTCCTTCGAAGGAAAGTAATGCCGTGGCTCCCGTGACATAAATTTATGGCACGTAAAATTACCAAACTTAAAAGAGGCATCTGAGCAAAATTTATCGGCCGTTTCAAGTCCCGAGTTGAATGGAACCCTAAATAATGGTATCACAATATTTAAATGACGAGAATGTTAGCTTTTGTCCAGTGCTACGAGTGCTCATATTTTTTATTCTGTTCTAGAGCGAGACACTCAAGCTACGGTGCGACTGGCCGAACTAAAGTACACTATTTTGACTCTCAGTACCGCTTGCTGTTGACATGTTTTCCTTTAATTGAGATGTGCGGCCTTGGTGGACAAACATACCGCTGTATTTGCTTTGATTAATGCGGAGGCTAACCGTCTGAGGCTGCTCGTAGACATGACGTACCAGAACGAACTAGGAGGCGTTAGGCTCAGCAACATAGCGAAGATCGTGAGCTAGAAGAGCGACTTAGCACAGTCGTAAAAGGCTTTCTACTTGGAAGGATAGTGAACGTCTTTTGGCAGAACTAGAAACCAACTCCTTTTCATCTTCTGCCCAGTTGAAGAGCTTGGCACATTCCCGGTTCTTAACAGATCGTAAGAAATCGCTTAGAGAGTTTGGTTAGGCAGCTACGAGGTTAGATCCATAAGTTTCCGGCGTCGCCGTTGAGGATTATCGCCTTCACAAAACCCTTATCTGTTTATCTACTATAACTTCCGCTGTATTACGTTCAGATATAGTGGCATAAAGAAGGCTATGTGTAGAAGATTGTGACATGTTCAAAATGGAGTATCGAACTGTAATTAAGTTCTTAACAAAAGAACAGCGATTGGACGGTGTATATGGGGAAGTATCCCCCTCATATTCTACCGTAAAAGAATGGGTCGAGAAAGCATTGAAGACGAAGAGCGTGCAGGTCGGTCGGTCCTTGGAGGTACTCCTGAAAACATCGCTCTTGTGGAAGGAGAAATTATGGAAGATCGGCGGCTCAAAGTTGCAGAAATAGCAGCAAGGTTGGGCCTTTCTAAAACAACAGTCCTTCGAATTATTTATGAACATTTAAACATGAATAAGGTCAATGCAAGATGGGTACCTAGTCTTCTTTCCTCAGTCTAAAAGCAGCAACGAGTCATCTGTCGGGCATTTTTGGAGCTCTGCCGTAGCTACGAGAAAAAAATTCTGCAAACCATTGTTACAGCGGGTGAAACTATGGTCCTCTACTATGATCCCTTATCCTAAAAAAAATCAATTGATTTGCGTAAACCTGGCGAAGCGCCGCTTCTAATGACCAAGGTCACCCAGTCAACCAAAATCAGGCCACAATCCTTTGAGACTGTGAAGGAATACTCTTCATTGACTTCAAGGAGAGGAAGACCACAGTAAATGGGGAGTACTATGCTGACATATTTAAGTATGACGAAGAAGTGATGGATGGTGTTTATGCCTATTTTTCAGACAAGACTTCTGACTAATTGGGGAGTGGGGATTGAAATGTTAATTCTAAAATGTGAGGAGTTTACTGCAATTAAGGGTAACAGTATTGAAAAGTGAAATACCGTTTTTGTCTATCATACCTAGAAAATGGCTGGGCTGGAAACTTGCGGACCTACCCATGATGCGCGTAACAGGTCCTGTATGAGAACACTCTTGGACCGTATTGCATATGCCGCCGATGCAGCTAGCAACATTGGCCAATGGAGAGTATAAGAATTTGTAGTGTAATCTTCGTATAAAGGACCTCCTGTGCGCATGTACTGAGCACGTGGTCACCTTATTGGGCAGTTCGTGCTTTCAATGGTTGCGTAAGCATCTCATGTGGGGGAGCTGGATTTCGTTCGAAGGCCCTGGACCCCTTGAACGAATAAGTGGATGGTTAAACAGCTTGACATACCGCGACTTTTTGGTATGCATTTTAGTCCCATCTACCGGAGAAAAGTATCCCGATGGAAAAATCCAATTCTTGCAGGATAATATAGCGTTCACAGGTCAGGGATATTTCAGTATTGGTCTGATAGGCAAGAGGATATGTTATCCTCCCATTATCAACTGATCTAAACTGTTGAGAACGGCAGGGCAAAATTAAAGAAGAATTCGAAATTCCCGTCTCCCACCTTCTGGGATATCTACCGTGCTATGACGCAGGGTTGAAGACGCGTGGAATTACCTCGCAGAAATGCCAAATTATTTTCGCCGCCTAGTAGACTCCATGCCGAGAAGAATTAACAAGCGTTTCGAGCATAAGGGATATTGGGACAGGCTATTAAGTTGTTTATTATTATTAATTAGACAGCACCGTATCTCAAATGTAAACCTTTATTTTTATGGTCACAATGGAAATTTCTTAAAGCAGCAATGTATACTTTAAAGTTATAAGCATTAAATCTTCTTTTTATGTTTCAAATTAACTCTATACTGAGTTGCGGTCGTGTAAACAACGAAAACATTAAAAAATAAAAGGTGTAGAAATTATACCGAACCCACATTACTTCATACTTTTAATCTATCAAGTAATGCCTTAAACCTCTCGGGCAGTTTAAGATTGGAATGTCAAACCTGTGCTTTTCTATGCGCTTTATTATTATAAAGCAGCTGTTGATACTATCCCATTAATCTTGAAAACCAATACTTATTCACATTTCTGATTTTAATGAAGAAACAAATGTACCTTGAAGGTTGATATATCCGAATATTACTGATAATCATTTATGTAATGTACTGTAATAACATCACTTATAGGAGCCTGCCTGCGACTTCGGTTATGTTCGGAAGCACGAAGTAGTCTTGTTTCCGACAAGAGGTCATTCATTGTTTAAGTGTGCATAACTCTAACATTTGGAACTGTTTTGCGCAGGGCCGTTTTATGTCTGCAAAAGGGTTATTGGAATGCTTGTCGAGGTAGAGTACTGGACGTTTGCTCCAGTTTATATGAATGTATCTGTTCTCAGAGGATGGAAATTTAGTCAGTTTTAAGTGCCTACTATGTTAATATCACTGCTTACTTTTTTAATCCTGGTAAGTTTAACAGTTAACGAGGAGAATTTAATGAACAATGTTTGCCGAGGTGAATTTGAGACATGTTCAAACTTAAGAGCCGGACTTTTAAGGTATATGAAGTAAGCACACTTTACAAAGACATTAAGCCGACAAATATTTATTTGTAAAGTTCAAAATTGGTGATTCACAAGCGGAAAAGTAAAAAATTATTTGCAATCTTTTCGCAATATATTTATATAAAAGCAGCGGTTGGAATCTCCTTCCTTTTCGAAGCACTAGTCCAGCGGTCCACAACCTTGCGTATTCCCTTCAAGAAGGATTTCGGTTGCTCGCGCCACATTTATGCACTGGTTCCTCACTTCTTCGTCCTTAGAAAATGGACAATCTCATAAAGGATTTTCATATATCCAAATAAATTATAGTCGTAAGGGGCAAATCTGGACTGAAGGCAGCATGTTCGATCACCTTTGTACCCAAATGGTTGATGCTTTCAACGGTATGGCGTTGTATTATTATTATTATTATTATT
Organism: Metallyticus violacea; assembly: GCA_030762175.1. NCBI lineage: Eukaryota > Metazoa > Arthropoda > Insecta > Mantodea > Metallyticidae > Metallyticus > Metallyticus violacea. The sequence continues at coordinate 68,618,307 of CM060839.1, read as the reverse complement.
ATTATTATTATTATTTTTTTTTTTTTTTTTTTTTTTTTTTTGACAATAGGCCTCTGCGTTTGGTGCGATTTGATGGCCAGCAAATCACTTGCGCTGTTGACCATACACCAGTTTTCTGGAAGATAGTTGGGATTTTTTCTTCGTTGGCGATCTGGGATGTTTCCACTCCATACTCTCTCGTTTGGACTCTGGCTCATAGTGATGCACGTGTAACTATTGTCAAAAAATCTATACTTTCAGTGTTGCAACAGTCTAGTAAGCGTTGGCAAATCAACAGGTTTGCGCTTCTGCTTGCGGTAAGCTCCAGTTTGCACAGACTCTATGGTGGAAGCCAACTCGTCACGATTTGATGGGCAAGACTAATCTGCAGAGGACACGCTACCTCATCGAAGGTAACTCACCGCCAATACCGTCTCTCTAGCTTGCTGGATCTTCTTGTCAGTGGTATAGGTTGACGGGCGTCACGCCGGTCTTGACCTTTTCACCGTTCACTCATACACACTTCTACGCGATAGAGCACTGCCCCGTATTGTGTTGAAAGCATCCGATGAATTTCATCCCCTAACACACTTCCGACCGGAGAAATCTAATCACTGTCACTGCTCTTTGTTCTTCCTTGGTGCGCTCTGGTAGCGACCAGCATGTTTCCAGTCACAGAAGCAAGGAAAATGACGTGATATAGTTCAAACTTCGATTATGTTACCACAGTAGTACCAACTCTTAACAATCTGACCTTAAGATATGAAGGCGGAATTGCGGGAAACTTTTTTTTTTCTTTCTTTCCATCCTCTCACAACTAGGATTCATAAATTGCAAATTTAGAGAAGCAATGCAAAATAAAATTAATGATGTTAGTAAAAATAAACTTCATTCGGCTATTGATTTACTATTTCTGTTGAAAGAAAATGCCAAACTATATATCTTATTTTACTCAACTTATGAATACGTGGATATGCGCACAATTAGATGAATAATCAACGTAATCTCGATCACAAACGTTGTCATTAATGAATTTTTCAGTAGAAAAGCACATTTTATAATTTGTATTTGTGATTTTTGTGTGGGTTATCACCTTCATGGTTCAGAAAGTTTGCACCAGAATGCATTGGATAAGTTTTTTAAACTAACAGTTAATTGTTCATGATACAAGCAGTCTTTTGTGAACAAATAAAACTACCAATATAGAGTAGGAATTATCTCGGTATACATTAGTGCAAGGGTAAGTTCCTTTTCTACCAAGCCCTTATGTTCACTTTTCTGCTCTCTTGAGGAAATCCACTGGATAGTATTGGAACATCCTTGCTGTTGTTCATACTTATCACCTTGGAATTTCTGTATGTTTGAATGATTAAATGAAGTATTTGAATACTTATTTCACAGCAATGGTGTGAAAGCATTAGTCAACTCCTTGCTTTCTTCAATAAACCCTCCCCCCAAAATAACAATAATAAGTAAAATTCTGGATTTATCTGATTCAACCTTGTAATAATTGTTTACTTAGAAACTGGATAAAAATTTCAAATGTGGATTTGTTTTCACTAGCCATTAGAACTTGCTAATAATGTTACAAGGTCATTTTTCCTAATTTACTGTACTACTTCTGTTCACAAATATGTGTAAAATAATATAGCGTAGAAGGGTTTTTGTATTCATTTCCCTGTCACAACTGTAAACATTACATTTGACTCCTGCTCAGTCCTTTCATATACTATTCAAACTGTCTTCCCCTAAGATTGCCTAGTTTTCATGTGTATTCCCAAAGTAATTTATGCATTTTCTGGAGCAGCACAAAACTAGCAGGTAATTTTAAGCAGTATGACTGAATGCAAATCCTGTAATTCTGTTTTTCATATTTTCAGGTATCCAAAGATGAAATTACAAAATTGGTACAGGGGTTTGAGAAGCAGGATATCCTGACATCCTCTGGAGTAACGTTGGCTGGTAATCGTTATATTTACCTCTCAGGTGGTGACAGAGTGATCAGAGCCAAACTAGGCAAAGTAGGAGTCCATTGCGTGAAGACGCAACAAGGTGAGAATAGCATGTTACTTGGTTATAGAATTATGGGAATTTCTTATTGGGTCCAATTGCTCATAAAGAATATAAGCATTACACAAATACTTGTGAAGTGAAATTTTTAGCCTAAATCAGTTATGGTGCAGTTATTAAAAAATTACAATAATGAAATACTAAAATAAATATGAGTGAAGTGAAATTTTTAGCTTAAATCAGTTATGGTGCAGTTATTAAAAAATTACAATAATGAAATACTAAAATAAATATGATTAATTTGTTTAATTAGTAGCAAATATTGGTAGACTTCTTAGGCAACATTTGATTCAGTTCAGCAATGATTTTGCAATGCTTTTTGGGGAGCATAATATGAAACATGCATGTCAAACTGTGCTCTATAGCACTCCATATGCCTGCTGTAGTGAAGGTCAGTTCTTATTATTTGTGCCTTAGTTACGTGCAGTAATTGTATAGTTGAAGCATGTGAAGGAGAAAGTGCTTCACACCTAGAGCTCAATTTGACAGGCATGTTACAGCTAGAGGAAAATGTGCAGTATGCAATTCATAGCATTGGGGTATATGTAGCCAGTGTTGTAGGGTTGCATTTAAAGTAACGGCGGCAAATTTTAAAAGTTAGGCTTACAGAGTACTGCACCCACAATGATAATTACAAAAATATTTTATAGGTCAAATATGGAAACACTAAATGAAGTATTTCCACAACATTAAAATGGTTTGTAAATATTAATGTTAATTGGTTTAAGAAATAACTGCAATTGATTCAACACATTTGTGTTTTCTAACATATAACAAGATGTTATGATTAATTCCTGAAAATCTAAAAGTGTTATCTAAAATTGAGGGGGGGAAGTTAAGTGTAAAATGTTTATTTTAAGAAATTTACATATTTCTAAGTTGACATGCAGTAAAATCCTAACTTTAATGGGCTGCACCATATTTTTATCTTCTGGTTCCTCAGCTTAGTTTAGACTTTTCTTGCCTTAGAAGAACTCCAGAAGTTCAAAATATAGCAAGAGATAATCTGTGTCTTAAGTGTTTTGTTGATTTATTTATTTATTTTTTCATTTATAGTTTATATATGTATATAGTAAAATTAAAACTAAAGTAATACTTAAATCAATGTAACTAAAATAACACTTCAATTAGAAGAGAATAAAATGATACAACAGACTGATTCATGTAAACAAAATATATTTTATTAACTAAACCTACAATGAGTTAAAATGGTAAATAAAATATTAACTAGTCTTTTTTAAAAACGTTTATTTGAAATCAAATTAAATAAAAAAAATGAGATACATTCCATCATTACACAATTTTCTGACTTAGAAAAATATTTGTCCAACAGATGGAAAGCTTAAATGTAAATTGGAACTTGCACAGTGAAGCCAATCATATTAATTGATATCATTGTATGATTCAGTTGAACTACACACTCTTAAAGCTTCACTTACTTTTCATAAATGTATGGAACCGGTTTCGAAAACATTTAGTTCCCATCTTCAGCCAGGAAAGTTCAACTGCCGGATCATTCGTTGAGCTGTGGGAATGTATATTCTGCTCTGGTGGCGGTGTGATAAACTTGTAGTTTATGTTTTCATCCCCGACAATGTCAGAGTTCATTATGAAAAGTAAGTGAAGCTTTAAGAGTGTGTAGTTCAACTGAATCATACAATGATATCAACTAATAGATGGAAAGCTCTTAATCTCATTATCAAAGAAAGTGGGATTGGGTTTCCTAGCATTTGCTCACAAATGCTTCCAACCTTAGACTTTTGACGTCCAATCACCGACCTCCCAATGCTTCCTTTAACGGTCCAAACTTTTGGTAGCCGCAAGGAAGTAAGTCTGGACTACACTGAGGGTGTTCTAATGCTGTCCAATGGATTTCCTCGAGTTTTTCACTTGACACAGCAGCTGTATGCAAATGGAGTTGTCCTGGAGAACTTTTCGCTGATAAGCGTGTTTTGTCTCAACCAGAAGTTGTATGTAATAAGCTGCATTAAGAAAATGGATGAATCACATAAAACTGTGAAAAGAACCTTTCCTGCTAACTGACAGTTTATCATAGCAGATTGTGATTTGATGCAGAAACATTTCTTGATCCCGGTAACAAGCCAAAACCCTCCGATGCACTTCTAGAAAATTTTTTGTTATACAAATCATCTGCAATGATGGATTTTACACTTCTATAAACCCCAGCCCCCCTTTAAACAATTTCAGAAATCGTCGGGCATTGGTCATCGTTAAACTCCTGAACAATCTAAATGTTGTACACTCCTACAAGGTTGAAGTTTGTTACAATGCTTTTCTGTTACCTCGTCCTTGCGCCACTTCATAAACTTTAGTTTTGTAGACTTATTCTCAAACTGTGCCCTTATTTTTGCAAAATTTCAGTTATATATGTTATTTAATTTGTAGACTCATATATACCTATGCAATTACATATAAAAATACTTACCCTAACTCTAGATAGTCGGTCCTGGTGGTGTAGTGGTTACCATACTTGCCTCCTACACCCAAGAACGCGGGTTCGAACCCGCCAGGGCCGATGGATTTTTTCGGGCGTAAAAAGCCTAAGTATGGCTTCCTTCGGAAGGAAAGTAAAGCCGTGGGTCCCGTGTCGTACATTTACGTCACGAAAAAGAACCTCAAGCCTGAAAGAGAAGCCTCTGAGCAAAATTTGTCGGCCATTTCACGCCCTGAGTTGAATGGGACGCTGAAGACCTGAGATGTTAGTGTCCATAAATAAAAAAAAAAAAATAACTCTAGATTTGAAATTCTAACAGCAAGTTTTGCTGTAGGTGCTACAAAGAAATGTTTGCAAACCCATCAAATCTCATGTAGCACAAACAAGCACAACATGACAAATGTCATGTAACGCTTCTACCACATACTTGTAGGTGTCTTATCCCAAGATCATATTTCCAATCAAGGTATGTCATAGATGGGCATGCGGTTATGAACTCCTTTGTAGCAGTGTAAAGAAGTTTCATTATTGGGGCAGCTGCTTAAACAGCAAGGGCTGATTCTAATAGACACAGTAGTGAATAATAATAATAATAATTTTATATTGAGCATCTGGGTAAGTTATTGATAAAATATAAACAGAATTTCATTTAAGTGATCCATATTCAAATCTTAGAATAGTTCATGTATGTTAAAGTTCCTTTTATGTTAATATGATGTGCAATAGACCCATAATAAATTTAAAAAACTTTCATTTTTGAAGAAATTTTTTCACTCTCAGGTTTTCTTTTTTGGAGAACATTTCTCCAGAAAACTGTTTTACAGCATTAGGCCAAACATTTATATCTCAGAATGAATGCATGATTATTTCCTCAGTGCATTAGATACATTTTTTTCTCCACTGGATGTTACTGTAGTTTTTGCCCTAAAAGTAACATTTTCTTGCAGTTGGCAAGTTTTATGTAACTTAGCACACAGCAGGAATACAATCCTAGAATCTGAACTGAACATTTCAAATTAGAATTACAGTAACAAGACAATAGTACATGTGGTATGAGTTATGGAAGAAAAGCCTATTGGAGTTTTTATTTTAAGAAGTAATCACACTTTTATCTCAAAGTTACGTAATCCTTAAATTAAAACGACTACTTAACAAAAAAAATAATAAGACATAGGGAAGGCATAATGTTGTGCAGTACGTTAAAAATGTCTGCTCCAAGAATGCACTTTGACAAACAATTTCATTATGATAAGGTACAAGGAGCATGCTAAAAATTCTCAGTCTGGCCAAGAAAAAACAAGATTTTAGAAGTATTTAAAATGTTTATTATCCCCCCCCCAACAAAGTTGCATTATAAATAAACATATTTTGTCCAACTGTGAAAAATAAGCGCCTGTCTAAACTTCAAACTCGGCATTTGATATGAATCGTCATCCACCCAGCCATTTCTTCAAGTTTGGGAACAAAAAGTAATCTCCGAGAGCCTAATCCGGTGAATATGGCGGATGTGGAAGCACTTGGAAGCGAGGTCATGCAGTTTTGCAGTAACAATCCCAGTGTGTGTGAAGGCACATAATGTGATGAAAGAGAACTTTAATTTTTGCAAAGTGTGGACATTTAGCTTAAACATCATCCTTAAATTGTTCCAATAGTGAAGCATAATATCCCCAGTGGTGGTTCTGCCCTTCTGGAGTATTCTATGAGCACCACGCATGAGAATCAGAGGAAACCATATCCACAACTTTTCCTACATATGGAGCCCTTTTTGCTATCTTAGGTGCGCTTTCACCTGTTGCCACCCATGATTTGTACTCTCCTTCATTTCTAGCTTGTAATGATGAATCATTGTTTGATCTACTATTATGAAACATAGTAGAAACTGAAATTGCATTGAACAAGTGTAAACACTCTTGCAAAGTGTTCATTTGAATGCATTTTGGTCCATTTTACAAACACGGCAACCATCGAGTGGAAAACTTTCTCATACCTAATACTTGGTGTAAAATATAGTGGACACAACCTATCAAGATCTTTGCAATGTCAGCCAAGTTGAATACTTTCAATCAGCAACTTTTGACAATGGCATTGTGAATATTTGTCACAATATCTTTGGTCATAGCATATTTGGGTTGCCTGTGCACTCATCTTGAATGGATGTGTGACTATGCTTAAATCCAGCAGCCCACTTTAACTGTCAAAAACAAAGGGGGGAAATCCTTTAATGTGGAATCTAATTCCTTTTGTGTTTCTGTTGGGTTAAACCCTTCAAAACAAAGTTCATCACAGCTCGTATTTCAGTTTATTTTGTAGAAATCATTTCCACTAGTTTACTTGCTCATCACAAACAAGTGACTACCCTTGCGCATCTGAAACTTTACAGCATGCCATCTAAAGGATGACACTTAAGTAGCATTGTAATTTGGACATCTTGTGAAAGGTATAGAACTATATGGAGAAACCCAAATATTGACAATGGCAAGGTATTGGGTGTCACCATAAAACCAAAATAATTTTACCAATAGGTTGAAAACCACTAGTCCAAATATAAAAGCTTCAGTGACTGTATACAGTTGGAACAGTTGCCATGTCTTGTTCTAAATAATTATGGAGTTGGGCAAAACCAAAGTTGTATAATGTAACTCGTGCAAAGAAGGTTGGAACGTGGCTTTGTTAGCCAAAGGAACAGAAATGTGCTTTCAAGTAGGGTCAATCAAATTATACTTGTGCATTTTTAATAGTTTATACTTTCCCAAATGTTGGGAAATATCTAGAGGCCTGCATAGTGTGCTTTCATTTAAGATATTTTGGACTGGCCTTATGTATGATAAGATAATTAGAAAGTCATGTTGCCCTTGTTGGTTTGCAAAACTCAAATGAGGTAAACATGAAATCAGTATTAGTAAGGTGTTAAAAATGTGTTTAGTATCACCTTTTTAACATGTGCTTTTATGGAAAAAAATAATTGATAATTTCATGCAAAGTACGGAATAGATAGCAATTAATTTGAAATAAACATTGCATATGTAACCTTTAAAATGAATAGAGATCAGTAGCTTATAAGATGAGTGGTAATATAATAATTCAATAAGAACAGTAAAATTATCTTAGTAATTGTATAAAATATAGTGAACTTTTGTAACAGTGGTGTCACTAGTCTTCCATTTTATTGAATTTTAGTGGTGTGTATGTTACAATTTCGACTCAATTTTAAAATATTAAAATTATCTTAGTTTAAACTAAATGTATTCTGTATCATGGCTATTAACATTGAATACACTTAGGTATTAATGGAAAGAGTGTTAAGAATTGAGTAGCTTTAAGTATTGGATAAAGGCAATGGCACAAGAAAAATCTGAATGTACATGTGATTGGTGCAGAAAATTGTAGATAAAGTGCTTGAGCTGCAAGTTAGAAGAATGCAGGGAAGTTAATATCGGAGGTGCTAGAGCCATATCCATTGCTGGTTTAATACAGAGGAATAGTAATTGCTTATTTACGTGGTAAACTAATTTTAGCAATGTATATTTGAAATTTAGAGATAATTTAATTATGAGAGAGTGTAATAAAATTTGGGATAGTTCATGCATGCTTTGGTAAAATGTGGAATTTCTTTTTCAGCTGTTGTTGTTTCACTATATGAAGATCCTATTCAACCCCAGCAGGCGGCGTCCGTAGTGGAAAAGTTAGGGGATTACTTAGTGTCCTGTGGATACTAGAGGTTGGTCATCTTTGTAGTGTTACAAGAAAAATAAATAAACTTAAATACTTCATTAAATTTATATCCCAGGTTAACAGCATGTACTTTCTTTTTCAGATAATGTATAGGACTGTTTCCTATGGTGATAAACTGCAAAACATCAGAGAAGAAATGGTCTCTTTTCAAACAGCGAACAGTAATGTGCATCATGGTTCCGGCTAAAATGATTTCAGTTTGAGTTAAAACTCATCTGGTGAAAAATCTTGAACTGCATTTTCTTTATTCTCAATACCTTGTGTCTGGATATTTGTGACAAGCAATGCTTGGTGAATGTCTGAAATGAGGCATTGAGTGTTTCAAGGGCTCTTTATATGTTGATTAGCCAGTTTCTCCAAGGTACATCTTGAAGGAGTGACGTATAATCGGCGCCAGAGTTATCATTAGCCAGGAATACAGGTTCGGAAGCCAAGGTGTGCCTTGAAGAAGTTCCACAGAAAAAGAAATAAGTTTTTGTAGCTGATTCCTAGTATGCTCATTGCATTTGATACTGAGTCATTAGGATTTTTATAATCTCTAGTCCTGCTCTTTCTAACCTTTCTTCACCCTTTCCCCCTTGTCCTGTTCCTGTTGCTGTGTGAAAATTTTCATTATAAAACAAAATGAGGCAAGTTTAAAACTGTCGTAACAAATCTGATCCTGCTTAAAACCCAATGTATTCATTCCTTGTCAGTGTACAACAAAATCTTATTGATTAAAGTCAAATGCTTGGAAGTGAAAGTTGATGGAGCTGGTGTGCAGCAGGTGGAGTGTTAGTCGGTTACCTCTGCATGCACTGTGATGTGATGTAATTTTTTTACAATGGTTTGCAGACATTAAATAATAGAATGAAACAAAAAAAAAAGTTAAATGCCAAGCTCAGTTTAGTGCTATGTTGCAGAAGGATTCTGATGCGAGTTTAATTTTTACTACGGTCTAATTTAAACAATAAGTAGCTTTGTAAACATTTGAAAAAAATATCTGATGACAAAAAAAAATTGTCTAGCTAAAATAAATTTGTATAAAGTGTGGTGTAATTTTTTGGGTTGAGTGGCTGATATTATTGCCTGTTGGGATCTTGGAACAGTTCCCAAAACGAAATAAAAATGGGGGACAAATTGTTTATTTTTTGCATTTTTTTTTTTTAATCTGAAAAAATAGTATATCAATTTATGTATAATTATCTTTTGATCCCTACCTGCTCTTCTACTCTGTCCTATCAAACAATCTGGAGTTTGATTGATGTCTCTGCCTTGGAGTCTCTTGCATGAAATGGGACCCTCAGGGCAGGAACAGATGTGTGCCAATTGTACAAGAATTTGCTATTAAATTCCACTGGGTTTATAAGTTTTGTATTAATTTTAATGACTGCTGTATTCCATTATTTGCATGACTTCAAAATGCAGAATGTACTGTTCCCTTCCAGGGTCCCCCAATAAAAATTACTGAAACAGAAATTTCATTTTATCATTTGGATAAACCATTCCTATATAGGAGCCAAGGCATGGGCAATTTTTCAGGAAAATTGAAACATTTTCAGAGAAATTAATTTGTTGAAATAATAGGCATTTCATGTTGCTGTGTAATTGTGATAAGTTATTGGAAGATTGTTTAAGCAATTTGAGAACCAGACTTGGTGACAAAAAACTTTTGTAAGATTCTTCTTTTTAGAGTATTTGATTAGGGTAGCCGAGACTTTCTGTGCTAAGTAAAAAGTACAGCAAGAGGAAAATGACACATATTTATTTCTCTTGCACTTTGTGAAATAAAAGCGTGAGAAAATATGGTCTCTTGGATAAGGCATTGGTCTAAAGCTAGCTGCATAAATGAAATATATATTGAGGTTCATGTTGAGTTTTTTAATTGGGTATTTGTTACTGATGTAGAGTTCTGCAGTCAGTTTGTGTGTTCCCCAATCTCGACAAAAATTAGCAGAATAGTTGTTCCTGAATATCTTCAAAGTTGACATGTAATTCATAGAAAGTAGCATCGGAGTGAAGATAGGTGTGCTTAGCCTGTAAAACAGGAAGATTTAGTTTTGGTAGAAACCTATCATAATGTGCATGTTTTTATTTCCTAGTGAAAATATCTGTTTTGATAAAAGCTACAAGTATGGTAACAAAATTGTTTCATAAAAGCTATAGTAGTAGTTTGATGATAGCACTAAAATTTAGAATAGCGTATGTCTTTGGGCATAGCTTTAATTTACTAAATAATACTTCATTTCTTTGCGACACCACCTAAATATCGCAGTATGTGAGAGGAGTATGTAATTCTAGGCACTATAAAGAGGTGCAAGAAGAAATTTAGGAGTTTTCATCTTAAGTATATGGAATATTAAATGCATTATTGTTCCTGCTTGCTTTTAAAATGGTATGAGGTTAAGTCATTGACAAGTTCTGGGAACTTGTGGCTTCTAAGAATAAGAATGTTTTATCTTCACCTAAACTCTAATCTTCCACTGGAGTTATTAGGTAATAGGATGAATAAAACGTTCATGAAATACAGGGGTTATTATCTAAAAGTAGTTTTAAATAACACGTTATATATGTGTGCTTTAAATTTTATTCAAGTACGCAATTTTACGGAACATAGAAATACACCTCCAAATGTTCAAAATGACGTCGTGTCATTCGGCAGATATCCTACATGTGAGACGTTTCATCCCAGACACCATTGATCCGTGTACGAAGCTCATAGAGTTGCAGAAAGTGGAAGGATGTTTTGTGGTGTGGTATTTTGTTCTGAAACGTCCGTGTAACTGTACGATATCTCTGCACACAGCCGAAGGCGGCTGCTCATGACGACATCAACATTCGAACCCCATAATGTAGCCTAAAGCTGCATTTTGCATTCTATTGAATCGTTTGGATGCCTATTAAAAATAGAAAATTACATAAATTAAAAATGGTATACGAACACTTTTCACTTGTTGCCTGCTCGCTCAAATAGCGTTTTCTTAGCTGCTACATAAGAAGGTTGTGCCCAGGTGCAGGATATCTGTCTGTCACAGTAACGGACTCCAAGTGCAAACTCATCGTGCGCCTGCTCTACCGCAAACAACACTGCGGACGCTCCATGTTTAATAGAAAGCTACAAAGTCACGTATTTCGCAAGAGCGAACTAAAGCCTACGGGCTATGGTTAAATTTTGAGAAATGTATGGAGATTTGAATAACACCAAGAGTTCTAATATGTATTTTCAAAAGTATTTAGTGACATTTTAACCTGTATAGACAAACCCAATATTCGAATTGCAAAGCATTTGGATTCTACCTCAAGTTAAATATGGAATTTATTTGTAATTGGGGGAGAAATTATTACATCTTTCTTCATGAACGTCACAACCCCTCCCCCTTCCCTGAAAGGTGTCGCGATAGGGGTGTTTTCAGGACACAAGTACTTGGACACTTGGAGCAGACCTTGTGATAGAAGGTTTTGCTCATTTTGACCACTATAATGCAGCTTAGATCGAATTCGGAAATAAGTTTTCAAATTGACCAGCCATGAGCGTTTCTTTAATCTGTGCGCTGGCTCGCGATGAATTCTGTAGTAGCTAGGATTTTTTTTTAAGTTTAATCGTAGAGTTCCAGCTAGCTGTTGATAGGTTCTTAAATACCGCAAGTCTGTCTTTCAGTCTGCTCGTATTGTATCGTATATTATCAAACTATTATTCCCGTATGAAAATAATATAGCATAATACTTCACGATTATCATCTGTCGCTTTTCGTCCTATTTTCCTGCAAATTAACTAGTTAAGCAAGCAAGTTAGAATATCTAGTATCAACGGACATCTATATTTACTGTTCGAATAATGCTATCCTTTCCAGCTCTATATTCCGCCAACTTTTAGACTATTCGAGTAATATTATTAGCTGAAGTGGGCCAAATTTGTGAGATAACATGGTAGCTATGTGTTTTATTGCCTCGCATGTTTTTTTCCTACAGTACGAAGAGAATATAGCGTGTTGCATGCCCTGATTGTTGGAATCTAATTTTATGCATTTCTACGCGGTAAACATTTTAAGGGTGCACAATCTAAAATTTAACCAGGGTGTTTGATGACATGTATAGTTATAGCAAACTCAAAATGTTTGCCTCTGTATCGAACTTGCCGCTTACGAGGTTGAATCTATAGTATAAATTCATTCCAAAGATCTTGACGAGATGATAATTATGTTATGGCTTCCAGCACTTGCAAGTTAGTCCTGTACAATAACCATTCCCCAATAAAAGGCTATGAAATCAAACCGCTCTTGAGCGATGTGGAGAAGGAAAGGACTAGACGTTTTCGTTTGGTTATGGGAGAGAATAGAATGGGCGTGCTAATTGGCATTTGGAACTGCTGATGCTATGACCACATTTCTTGCGGAGAGTAAAGGTGAATGAGAGGCAAATGGGAAGGTTAGGTGGGACCTTCAAAGTAGCTTTTCAAATCTTCACACAAATGTCTGCCAAATAGAAAGACCCATTACCTTTCTGAAATTTAGTGTCGACATTATTACGAGTCCGTGTCGAAGAGAGATTGAGGTTATAGCGGGTCATGTTCTCCTAGAAACTCCAGTCAACCAAGATCGTGGCATTAGTCTCTTCGAAGTAACGGCATAAATAGCGAGTCAAATCGCGAAAAATCGGGGCGGAATGTACGGATGCTATGAAGGAGCGTGACTTCAAGTACTTGGATCACATGCCCTACAGGTCATATGTTGACCCCGGTGGGCCAAGAGCATGGACATAGTAAGTGCAATACATGAAAGTGGAATGGACAGTCGTAAGGTGCAAGAATTGAAGATCTGTGAAGCCATAATCAGTCCTAGGTATTTTTGCTTCATTCCTTGAATCATTGGCATGCCGGAAACTTTAGAACCCTGATACACTCTATACAGAAAATATTCTTCCCGGGCGGGAAAATGGAAGTTATTAGCTATCTGAGACGATGATTCATACCTTCCGCAGATAGTGTGTAAATTTGCATTTCGGAAGAGCGCTTTCCTGTCATTATAGAGAGTAAATTTAATATACTGAACTTTCTCACAAATTGACCTAATTTCAAATTACCGTAAAACTTTAACGGTTAAAGATATAACGAAAGGAAAACTCGCAAAGTTTTGGATCACAGGAATATAATTTTACATTTTGTTGAAACAAATCACATCTCTATGTATGCCTCAGCAGCTACAGTGAAAACACGAAGGTGGTAGATAATTTTCTGTCATGTACGTTGCAATATGCTCCGAGTCACGCTAGCAATCGCTACAATGATGCGCTCCCGAAGATCCAGAAGGTTTTTGACTGAGGTGGCGTAAATGTTATCCTTTATGTTACTCTTGTCCGTCTTGGTGGTATAGTGGTAACATACTTGTCTCCTAAACCCAAGATTGCGGGTTCAATTCTGGCCAGGATCGACGGATTTTTTCGCGCGTAAAAATCTTAAGTATGACTTCTTTCGGAAGAAAGTAAAGTCGTGGATCCCGTGTCGTACATATACGACATGTAAAAGAACCTTTAGCGTGAAAGAAGAGGCCTCTGAGCAAAATTTATCGGCCATTTCACGCTCTGAATGGAATGGTACGCTGATATGAAACGTTCAAGAGCATCCGTAAATAAACCAAATCAAAAAATTTACGTATCCCCAAAGGAAAGAATCCAAGGGGACTTTAGAGACCATATGATCGGTCCTCCTCGTACAATACCAACGACGGGAAAAGTCTCGTCCGGGGTACTGCAAACAGTGCTGTATCAATGGGGCGAAACGCCATCTTGATGGAAATGGACATTTGGTTGTAGGTGTTGGATTTGAGGTTAGAAGAACTGTTTTTGTTTAGTTACACGATATAAGCAATTGAGTTTTCCATGAAGGAAGTCTCATTTACTTTTATGATGCAACCTCTGCCCCATCTTTTGTTGGTAATTAAGAACATTACAAAATTAATGAATTTGCCTTTCAGATGGCATCCTCTGTTTCATTGTTCGTATAACCGTTAACGTTTTACAGTAATTTGAGATTACGTCCAATTCGAGGGGAACACCCTATATAATTGAACATTTGTTATATATTGTAAACGTGTATTCCAAGGAAAGGAACCTTTTTCTCTCGCGCTTCAAGACTATAAAAAAACTAGTAATTTCCTTAAGACATCTTTTGCTTGCCAGATGAAAATGATGTGAAAGGTTCATAAAGAGCAACAACATTCCTTACAGTCTCGGTACAGAAGCATCTGGATAAAAATTTGTTAGTATGAAAGTTATTATTCCCACCAATATTACTGAAACTACGGTAGAAGATGTCGCTGAGTAGCAAGAATTTAAGAATGTTTCATGTTTATCTGAACGTCACGAGTGGTCGAGGTCGTTAAGGCGCGAACTCGTGAAGGGAAGGTCTAGGGTTCGATTCCCACCAGAACCGTCCTCCCTGACAGGTTATCCTTGGTCCTCGTAAATGGCAAATGCCGGGAGGTATCCCTAAACTTAGGCCTGGAACGCTTCCTTAAAAACAATTATTCCTTTCCCAATATTTCGTTTCATATATCTTCAGTGTCCACCGCCTGTAGTGCCTCAGTAGTAAAAACGGGCGTTAAACACTAATCAAAAAATTTTATCTGCTTTCTGCAAGAAAATATCAGTCAAAATTTGGACACGCATTAATAGGTTATTTCATTACCAGTGATTACTTGAATCTGAAATCCGTTGTATATTAGTGATGCTATTTATTTTAGGTTGGGTGTACTGCTCTCGGCGGTTGCTTATATGTGCGTGCGCAATAATTCCGCAGTCGGAATAATTGGAAAGCAATGAAGACAACACATTCCTATAAGTACAATAAAAGCAGGAGAAACACACTTGTGTTCTCGATAAATACTCCTTCCCCAGTCAAAAACAGCATTTCTAATATAAATTCTCTTTAAAGCACCCCAGTACCGCCGTTAACAATTGCAAAATATCATTAATATACATTTAATATTAAGGCTATAATCAAGAATTTTATTTACTCCCCTACTCCCAAAAAGCTTTACAGTGGGTTAAAAAGCGTAAAGGTCAACATGTGTATTCTAGATCAGATGCGTTTATTCTCTATAAATGTCTTATAACTGAAATTACAATGAACCTATTATCTGATTTTGAACTCACCTCATTACTTTAAAGTTTAGGACTTTCAATTTCCATGTGTCGTAACATTAATGAATCTTGTTTTCTTGTTGTAATGACATGCTGAAGGTTTCTGGCTTCCAAAAACTTATAAATGTGGAAACCAAGTGTGACAAACTCTTCTGCAACTAAGAGCTGCACCTGTAAAGCCGTGGGTCCCTTGTAGGTTTACGACACGAAAAAGAACCTCAAATCTAAAAGAAAAGGTCTCTCAGCAAAATTTACGGGCCGTTTCACGCCTTTAATTGAATGGGAGGCTGATTCCAGAAGTTAAAGACAGTTCTTAAATAAAACCAATCAAGCAATCTTCTGCTTGAAAATAAAAGTCGATTCTCTGAAGACCAGTGCAGTTTTGCTTGCAATGACAAGCCCTTGACCTACGATGTTCGCATTTGAACGATGCAGATGCAGGAACATTCAGTCGCGCACATTCAAGACGTGGGCGAGACAGCCTCAAGGTGAAGGTCTGTGTGCCGCTGCAGCCACCGCCCAGCATCGCAGATCGATACGCTGCTGTCAGCCGAGAATTGCCGAACAGATTCGTCGCTGCTACTTGTTTTACAACGAATTGTAGCTTGATGGCCTCGTACCTCATGGAGCAATGACCTGTTATTCATGAAGTGAAAGTTAGTCTTAGCCAAGTCCACCTTCTTGTAGCTTAGCACTTTGTTGAAATACAATTTGAGCAATAAGGATGTGACATTGAGTAAGTTGTAAATATTCTGTTATTGACTGAAATTCGTACGAACGTTAAAACTCACTAATTCGAATTGAATGAGGGAGGTTATGATCCGAATCTATAAATTTAGAATTGCAGAAAAATGTATTCTGAAAGGTACGTATATCTTGCAAAATATAAATGTTATTGTATTTGGTAACATTAAAAATAATTTAAATGTACGCATAAGATCTCAAAACAGGCATATGACGTAACTGGTGCTTTGGTTTCAAGTTGATAATAAACAAAAGGCACCAGATTTTATATCTTCCTTCTCATTTGTCACTTTCATCATCTTTGTTCCTCTGAAATGTTCCACTTCAGGATATAATTCTGCCTCTTGATTGTATCATTCATTTTGAAGGACTTTTCACATCACAACTACTATTGTCCGGTTGAATATCCCATTCTTAATGTTGTAGGCTTTTAATTTTAATAAGATTGTTCCATTTCACTTGTCATCTTCAATGAAGACAAAATATGCATTAAACTAGAGACGCTTACATGTAAGTTTCAGCTCTTGACCGGTAGTGTAAGGAAGAAGGAATCGGAATGAAAATGAACTCGTGCATTGTATGTTAACAGAGTAGAGTAGAGGTTTTGCGTATTTTTGCGGAAATTATTATGCACTCATTTGGAAACTTGAACCTCGAGCACAAAGTACTGGCGAAACCTGGATCGATTTGCTTGTAACAGCTTGTTCGGCACAGAAAGCACAATAGTACGAACGTTCCGTGGTTAACTGAATCCAAGGCCATGCTAGGCTCAAAGATATAAACAAATAAATGCATATTTTTCTTATTTTGGTGTATACAAATGTAATAGTCATAATATTACATTCATAAAATATTAATAACGAATTATGTGCATGCACTTGCAAGCCGTGATACATTAGGCTTAATGAGAGAAGTTTGGTTTCATGATTATACTTTTTAAATTATTTAGCTAAATGAGGGCAGAGAACGGTTTTTCACACACAAGTTGTTACGAAAGGCTCTGTGTCTTCCTGGTGTTCTTTTACTGTCCAGGGAAATTTGGGATTCGTCTGTATCCGAACAGCCCCAGCCAGTAGGCTGACGCTGCTGTTGCGAGGGAAATTACGACTACATATTGCCAAGTCTACATTTTCGGATCAAATCAAATAGTCGCATTCAATTTGATTCTGATTTACTTTACTTCAATACACATCGTGACTTTTCATTGTAAATATGCATTCAAGAATAAGCGCTGTTAATGGTACAATACTTCATGATCTTCTGGGAGGGCCTCGCGGGCAATGTTGGAGAATTGCTCTATAACATTGTCGGACAAACTTGTACTTACAGCGTTGAATTATGGCAAACTTGTTAGCTAATATAGCATGCATGTTACTGCTGAAGTCTGCGCAATATGTTCAGTTTTAGCCTTTAACCGTTGCGAGTTTTTAAGGGGTTGGGGAAGAAGGAAAGTAAAGGTGTCCGAATTATCACGAATTTTCGTATCACAGTGGCTTTCAAATGAGGAAAGTTTTCAGCAGCTGGGAATAACACATAAAGGTTTGCCAATTATTCACCCATACGCACTTCCTTTATACGCCTAGTTCCCTCTCATCTACATACTGTTGGTCACAAATCATGACCACCTTTTTTCGTAGGAGTTTGTATACATGATTCTGTCTGGCGATAAAGTGCAGTTTGAAATTTTTTCGTTATGGCAATATTTGTATATTTCAGCTCTCCCCTCCCGTACGCCTATTTATTAAGTTTACAATTTCTGCCTATCTTGATTTTCTTTTTCTAATTTTTGAATACTGTAGTGCTTGGCTCTAAACGTTGACATATCTTTACCTCTCTCCACGGCCATCTTTTTTTTCTTCTTATTTTGGCAAGCCTGTAGTTAAATTTAAAATTTAGATGGGGAACTTTTTCTTTTACAGAACGCTATCCTATTCCTCTCTCTCATTACTTCTCATTCTGAGTTATATAATTACTTAGCTTCAATAATAGTAAAACCTGAATATAATTAATTCTTGGACTTAGTTGGATTTATTCTGTTGTCTTCATTATGGTTTTATCATATTGAACAATAGTGCAATTACAGTAAAGGATTATAACAAACTTAAGAATAATCAGAAGAGGCACATAGAATAAAAACTTTCAAGTAACATACTGATGCCAGGAAATCAGATAACAGCGTTTTCAATAGAAGATTCCCAATGTCGATCTTTCAAAATTATACTGTAGACGATTATCCGAAATAATCCAACGTCATTTATGTTTAATGTTTTCCTTGGTTTAGCAACATAATGAGCAGAAGTACGAGGGTAGGTCCATTAGTTTCCGGCATTGCCAATAAGGATTATCGCCTTCACAAAACTCTTATCTGTTAAGTAAATAATTGCAGCTGCTTCGCTGTGTTCAGTTGTTCAGATATAGTTGCATAAAGAAGGCTATGTGTAGAAGATTGTGACATGTTCAAAATAGAGAATCGAGCTGTTATTAAGTTCTTCGAAAAGAAGGGCTTATTCCTAATGAAATTAAACAGCGATTGGACGGTGTATATGGGGAAGCATCCCCCTCTTATTCTGCCGTAAAAGAAAGGGCCAAACTTTTTCGAATGGGTCAAGAAAGCATTGAAAACGAAGAGCGTGCAGGTGGACCCTGGTGCTCACTCCTGAAAACATCGCTCTTGTGGAAGGAAAAATTATGGAAGACCGGCGGCTCAAAGTTACAGAAATAGCAGCAAGGTTGGGCCTATCTTAAACAATATTCCTTCCAATTATTCATGAATATTTAAACATGAATAAGGTTAGTGCAAGATGGGTGCCCAGACTTCTTT
Source organism: Metallyticus violacea (assembly GCA_030762175.1). NCBI lineage: Eukaryota > Metazoa > Arthropoda > Insecta > Mantodea > Metallyticidae > Metallyticus > Metallyticus violacea. The sequence continues at coordinate 68,599,390 of CM060839.1, read as the reverse complement.
CCTCAGTCCAAAAGAGCAATTAGTCATCTGTTGTCAGGCATTTTTGGAGCTCTGCCGTGAAAACGACAGAGAAGTTCTGCAAGCCATTGTTACAGTAGATGAAACTATGATCCCTCGCCCAAAGGGGAATCAATGGAGTGGCGCAAACCTGGCGAAAACCGCCTCTAAAGGTCAAGGTCGAGTCAACCAAGAAGATCATGGCCACAATCTTTTGGGACTGTGAAGGAATGCTCTTCATTCACTTCAAGGAGAGGAACACCACAGTAAATGGGGAGTACTGTGCTAGCCTATGCACAGACTACGTACTTCCATCGAAGAGAAAAGGCAAGGAAAGCTGAGTGGTGATGTACTTCACGACAACAAACACACACAGCTCTTGTTGCAAAGGAAACTGTGAAGAAATGTGACTTCAAGAAGGTCGACCATCCACCCTACAGCCCATATCTAAGCTCCCAGTGACTATTTCCTCTTCTCATAACTAAAGAAGGACTTTCGAGGAAGGAAATTAAGAGTGACAAAGAAGTGATGGATGCTGCTTATGCCCATTTTGAAGACGAGACTTCTATTTTCGGGGGGGGGGGGGGGGAGAAATGTTAATTCAAAGATGTGAGAATGTCTTTATCATACCTAGAAAATGGTAAGGCCGGAAACTTACGGACTTACCCTCATACTTGCACTTCTACCAATTCTGGGGGTACATTCAGAAGGCATGTCTCTGTTCGTCGTTAGTATTCATATTTGCCAGCAAATATAATTCAACAAAGTGATTTAGACAAATCTTGCTCCAACATTCAGTTTTCCGCTTTGGTGAAAATCGCTATTTTTGGCTCAGATGTGGTTTAACTATTGCCCAATAATGGTCACTTTCAAGAAACCAGAAAACGGCATTGCAAATCTTGTCTTCTTATTTACAGGTGGCCACACTTGGCGGATAATCCTCTTATCTTAAATGTTGCATTCTGGTGTAGAAAAGTGGAGGAAAACCTTCACCATATCACTTTATCTGTTTCCGTAGATCAATAAGATTCTGCATAATTTCTCCATTTTCAGCTGTATTGCTGCTACGAGCTCTAGTATAACTTTCCAGATTTTCGGCGTCTTTGGTCCAATTGGCAAATAAAAAAAAAACATTTTAAATATCTTGTTTGTTGCATCATCTTGGTTTTAATTTGCATGGTTCTCTTTTACAGCTGATCGTAGTTACTTATGCATATTGATATTGGTAGAAATGTCTGTCTCTTTAGAGAATAGCGGAAGTCCATCATTATTGAGAACTGCAAGTCTGTAAAACCACCTTGCTGTTTTGTTATTGTTTATATTTAATGTGCAGTCACCTGCCAGAATCCAATACAGCACACTATCTCTCTAACTCTGACAACTCATCGTCATTACAAGTCAGTTTGGAACCGTGTCATAAGCACTACAGGTTGTGAAAATTATCTACTATATCAAGAGTAGGCTGGAGTTCAGGGCATAAAAACCGCGATTACATTTTCTTCTTCAAATAGCAATACATGCACCTTAGAGAGTATTCTTTTTCGTAGAATACGATTTTGCGGACCAAGTGAAACACCCTTTACAGCGATTTGTCTATGCCATTGAGGTAATTTTGTTTTTGAGAGGGAAAGATGGAAATTCAGCCTCTGGGTTTAGATGGTTGAGCTATATACATTGACACAGGCAAGAAAGAGTGACAGGTTGAATGTTTCTTAGCAAACAGTTGTTATTACAGCTGATATTCCCGTGCTTTCAAAATTGACACCGAAGCAGATAAATATTCCTGAGCCAAAATACACAACAGCGTCTGCCAAATCAATTACACGTGTGTATCAAGTTAAGCAGTTTCTCATCACATTAATTTTAACTTGATATTCTATGCCAGGTTAATGAGCTAATTGCTATTCTTAATGGCAGAATTCGAATCTCCTAGGACTATCAGCATTATTTCCTGGTTAGCCTGCAAAAAAAGGGGCGGGGGGAGACATCTATTTAATATATTTCAAAGTTGGACCAAAAAACTGTAATGTGTAGTATGATGTTCTGTAAACAGATGTGACTCGCATGCATTATGATTGCGTTGCTACGTGATAGGTAAATCAACAATGAACAAATGAAGCCAAGATTATCGTATGATGTTCTCTAAACAGATGTGACTCACATACATTATGATTGCGTTGTTACGTGATAGGTAAATCAACAATGAACAAATGAAGCCAAGATTATCGTATGATATTCTGTAAACAGATGTGACTCACATACAATATGATTGCGTTGCTACGTGATAGGTAAATCAACAATGAACAAATGAAGCCAAGATTATCGTATGATGTTCTGTAAACAGATGTGACTCACATACATTATTATTACGTAGCTATGTGATAGGTAAATCAACAATGAACAAATGAAGCCAAGATTATCGTATGATGTTCTGTAAACAGATGTGACTCACATACATTATGATTGCGTTGTTACGTGATAGGTAAATCAACAATGAACAAATGAAGTCAAGATTATCGTATGATGTTCTGTAAACAGGCGTGACTCACATTACGTTATGCTAGCATTGCTACAACAAAATGGAGCAAAGATTATCGTTTGAACAGCGGAAAACAATTTTGAAGTGGTATTGGAAAACCGAGAATGTTGTTGAAGCTCAAGGCAATGGAGACGTGTGTACAGAACAGAACCGCCAACGCGAGTAACAATTGCACGCATTAGAGACAAATTTGAGACTCGTGGTACCGTATGCGATGTTCACAAGGGCAGATCTGGTAGATCACCACATTACCACTGAGATGTACGTGCGTACCTTGATGACAATCTTCCAAGGTGCTGGATAGGACGAAGAGATCCGATTGAGTTTCCACCGCTTTCCCCGAATGTCAATTGGTCTTATGTCTATGAGGAACTCTTAAGGATGTTGATACAGTATTTGGTACCTCACCAATCGCGAAAAATTGATTAGAATATTTCTTTTATTTCAGCTAGCTTTAAGTGAAGGGTTCTGTTGGTAGGAATGTCTAGAAAAGCAGGAATTTTGCTCGGACAGCAGAGAGACCGTTTTGGCAGACAAAGGAGCAAATTTGTTCATTAGGAGGACGGGTGGTCGCCCCGGCCAGGTATGCTGGAAAAGAACAACGCTATGATACCGCTAAGGCCGTTGATCTGTAACGTTCAGTAAAACTTGAAATCAGACGCTGGACGAATCAACGAGTGGTTAAGCTCAAATAATCAAACTGGCCAATAATATGAGAGTGGCATGAAGTCACAGCTAACCTATGAGAATGTATAAAGTCATAGTGGCGGGAAAATAGAGCGTCCCTGCATCACGTGGTAAAGCGTGTTATATCGGGTATTTAAGGACGTGAAATAGCCCTTGTGGAGGTTTTTTGTTCTTTTTGGTTCGTCTACTCCGTTACTCTGGGAACTCTGGTCTGTTCTCGTCATCTTGGTTCTACAAGTATTCAGCGTTCAGATGTCATAGGAACGCCGATGTTCGAGCGTCACTTCAGCTCGACAAGTCTTCCGAGCGGTCAGCAATCACATTGCTAGTCAAATATTACAGTTCCACGTGTCTGCCATTTCTTTATAGTTCTCAGATTTCTTGTTGCCAAGATCTTGTGATTTTTCTGAGGCCAGGTCTCATGCTGCATAAGCTCACGAGGGGTCATCGAAAATACCTGCTGCTATCTTAGATTCGGTTTTCTGTGGGAACTTTGTAACAAGAAAGCTGAAACTATCACTATCCTATTCAGAGCAGTAACAAATTGCTTCATCAGGCCTTACTTAATATGGAGTGGTGAAAGGACATTAGAAGGAGAAACCAATGGTTCATACTTCACATTTTTTTCCTCCAGGAACTCAATTACTTCTTTGTGGCCAATTTTTTCTGGTCTAATGCTCCGATTTAGCCCCACTTTTTCGTTCACAAAGGAAATCTGAATTATTTTGTTTAAATCTCCCAGAATATTTATTTTATGTATCTGCTCAATGAACAAATAATAAAAATTATTTTCTATAATCCAAATTTCTGAAAAACTGTAGCCCAAGAAACAAAACTAAGACTGGTTTGAGGGATTCTATATGTAAAGAATAAGAAAATATGAACAGTTTTCATTCAGCAAAAATTGTATGGACCAGTGCTCTATTCGTCCCAAAAGATACGCATTGAAATGATTGTAAACTTAAGTCTTTTAGTTTTCACCTAAAGGGATAGCGAAAGCCAGATTTGGATTTGTACTGGTAAGAATGTAGAAGACATTTCCATGCTCAAGAGATGAGGTGAGGGGCATAAGGCACAGCATGGACTGGGTCCTTAACATTTGTGCTGACAGAGCTCTCCTACAAGGATTACAGCACTTCAGAAGGGTCGCTTTTATGCCAGACGCCGGTGCAGAAATATTTTAAAGCGTCATACCGCACACAGCAGCAACGGAATGAAATGGAAGAGCGAAAAAGTCATGGGAAGGAAAGTATATCCCAGCATTCACCTAAGCGACCAGGAGGAACCACGAAAAAAACCGAAAGTCATAATGCGGATTTGAAACCGGAACCTCCCGAACCTCAGCTATCTCGCTTGGCTGTATATTTCACACAGCACAACAATATCTTGATAGTTTTACACCTAAATGCGGCCTTTAAAATCTTTAATTGATGGATTCTAAGACTTAAACTTGCTGATCACTACTAAGCAAATGTTTTCATCATTCTCTTGACTTCGTGACAATTTGCTGTAATGAATGAGACAAATCTCACTAGTGGCAGAACTTGTTGCGTGTCCCAGCATTAATTGTGCGCTTGTCTCTGACCGAGCAATGCGTCTAATTAGCATGTACGCAATGTTTGCAATAACTGTTGTGGCTAATCTGCAATAAAAACCTTTCAGTGGAAAAATACGAGAGTCATAATTGTTTTAATTTTTATATATGTACAACTTCTGGCGCTAAAATGTAACTTTACAGCATTTTGTTAGTTTAATCCGTAAAGTACATGTGGTACTAGTTTCAATGTTGCCACTTTCGGTTCCAGCCTGCAAGTTGAGACATGTTCAGTTCCGTCTACAATAAAATGAAAGTGATATACGACAAACAATAATTTATTGTAAAATTTTACTTTCGTCTCAACGGATCTTCAGTCGAGACTTATGCAATGTTACAAGAGGCGTATTGGGGAGTTTGTTCTTTCTTGTGGCATACTTGAAGATGGTTAAAATAGAAAAGTTGCACATGAGATTTGTTTGTGCAAAGTGGGTTACAAGAGTGCTCATTCTCGAACAAATGGACGTTCACGTGCAGGAAGATATGAGGTATGTTTCAAAGATAATCACTGCTAATAAAATTTGGATACATAGTTTCGATCCTGAGAGCAAACAGTAAAGCCCATGTGAAAATCTCCAGCATCACCAACATAAAACAAGCAAAAGAGGTTGCTTCTGCTGGGAATTTATGGTCATTTCATTTTTCGATATTGGAGAAATAGTTAATGTCATATCTGCACGCACAGCTGGGAAATACTACTGAAATTTCTGAAAACTCTGTAAAGCCACATTTCCGTGCAAAAAACTGGGCGCTGCAACTTGATAATGCATGGCTACACATCGCAAGTATCTCACAAAAATTAATGTAAAGCATGTTCCTCATCCCCCTATAGTCCAGATTCTGCCCCGTGTAACGTTTTCCTAAATTGAAGGAAAACTTTCGCGTGAGACATTTTCCATATTCAGAAGCAGTTGTGAAGACTACTGAGGGGATTCTAAGAGACCTGTCAAAATATGATTTGCAGCATGTCAATGTGGATCACTTTGAGAAAGATCAATAACATTATGAAGCTGAGTAAAAATGTGTTTTAAAAAAAATCTTTCTTTATTGAATAGCCTCCGTAGATGACAGACTTTAGAAAATGCAATTTCTCAGCGTAAAAATGAAATTTTTAAACAAATACACAAATATTCTTGATGCAAAAGGTGAGTTGGTTGCTGTCATTTCTTTTAGAGACTTCTTCTGAAACAGAATCTGCTGATTCTCCTCATTCAGCAGTAACACAGTTTATCCTTGATACACAACAATAGGCACAAACTAGGATTTGACACTTGTAGGGTTTTTTTTTTTCCTGTCTTTTTTTGGACATACAATATAAGTCACTTAATAATTAAACAGAGCATTCCGTTTGTGTAGAATAACATACATTGTCACAGCATGCCCTTCGATATTACCATTTTTAGTTCATAACCACCCCTTTCATGATTAATAAGCAAGCGCACAATTATTATTTGGTTTTATGATGAAAACAAACCTGGGTTATAGGTGTTGTTCACAATGCTGTCTGTCTGTATTCACAAATCCCCCATATTTCTTATAAAGCATTCATTTACAGACGGAATAATATTTTAGTTTATCTGCAATATGCGAGTTATTTCTATTTAGGATTCTGCGCTAACAAAAACCTCTTGGAGAACTTGGTCGTAATTACCCCTAGAGATGATTCTGTCACCTTCTGGCAGCGCGAGCTGTCACAAACTTTTGATGAAAATATTCACATTGTCTCTCATTATTATCTGATTATTTAAAAAAAATAATAAACAACTGCAACAGCCTGTGTGCAGTATATGCCTTTGAATTTAATTGCATACACTGAGGCTTTTGATCCTTTGAAACTCGGGGATATCTATTTGGAGAAAGTTATAATAATCCAATTTCATCGAGCATTTCTTCCCTTGGAATCTTTAATTTTTTTCTTGGGAATTATATATAGAACGTATAGGGCCCCGTTTCCCTTCATCATAGGAACGTTTTTAGTGTAAATACGCTCCAGTACACTTGTGCCATTTCAGGAGCGATAAAAGCAATTTCAGGCCAATCTTGTTCCGCTTATAATTTCAAAACTACAATGAAGTAAACGACTATCCACAGACGAAGGGGTTTGCAAAATTATCTTGAGTTGGAGCGGATGACGTGATCTACAAAACAAGAAAGGAAGGAAGTAAAGCTGCGAATTGGCGGGTCGCGCAGCAGCCGAGGAGCATTATTTCGAGAGTGCTAACTTTCATAGTGGTTTCAAACGATTCGTAGCGAACCAGGCTACTAACTCAATTAAACAATGATCAGAATCGACAAGTTAAAATTGGAAAACCTCGCCATTGAAGTTGAATAAAGAGAGAAATTTCAAAATGTGCAAATGAGACCGGGAATATAAGCTACGTCATTTCTTCATTTTTATACTTTACATTCAATATGCCATCACGAAAAACCTATTTACGCATAGACTTGCAGATATGCCTCTGATACAGCCTACCCCGTCTTATTTGAGCTGGAATGCCAGGACATTTCTGTAAAAATTACCTGTGCACATTTTTGCATGAGTAGAGTTACACTTATGTGGTATATTTTAAAAATCCTGTACTCTAGCCTGAACTTTTCGACTAGCATTTCAATGCTTCGACAATGTAATTAAAGGCGCGCGCGCATACATAAACAATTACGCTGAAAGGTCTATACTTGATCTCTAAAATACATAGCACTGCGCGATGAACGTAATATAATGAAACAGAGCATACAAACTCATATATGTACGCATGCCTTGGGTACACTCGCCCATGTCGGCCAAGACTAAGCCCAAAGCTTTGTGTTACGAAGTGTTAATTTAGAAAGTAACAGCAACGATGCGTTTAAACTTAATTAACTATGTTAATGATCATACATTAAGATAATTAAAATAGCCACCTTCTATTAAGATAACATGTACTTGGTAATATACCCGTTGTCCATAAATTGTTAACTTGGTTGTAATGGGATTTTATTTTATCTAACAAAACATGGGTTTATATGTGAAGAATACTACAGTTAAGACAAATTTCTTTGAATTCATACCCATTTACTGTTTCAACAATGCTTAAATAAAACAGCAACGTACAGTTAAGTGCTACATTCCCAATATCCCAGTATACAATTCTTTGGATTTAGTGAGTTATTTATGGTATTTTCTTATAATTTTGAACTGAACTATTATTGTTTCATTGTTAGATAAATAATTTATGAACAGCCTGAATTCTAGCGTACTGGCTATATAAATACAGAGGGTGCTAAAAATGTATACACACTTTCACAGTAGATATCTATTTAATATATTTCAAAGTTGGACCGAAAAACAACAGTAATGTGCACTATGCTGTTCTGTAAACAGGTGTGAATCACATACATGATAGCGTTGCTACGTGACAGGTAAATCAACAATGAACAAATGAAGTCAAGATTATCGTATATGTTCTGTAAACAGATGTGGCTCACATTACGTTATGGGGCCAAGATTATCGTTTGAACAGCGGAAAGCAATTTTGAAGTGGTACTGGAAAACCAAGAATGTTGTTGAAGTTTAAAGGCAATGGAGACGTGTGTACAGAACAGAACCGCCAACGCGAGTAACAATTGCACGCATTCGAGACAAATTTGAGACTCGTGGTATCGTATGCGATGTTCACAAGGAAAGATCTGGGAGACCTCGCATAGCAGCAAGCCCCGTGCACTGGATAAGACGAAGAGGTCCGATTGAGTTTCCACCGAGTTCTCCGGATCTAACTCCGTTGGACTTCTACCTATGGGGAACTGTTAAGCATGTTGTATACCGTAGAAAAACAGTTACACTGACAGCACTTCGGGAAGAAATTGAAACTGCATGTGCTTCTATCGATGAGGACACTTTCGCAAACGTTGCTCAATCAGCAGTTCAACATACTCAAAAGTGTATCGACGCCGATGGTGGGCATTTTGAGCAACAGTTGCAACTGTAAAAGTCTAAGATGATTAGTGCTCATCATTTTCTGTTTGTGTGAATTCAGTTTTGTTGTGTTAACACAGTTTTTTCTTTGCTTGAAGTGTGTTTACATTTTTGGCACCCTCTGTATAATAGCTATTATTGTAATTGGTCTGAGCAGAGTGACAGAAGGAACTGTCCAGGAATGATGGGTTTTCTTGATCCTAGGGGACGCTCATGGGGAAAAGGAAAGTTTGAAACAGTCAAAGCTTTGAACTCAGGAATTGCAGCTGGTTATTATGCTCTTATCAAAACAAAACACAAGAAGTTCATAGTACTTTTATTATCAGTATCAATAGGTGAATATCAGTTTATCTTAACAGTTAATTTTACAAAATCTGTTCTGATGATAACTTATAATTCATATCAAACTCTGTGTTTGTTTCTTTAAAAGAGCCGGGATAGCTAATCTGACCAAAAGCTGGCAGTGTTGTCCTGAATGAAGCTAGTGATACGGAACAGCAGCCGCAAGTCATTTTTAATACTTCATATTTGAACCTTGTTTTTAAATCTATGTAACAATAAATTGCATGTGCATTTCATAAACAATCCTGAGTCTAAGTCACTTCTTATCAATAAAAATCATTTCTGGTGTTCATTCAATAGCAATGGCGCAGCTGCAAAGAGTCTTTCGGGTCACAGATTTTGGGAGCTCATTTTCTTTGTTACTGCCTTCATGTTATTCAGTTTGGTTAAAAGAAGACTAGCAAAATATTTTTTTTTCTCCGATTCGTGACTTTGGGTTTTTACTATTTTTCTCTGGTTTTTCTTGGAATCTTTTGGCTTTGAATTTTACTTTAATTGCGAAAGAAACTTAACTTAATTTCAGTTACAGACAATAATGTTCTTGTTTTGATGTAAAAGCCTTCTAATTTTCTGTTAGTTGCGATTTTATTACAAGAAAATATAAATGTATAACGTGAATATTAGAGGCAATGTTCAATAATACGAGAAATTTTGTTCATTGAATATTATCTTTAAGCTCGCACGGTGCTTTGTCCCGTAGTCTTTTCGCCTTAAAAATGCTAGACGTACTTTTGTTTAGTGTTTGAAAATCTTAAGCACTAGAACCTAGAAGCGATAATTATTTAAACTTAATTTCAAAACGGGAGAGGAGAAAAGAAAAAAAAATGCGTGCCAAAGTTTCAGACATGCCGCTGATCTGCGAGCAGGCACTTGCAAAGCTTGTGTATAAAACAAGCAAAGACGAATATAACAAAACTGACTTCATTTCTCAGAAGTATCGTTTAATACGAAACTATATCTGTTGGTATTAACAATTTACGACAAAACCAGTAAATAAAAACAATTGTTTGCCATTATTTTACCATGCATAACAAATTACATCTCCAGTAAATGATTTGTTTTCCATTGCCAACCCATGTCTCATGAACTTCAGGACATTCCCTCATGGTATGACTAATGTAGGAGACTTCTGAGGCCAGGACGTTCATAGGGCGCCGTTATGCTGTCCCATTGGAGATGATATGAAATTGATGTGGTTATGACGCACCAAAGGGGCTTTAAACATATGTAGGGATGAATGATGATGACATAAATGATCTCAGAGTCCATGGCGCCGTAAAACTATCTGGTATTCCCCTTCTCAGGTTAAGGAAAAAATTCGAAAAACAAAAACTTTACCCATGGGAATCGAATCCAGGACCTCGAAAACCCTATCACGGAATTTAATAATTGTCCTATACACTATGTCAAATAAAGCCTTTCTGCATATCGTATGAGAAGCTAAAACATTAGGTTGTTCGAGAATTAATGGCGGATATCTTAATAAAGCTTGTGATGATCAACTCGGAAATTTTTGAAGCATATACGCGTCAAACTGTATGGAAACTTTCTACGGAAATCAGGCAGCGCCTTCAACTGTTTGTTGATCACTTGATCACTTGAAGAAAATAAGAAAAAAACTTCGTAGATTGGAATTGCGTTTTTCGCTGCTTTTGCGGTATAAAACAGATCGGCACCGTGGTTGAAATACTTGGCCACCACAGGAAAGTTATGGCGACTGTATGCTGGTCTACGGTTGTTTTAATACTACAGTCTTCTGCATTGTAGCGAAATAATTACCAGAGAGAAGTGCTGTCAAGAAAATTGACAAAATGCAAGAAAAACAGCCTGCACTAGCCACACATCTCGCAAAGAACATTTCAGAAGCTGAATGAACTGAACTATGAAACTTTACCTCAGATTTTAATCGAAATTGTAAAATAAACTGCTACTGATTGGCGAAATGTATACATGTTGATGATGGTTATTTTCAAAAAGTTAATTTTGAATTTAATGGTGTTTTATTGAAGTTTAAATCACAAAAGCGCCATTTCCGGACAACCTAAAATTATAGACTGCTTTTAATTTGGGCAAATTTGAGGTAAATCAATTGCCAGTAACGTGATCGCATTTATATCTGAAATAAAACAGTTGAAGTTCAGATGTTTAAAGAAATCAGATATTGGAGAATTAAAATATTTTCACTGAAGAGAGACAGAGAAAAGCAAATTGGGCATATGTTAAGAGTGCGTGTTATTTCCATACATTTTCCATGTTGGAAGGTGTTAAATGGCGTTTTAATTCTCATCATAAATGTAAAGGATGCCTACCGCATGTTTTGTTTTCAATCATCTGTTTATTATTTGTTCTAGGTTAATTTCCACAAAAACGAAAAAAGGATAGTAAACTTTGAATGGTTTCTTATTAATACTTTCTTAATTATAATTCTGGCTAGTACTTTATTGACGGGAAAAAACACTGCGCAATTCAGAATATATTTGAGCTTGTTACAGAAACCTCATCTTATTTTTTATTTTGGGGGTCAAGCTCGTGTTATTCTCTGTGCAATGTTAGCTAACTGTTTTTCTCCCTCTCTCCCTATCTGCGCAGGTTGTCTGAGTTCCTTGTAAACAAACAAGAAAATATCCGTTTCAGCACGACGTCGCTAGTGTATTTGTTGACAAGAGAAAGTGGGTGATGGGAGAAACGAGAAGAGCGGCGGGGTCGAAAACAAGGTATAATCACATCACTTATGTTATAAACATTGTGTAACCGAAACAATATTACAGAAGTAAGATGTACATAAGCCATTAGCACCGAACAATGTAATATGATGCGTTAGATATTATAAAATATAACCTTTCTGTCGGTCTATTAAAACAACATTGGCAATAAATGGCATTGTGCAGCTACTGTACAAGTATGACGTAAGCTGTTAGTTACCGAGTTTTACCACCGGTAAAAGAAGTTGAAGGGGTGACATATAAATGACAAATGTGCTGCAAATGTTACACGCGTGCCGTCATTGGCTAGTGCTCTAGGGCGATTAGACGCCCCGATTTTTTTGACAGGGCTGCTTCTCCTGGTTTTTTTTTTTTTTTTTTTTTTTTTTAAACTCCATCCTGTTGTTCAATGAAAAACTGGACGCATTTTGTACACTTTATTCCTAATATTATTTTGGTCTCTTTCTTTAATTGTGGCCTAGCGTTTTCTGAACAGTTTTAATATAAATCGCTAGGCTAATAAGTGTCCAGAGTTCAAATATATTGCTATTATGATGTTAATCAATCGTTACGAAAGCACGCGATAGGTCACCGTTTGAGAGTGGCATTACTGTGTAGCGTGAAAGTAAATTACCTCAATGTATGGAAATAAAACGTTTTGTGGCATGTTGGTCCCAAAATGTAAATTTGTAATGGTGACTAGTGGCATTCGTTTCGAGGAGAAAATGCATTTTCATTAGAAATTTAAACGAAGAATGTCCTTGAAAAAAAGTACAAAGTAGTGCACTAAATGCAATAGAAAACAAACGTTCCAATAGCTCATGCAACAGAATTAAACTTTTTCTTGATGTTCACAATAGGAGGTATATCTGAGGCGTGATAAAAAAAAATAACGACAGTTTTATTATTTCGCGAACTTCATAAATCCGATTTTTAATTTTTTTTTAGCTTGTTGGTACACATGTTCTTGTCCAATGTTGGCGTTTTCAGCTGTTTTGAATGTTTTGCTCATTGCTGAAGTCGAAAAGGTTAGACGTGTTTTAGTGAGCTCGGCGATTTTTTACTTTCGAAAAAGATAGATAAAAGAATTTGTATTAAATTTTGCTTGAAAAATGGAATAAAGTGCAATAAAGTATTCAAAATGTTGACTGTGGCTTTTGGCGAATTTACTATGAGCAAGACAAGAGCTTACGACTGGTACAGACGTTTCAAAGAGGGCCGTGAAGACATTGAAGATGACTACCGTCCTAGCACATCAATAACCGTCGACACGTCGAAGAAGTGCGGAAAATGATTCTGTAAAATCGCCGAATCATATCAGAGAGGTTGCTGATGATGTCGGTATATCATTTGGTTCATGCCAAGCAATTTTTTCGGATGTTTTGGGCATGAAACGTGTAGTAGCAAAGTTTGTTCCGAGATTGCTGAATTTCAGCAAAAACGGTGTCGCGTAAACGTCGCTCAGGAATTGCTGAATGATGTCAATAACGATCCAGAACTTCTTGAAAAGGTCATAACCGGGCATGGGTATATGGGTATGACGTCGAAACCAAAGCCCAATTATCTCAATGGAAGCTGCCTGAAGAGCCAAGACCGAAAAAAATTCGACAAGTTGGATCAAATGTGAAGGTTCTTCTCACTGTTTTCTTCGATTTCAATGACATAGTGCATCATGAGTTCCTGCTACATGGTCGTGCCGTCAATAAGGAATACTACCTGGAAGTAATGCGCCGTTTACGTGATGCAATCCGACGAAAACGACCAGATTTGTGGCAAAACCGCTCGTGGAAATTGCGTCACGATGATGTTCCTGCTCACCCTCACTGTTTGTTGGTGTTTTTTTTTTTTTTTTGGCAAAAAACAAAATCGTTATGTTGCCTCAGCCACCATATTCGCCGGACATGGCCCCCTGCGACTTCTTTCTATTCCCGGGGCTGCAGAAAACCATGAAAGGGCAACGTTTTGCCACCACTGATGAGATAAAAACAAGTCGCTGAAGGAGCTGAAGGGCATATCGAAAAGTGAGTTTCTGAAGTGCTTCCAAGATTAGAAAAGGCGCTCATGTCACAAGTTTATTATATCCGGAGGGGATTACTTTGAAGGGGACAAAATTAATGTTGATGAATAAATAAAGATTCTTTACGAAAAACGAATATTGCCGTTATTTTTTGATCACACCTCGTACATAATGGAAATGACCTTTAGTAAATATCGTAGCGCATTTAGCTATATACATAGATCGAAGTAACTGACTTCGTGAACACAACTGCACAAAGACAAAACCGCTCGCAGGTATATCCTGGATATTTTGCACAAACTGAGCATTTTGTACATAGCGAACCAGCCAAGAGTTCAAGGACAAAATGATGAAGTCGTAAGCTATGCGTATCAGAGCACACGGCATTCTATTAAGTGTGACAGTTGTGTTGTTTTTAAGTTTTATACACTTTCTAAAGTTAACACTGCCATCAAAGTCTTATGACCACAGTATGATAAAATTTTGGCAAGAAATAGGTTCCCTCTTAAAACAAAGCGGAGGGAAGTCTTTGCAGAAGATACCCTTTAAAATATGCGCGTTAAGATTAAAGAAAGCCTTTGTTAACTTTCCCGCGGCTGTCGCAGTGAAATAACAAAAGCCGATCTTGTAAAACTTTCACCGAACTTTCCTCTTAGATGTCTGATGTATTTGAACGAAAATAGACATCAATTTTAACATTTACTATGAAACCCAAGTGAGACAGACAATTTGCTATTATTAATTACTTTACAATGATTTAATTTATTTATTTCCACGCGAGAATACCAAATGAGAGTGGAAAACAGCGCATTTACTCTAGCCCTTGGACTCTTGGCTGTCCATCTTTTGTTTTCTGGCGGTAACTGCAACAAGAGTTTGCAAGACTCAATAAAGGATTAAAGAGGTATATTCAAGATATTGGCTTGCTGCTCATATTATTTATACAGATGCCACCATTTGACACTGAACGAGTTATAAAAAAAGACATGCCACTATTTATGCATTATCATAGTGAAAGTAAAGGAAATGAATTCCTGTAAATTTGTACAAGCAGAATACAAGCGTCTTCCACATGGGATAAAAAGAGGGATATCTTTGCTCCCACTACAAATAACATGTGTATGATGGACTCGAACCATATTTTCTATCGACTTCATTTCGCCCAAAACCCGCTGAAATATTCTCTGCAACAATTGTGAAAATATTTTGGTAAATGGTTGGCAGAATAATTCAAATTGATCATACAAAAAATTACAAATCGGAAATTTCAAGTTCTCAAAACGACGTCTATTATTTCAGACCCAAAAATGAAGATATGCTTGAAAAATGGTTTTTGGGACTTGCAACTTTACTCTATGATAATTGAAATAAATGGACCTTAAACTTAAAACCAATGAAAGTGATCTGTATTAATTACAGAACTGACTAATGGACTTAAGTTTCAAATCGCTTAAAAGCGATCGGTAACTCTGATAACAAGATGCTGATAAGACAAATATTTTAATTAGTCAACCATATAAATAATGCTGTGACACCAAGAAGTGAAATCGAATGACCAAATTATTATAGTGATCTCAGGGACAAATGCGTCAGTTCACTTATGAGCACTTTGGAGGCAGACAAAAGATCTTAACATACTGTAGGAAGGTTTCATGGTGCTGAATTTCACGAATGTATATCATTTTTGACCACCTCCCTGGTTTAGTGGTTAGCGTAGCTGGGAGGCCTGGGTTTAATTACCGGTACTCAAATAGGACTTTTTCTGAGAAAGGGAGGTCTGGAACGGGTCCACCTACCATCGTGAGGACAATTGAGAGGCTGCCTGATAGAGAGGCGGCAATCTTCGATCTCGCAACCCGCGCGATATGGCGGGATGAGTGTGCTGATCACATGCCCCCCTGCAATACTGCCCTCTACGATGATGCCATGTGACGGAGATAGAGGACGTCGCGGTAGGCCAACGGACCTTCTTGGGCTATGGCGAGTCATAGATTTCTGCCAATAAATATGCTATTGGCAATGCTGTATTTAAATTGTATAATAGTTCTTCAGCTATATAAAATATATATGTACTATAGTATTTTTATTTGGGCGTCCTTGATAGTCCCCTAGTTTCCTCTTTTTTTTTTTTTTTTTTTTTTTGAGTAGCGTTTAACGCCCGGTTTTATTACAGAGATACCACAGGCGGTTCCAGGAGAAGGAGACGTTCCAGGCCTAAGTTTAGAGTATCTTCCCAGCATTTGCCTTTTATGAGGACTGGGGAAAACCTGGAAAAAAACCCCAGATAGGGATTTTTACGAACTGAAAAATCCATCGACCCTGATCGGGATCTAGGGACTACGAGGTAAGATCTTAATTAGAGAACACTTTCGCTTTTTAATAGTGTTTGTACAACTAAAATCTAAAACTTGTGGTAACTGGCCAGAAAATATGCCTAACTTCGAACAGTATTAAGTACATTAAATTCATGTTTAGTAAATATACTAACTTTATTATTAGAAAATAATTATGATTGTTGTTAATTTTAAGAAGTTCCAAGTAGTTAATCTGCACAATAATTTAAATATAAAACAGTTAAAAGCATATATTCCGCAGTTAGCATGTTTTATTTAATTTCACACTTAGTTGAGTTTAATACTTTGCATTAAGAACTAAAGGCTAAAACTAAAATTGGTAACAGCAGAAACACGAAGAAATCCACTGCACATTAGCAATGTATAAAACGTATAGGCACGGTTGTATGTCTCAGCTAGTAATTGAAGAAAACAGAAAGAAACGAGCTCTTTTATCCATACTCATTATAATTTGGATTTGAAATTGGAAACTGATTAGTGCCTTTAGTATTAGCAGCCCTCAATTTGTCTCAGTACCTGATTAGAGTATTAAACACTGTCTCGAAAAGTATTATTAATATTTTAATGTACAAAGCTGGTTTCCTTGTTCTGAATAACTCTAGGGACTTTATAATCTGTAATCACGCACGAAAATGGCTGAGAAACAGATGACAGTAGGTGAGGACTGTAAAGTAACGCTTTTCACTTGTCTGTGGACCCAGATCTCTGCAGATACGCCAGTTTGTTTTGCGCTCTAAACCAGTTCTTTTTATTATAAATAAATCAACCACACTTATCTCTCAAAGGCTACTCAAGTTTGTATAAAAGACTTTAATCAGTCGTCTATTGAAGAAGAGGAACCTCCAAAAGTCACGTATGTTAGATGCTTCCAACCACCAGTTAGTTAGATTTCATGTGCTACACGAAACACAAACGTCGCACAATATACATTTGCTCTTGGTCTTCTTACTGGCATGCTACTGGTGCTCCAGGGAGTAGTGCCGGGATCGTTTCCAGAAGTTCTTGAAAAAGCCTCGCTTCTGGCGGGAGCCTTCTCCGGATGTTTCTCCTGCAACACAAACATTACAATTGCCAAGAAAATAAAAGTTTATATCCGAATACAAATTATGATTAAAAACATGACTTATGCTTAAAATAATTCTTTCCAATTCCCTCTAAACAGAAAATATATAGCTAAAATGATCTTGCACCAAATTTTGTGTTGCCTAGAATTTCTAATTGGAATCAGATAGAATTTTGAGGTTACAATCGGACCGGACTTGAGTTCGGATATTTACCTCAGCGTACCAATGTTCTACCAGCCCTGTTCAGCAAAACCGCGAACTTTCTTTATACCCTAGAAATCTTAAAGATTATTTCGTCACAAAGATTATTCTAAACATGAACTCGAAGCATTCGAATACTTGGGGTGGTTCGTGGTTAAAGTCCCTGTTTTTCATATCTAACTCCAATTTCAGAATATACCGTGTTGCTCAATTAAAAGGACTTATTAAGAAATAATAAATGTCAACAATAATAAGCAAATAAACAAAGGACAAATAAATGCTGCTAACTTATTATTTAACTGGTTCAAAACCATTTACATCTTAATTATATTAATTTTTCTGGTTTATTTGCAGAAGCTATTTAATATCTCAAGACATCAGCGTCCCATTTCATCCAGTGCGTGAAACAGTTGATAAATTTTGCTCAGAGGCGTCTTCTTTCAAGCTTGAGGTTCTTTTGTGTCTCGATAATCTACGACACGGGACCCACCACTTTAGCTTCCTTACGAAGGAAGTCATACTTAAGATTTTTACGCAAGGAAAAATATATCGACCCTGGTCGGGATCTAGGGACTACGAGAATTAATTAGAGAACACTAATTAGAGAACACTTTCGCTTTTTGATAGTGATTATTTATTTTAAAACTGCATGCAGCGTGATGAAATACCACGATGAACCGTGCAGTCGATATGAATTTGGCACTCATCCTTGTTCAATTTCCGCCATAGCTCTATTTAATTTCAGTCACAACGCTTTCTTATCCCGTTTTCTGTCCTTGTCCAGCTTGTTCCAAAGATGCGCAGATCACCAGGAAAGAGCTCGCCGAGGCAACACATTTTCTTGAAACCTAGTGATTTCAGGAATATTGTCTTACTGGAACATGATGTTGTTTTCAAAAACTGGCTTTATGATCTCCTCAGAATTCGTTGACGGCATTCCCCAAATCCCTCATTTGTTATGCAGTCCCAGAGTGTTCTTTTGAACAGCTGATGGCACTCTTTAAGGCAAGAAGTTTTCCGTTGATGTGCACTTGACGCGGACCTTCCTGCGTAGAAATAACTCAATATCGACTTTCATCTGAGAGGGGGTAACCCACAAAGCCAACTCTTTTGCTCATTATATCACTTTGACGCCAGTAAGAAGAGGTTTGTATAATGCATAACGTGATTTGAAAAACGTCGAAAAATTCTTGACTTGCTAACCTGGTGGTTTAAAGCAGTGAAGAGATTGCCTGGCAAGCTTAAAGTGAACCAGGGCTCATTGTTGCTTGCGGGAGTTTTTCATGATCTCTCGTCGTGTGTTGCTATGCTTTGCAAAAATGTTCACTGTCTACCCTCTTCAGCGCATCTTTTACTGATGACCAGTGCAGCCTAGTTCCCCCGATAAATGCTCCCACTTCTATGAATATCATTTGCCACTTGGTATTGTCTGAAACTCTCCGACGACCCATTTTGAATGAGCAAATCAACACAACTCAAGATAATGCGAATTTGATGAACAGTAATGCAATAAAATGTTGCCAACTGCTATTTTTGCATAAACATTGCATGATACTACCTTGGCACTAAAACAGAAAATTGCACAATGCCTTTCACATTAAACTTGCGTGCGTGTCTTGTTTTGAATTTTAATGGAAATCTATACTGCTCTCCCATACATTTCTATCGCCGATTCTTCTTCTTTTAACACATTTGGAAGCGATTCATGTGTTTATCGGTAGTCAGACTTTCCATTTTTCAAATAAAACCGTTGGTTTTTCTTTAAACGTTTTATATAAATATTGGCATTTTTTCAGAGGTTGCTTAAAACGTTAAATCTTCCTAACTTCTTTATTATTTAATTTATATATCCTGTACTTTGCACAAAAAAACCAACGCCGCTGGTGGCCGAGGTCGTTATGCGCGGGCTCGTGAGCGGGAGGTCTGGGGTTGGAATCCCGCCAGAACCGTTCTCTCTGACTGAGGTTTTTTCCAGGTTTCCCTCAGTCCTTATAAATGGCAAATGCCGGGAAGGTACCCTAAACTTAGGCCTGGAACGTTTCCTTCCTTAAAAAAAAAATCCTGTCCCAATATATCATTTCATCTCACGTATCATCAGTGTCCACCGCCTGTGGTGCCTCAGCAGTAAAAACGGGCGTTAAACACTAATAAAAAGTTTTTTTTTTCCATTGAGATTAAAATATCGATAAATATCACACCAGAACATTAAAGTCAGAAGTTGTGATCCATTTGATTGTGTACTTATTGTTTTAACCATCATAATTTATTTCATTTTATTAATTAATAAGGCATAATTCGAAGTTTATATGCATCTTTATTAAAAGTTATTCAACTCGGCGAGGAACTCCCTTAGCTTATGCGTAGCGAACTTTTTCATTGTATGCAATTCAACATTGGCATAACTTTTGAAAAAAAAATTGTTAGTAAATTGTAACATTTAACTTACAACCGAAGGGGTAGAGAGGTGATGAATAAATGGTTTAATTAAATGAGTGCTAAAGTTACCCGGCAAGAACCTTTTTAGGGCAAGGAAAAAAAATCTTACCCCCAGGCATCTTACGGATTCGAACCCACGATTTGCAGGCTGTTCACAAGATCATGGATGTAGTCACTTTTATTTATATAGCGAAGTTAATACACAACATCTTTGCAACTTTACTGTGCCTATTGAAAGCTGATATACACTGTCAACATATCCTTCCCCACTTATGCTGGGGCGGACCAGAGGTGAACATTTAAGCAAACACACAGGATCTTATTATCAATACTGCAGCTTCGTACACAACTAAAATTACAATTGTTTGCTTGTAACACCTCTTACAGCTATGTGTTTATTATTTTATTTAGTAATAACAGGCTGAACTGAGCGGATATTTTGTGAACTATTTACAAAGGCGGTATAGTACAATGTTTATGCTGTGTTAACAAATATGCGCTTGTTTATTTATATCGAATCTCATCATTTTTGGAACAGAGAATAGATAAACTTGCCTTTTCAATTTTATTCTCTTCACTGTTTTATTGGACGCACATTTTAGCACAATATTAGATTACACTCTTAAAACTGAGCACTAAAAATTGGAATTACACTTTTACGCATTTTGTGTTTAATGGTTTAGCTAAATTTCTCTAAGTAATGATTTCCAAGTAATATTACGTTTACAGCGTTTTTAATTTCTCAGTTGAGTTTTTTTAAAATAAATACTTAATTAAAAAGATTTTAGTAAAGTGATGCTTTTGTTAAATGACTGAGCAAAGTTTTCAGAAAAACACGAATAAAAGATAACGGTACTAAATGAACCCTGGAGCTGTTAATTGCAAAGATTCGGGCAAAACTACCATGTTGTGTTCATATAGTAGAGGTAAACAGTTTCTTAAAGCGTGGAGAGGCTGGAAGAGTTGCGTGTATTGATCAGCGGAGAGCATGTTTAAATATTGGTGCCAACAACCTCAATAGCCGGCTCTACTAAACTGGGCCTCGATACTTCGCCCACGGCTGTTCACTTATATAGCCGGACGGTTGTCCTCCTTTACACTGAACTCTCCCATTCAGACACAAGCTGGGTTAAGTAGGCTTTCAATCATATGGAGAAAGTCAAAATAGCCAGCAATTTAAAACGCAGTATTCAGCATTTCTGTCTCAATTTACTACGGAAAACTTGTATTTGTATGACTGTATTTATGAACACATGAAAAATCAAATTAATGCCACAAGTTTTATGATCCTCAGTGTAGGTTTATTTTAAATTTTCTCTTGGCTACTATAAAACATAAAAATGAAGAGAAGTAGTGAATAGAATGGAGTGAACTAACATAGCCTAGATATCCAAGATTTAAAGAACCTCAATGATAAAGTAAGTGCTAAGAAAAGGAAACTGACATTAGAAAAAAAAAAAAAAAAAAAATTAAGTACAGTGGACTACAGTACTATAAAATACAAAGCAGTTTGTATCTGTCGATATGTATTGATTGCCTCTATGTGCTTTTTCTTTTCAAGTTTTTTATTCACCTTGAAAAGGCGAACTTTAGGTATAGCT